>CM040395.1:146721184-146741184 GCA_022702515.1 Ilyophis sp. 1 JC-2022
GGGTGTTTGGCCAATGAGAAGGAGGAGAAAAGAGGAGGGGGGGTTGCTGGTACAAGTTTTGTTTTTCAGGACTGCCAAGGTCATAGGGCTGCAGACGTAGGTTTGGGGGGTGATAGTGAGACATGTCACCCCCAATATGTTCATATGAATAATTGCCAGACTAGCTAGTGTGCTTGTGAGACTGGTGTCCAGCTATGCGTGACTAGGTAGTCCAGCAGTGAGTCCCACCCCCTCTCCATCCGCAAGGGTCAAAACTCAGCAGGAGGCCTGTTCTAAAGATGGGGTTTCCTACATCCCCCCCAGTGATTGACGGTGACATTGAGTGGCCCACCTGTGGCAGCTGTTCCTCTCCGCACACAGGTGTTTCTGTTCCTCTCCGCACACAGGTGTTTCTGTTCCTCTCTGCACACAGGTGTTTCTGTTCCTCTCCACACACAGGTGTTTCTGTTCCTCTCCGCACACAGGTGTTTCTGTTCCTCTCCGCACACAGGTGTTTCTGTTCCTCTCCGCACACAGGTGTTTCTGTTCCCACAACACAGAGAAAATCATAGTGAGAGGGAGCTGGGGGGGAGGAGCTGGGGGTGAGGAGCTGGGGGTGAGGAGCTGGGGGTGAGGAGCTGGGGGTGAGGAGCTGGGGGGGAGGAGCTGGGGGTGAGGAGCTGGTGCACTTTTGGAGGCACTTTTCCCCCAAAATGACAAAAGGGCAGTTTTTTTTTAAACTCTTTGAAGAGGACTCTTCTAGAAGTGGGAATAAAACAGGAAGGTACAGGTTTATTTAACAATGTGGAAACTCCACTCAGACTCTTCCTCAAATCTAATTCTGTCTTTTTTAATTGGGCGGAGGAGGGAGACTAGAAGGGGGCGTGCTTTTCGTCCGTTCCCGTTATCTCCCCGGTTACATAACCAGGGCCTCTCCCTGGACTTTATGGCCAAAATGACCGACGGGACAGGGCGAATTCATCCTCTAACTCTCGCCAAGCCCAAGTGGGGAAGTACAAAGTCAAAATGACCAGATGGGCAATCACACTGCATTAAGCACACTGTTCACCTACAGGCTATGATCACAATGCTTTAGGCACACTGTTCACCTACAGGCTATGATCACAATGCTTTAGGCACACTGTTCACCTACAGGCTATGATCACAATGCTTTAGGCACACTGTTCACCTACAGGCTATGATCACACTGCATTAAGCACACTGTTCACCTACAGGCTATGATCACACTGCATTAAGCACACTGTTCACCTACAGGCTATGATCACAATGCTTTAGGCACACTGTTCACCTATAGGCTATGATCACAATGCTTTAGGCACACTGTTCACCTACAGGCTATGATCACAATGCTTTAGGCACACTGTTCACCTACAGGCTATGATCACAATGCATTAAGCACACTGTTCACCTACAGGCTATGATCACAATGCTTTAGGCACACTGTTCACCTACAGGCTATGATCACACTGCATTAAGCACACTGTTCACCTACAGGCTATGATCACACTGCATTAAGCACACTGTTCACCTACAGGCTATGATCACACTGCATTAAGCACACTGTTCACCTACAGGCTATGATCACACTGCATTAAGCACACTGTTCACCTACAGGCTATGATCACACACTGCATTAAGCACACTGTTCACCACCAGGCTATGATCACACTGCATGATCACACACACTGTCCTACAGGCATCCACCTGCAGGCTATGATCACACTGTTCACCTACAGGCTATGACACACTTTCCTAAGCACACACTGTCACCTACATCTATGATACACACTGCTGCCACTGTGGTTCCACAACACACACCTGCAGGCTATGATCACATATGATCACACTGTTCCCCCCCTGCATATGACCTGCACACTCACCCCTCCTGCAGGCTATGATCCCACCTGGCTATGATCACAACTGCACAAGCACACTGTTCCCCTGCAGGCTATGATTGGCTGAAGGGGCTGTTCTGTCTGCAGATGCTTTTATGTCTCTAAATGATTGCAGAGATAAAATATGTAGATATAGCACGTATGATTATACACATACACACAATACATACAATGTACCTATACTTGCCACTGCTGTCAGCAACAAGCTCCAATATTGAAAGGAGGGGACAGGGTGTACCTTGGACCCGTGACCCTAAGCTAAAGTTTGATTGACCCCTGTTTCACCTGGTTGTATAATCTGATGATGTGTCATATTTGAGCAAAGGTTCATAATGTCTCATATTTGAGCGATGTAGATATTGTGTCATATTTGAGTGATGTTGATAATGTGTCATATTTGAGCGATGTTGATAATGTGTCATATTTGAGTGATGTTGATAATGTGTCATATTTGAGCGATGTTGATAATGTGTCATATTTCAGTGATGTTGATGAGGTGTCATGTTTGAGCGATGTTGATAAGGTATCATGTTTGAGTGATGTTTATGCAGGCGTTGGGTAAACAGTCTTCATAACATGACATTATCTGGTACATTACGTGCTGTACAGCAATAAGCCACGGCATGACCTGACAAATGTGCAGAAGCCATTTGCATATTATTCCGTGAAAAGCTGTCCCGGGCAGAAGGAATGACACAGTACCACGCTTCCTCAAATCCTGCTACACAGCTTTTCCCACCACACACAGACCCCAAGGGAAGTGCTGTGGTGTTTGGACCTTTCTACCCCCCCTTTCAGTGAGAATTATTCCCTGTGACGTGTTTCTGTTACACATTTGCATACCGTGTTTTTTTCTGGGTTGTGTACGCGAGTAGAATGTGATGCTTGTGGTTTTTGCGTTTTTTCCGACCCTGAGTAAGAAACGACCCCGTGGCCCGCCCCGCTCGCTGGCCGGTTTTATTTTTAGCCGGTGGGAAAACAGCACGGGGCCCCATTTTCTCCAAGGAGACGGTCATTGACGTGGGACAGACGTAGTCTCAGAGAGACAAGGCCATCGGTTACACACTGGACCCGAGGGGGTGTGATGGCTCCGGAACGTTAAGTTTCAGTGTTGTCCTCAACACCCTCTCCCACAACCTCCGGCATTCCGTACAAGTCGTAACTCTGGAATTACACACCTATTTCTGCCTGGAATGTGGAAACACCGCAAATCTTTATTGTTGGTGGGGGTGGGGGGGGGGGGGGGGGGGGGTGGTGTTAAAAAATGGAACACAGCCATGGAGCACAGTCATGCCCAGTTCTTCACACCCTCGTTCTTTCTTGATGACTATTCTTTCAGAAACATGTTTTGTAATTAAAAGAATGTGTCACAGACAGACATATTTGGACACAGGTGAGTCAATAATGAGGTCAAAACTAGGTCAAAAACAAAGTACATAAGTGATTTTTAACTGACGACTGTGTGAGAGGTGTTGTATAACTATAAGGTCACAGGATTGAATATAAACACTTCAGCTGTGAGATACTTGACCTGACTTGCTTAGGTAAATTTGTGTACTTAGATATAAAAGTGGAAATGACAGTCTCCCTGGTTCAAGTCATCCACTAAAAAGTAAATAATAATAATATTAATTGAAAGAATGTTTTACTTATTAACAAATGTGTATTAAATTCTTCTAGCATATTTCTTTACGTAGCCTAGTAATTGCTGTAGTTTTGTTTAATTGAAACCTCCTGCCAGACAAGTGAGAAACAGAGCAAGCTGAGGGCCCCTTGTGGACACCTCTATGGCCCTTTGTGGCCCTTGAACATAGACCGTAGAAAAAAACTGAAAGGACCTAGAACACACAGAACTGTACAAGAACAGAGTTCTGCGCTGGAACCCAATGCTCCGAGGGAACAGTAAGGCACTGTGACATCACACAAGGGGACGGAGTCCTGTTCACATGGTAACGCCGAAGCACAAACCAGAAGGAAGGCACACAATCTGTGTACAGAGGAACACACAAACATGCACTTACACAAATGTGCATGGGCAGAAATGGTGTATGCACCGGACGCATGCACATATTGAAGCGTGTTGCCACACACGCAACCATGCATCCACATGCATCCACACACACACACACGCATACACACGCATACACACACACACACACACACACACACACACACACACACACACACACACACACACACACACACACACACACACACACACCAGCTCAAACCCTGCTAATAGCTACAGCCAGAAGACAGGAGATTCACAGCCTGCTGGCCTTGGCTTTCACATGACTCAGCTTTATACACAGAAGGGTGTGGAATGTCACAAAGTCAACTAAAATGATGAGCAATTATGCGTAAACAATTACAGTAAACGTGAAGTGATTTTTAAAAGAAAGGAGCAACGCTCATTGGCCGGAAAGAGCCGTGCACCATTGCACAGCCAGGAGTGTTTTTCCGTTTGGCATCATGGAATGTTCCAGAGAAGGCAGGACATGCGGGAGAGATAAGGGTGGAGGTGAAAAGGGGAGGGGGAGAGAGCAGAGAGAGAGAGAGAGAGAGAGAGAGAGAGAGAGAGAGAGAGAGAAAGAGAAAGAGAGAAAGAGAAAGAGAAAGAGAGAGAGAGAGAGATGACTCTCTCTGTTACCCTGCTGCACTTGACTGATACCTGAATATATGTACCAAGCGCACACACACAAACAAAGACAATACACGTACAGAAACTTACAAACAGATGCAAATAAACACACACTCACTCACGCACAAACCCAAATACACATGCACACACACTCACTCATGCACACACCGATTCACATGCAATAAAGCCACAATTATAACGTGTCCCCTGCCAGTCCCCCCGTCCGAACACTCCCCAAAATGCCACACAGAGTGCGGCATGCTCTCCCCTCCCTCAGAAACAGGCATATCATGAAAGAGGCCATGTTCTTTTGTTCTTCAGTCCCCCCCCCCCCCAAGACCACAGTACACCCCCAATCCTCCCAAAAATTCCTTTCATGCCAAGTCACCACCCCCCCCCCCCTAAAAAAAAGAAAAAGAAAGACAGGGCCAAGTAAAAATTCCAGAGAAGTGAGTTATTTATATCCACTGTACTTCTGTGTACAAAGCGGGAGCTTAAAAAATCCACAGGAAACTGCTGTAACCGGCAGGCCTGAGACTTCCCAGAAACTAGAGTGAGCGTACCCCCCCCCCCTAAGCACACCCTTCTGCACCCTCTGTGTAGGACGGGGGTGTCAAACTCACTTCCTGGAGAGACTGGTGTTCATGCAACTTTTTCCTTTTGTTTTATTTCTTTTGTTGTTGTAAGAAATTCCGGACTGAACTGGTCCATTCAGTGCACTCTGCAAGTTTACACCGGCAGGCAACAAAATACACTGGAATTAAGATTCTTTTTTGAGTAGATTAATGTTTATTTTTTATTATTTTTTTAATTTTTTAAATTTGTTTCTGATTTTTTCCCTTTTTTCTCCCAATTTGGTAGCCAATTGAACCCCTATTCTAATTCAATTCCCCCCCGTGTAGCAACCGCTAGAGAACCACTGCTACACAACCCCGTCAATCGGTATATTAGTAGTTGGAAGGAGGGCGCCACGTCCTCAACAGGGCGCAGCTCCTCGAGCTCCTGACCGTGACACGCCCTAGGTCCCCGTGCGCAGCGATTCTCTCCGAGCCCCTCCCCCCACCCGGAAGCGGCTGCCAATTGCCGCTTCCACAGGGCACTGGCCACGCTCGGATATGGCAGGACCGGGGCGCGAACCCCGATCCTCGGAGTACAACTGCGCTTACCGTTGTACTACCGCGGCGGCCCTGAGTAGATTAATTAATTGCACCAATTAAGTAATGAGTATTTGACGAGTAATTATGGAATGGAAATGTTGTTACCCTGGTGATTGAATTAAAGTGACTGTGTAGCCTGTTGGTGGTAGGGGCTATAAGTAGGGTATAAGAGTAGAGTATAATCAGTGGGGTATGAGTAGGGTATAATCAGTGGTGGGGGGTATGAGTAGAGTATAATCAATGGTAGGGGTATGAGTAGGGTATAATCAGTGGTAGGGGGTATGAGTAGGGTATAATCAGTGGTAGGGGGTATGAGTAGAGTATAATCAATGGTAGGGGTATGAGTAGGGTATAATCAGTGGTAGGGGGTATGAGTAGGGTATAATCAGTGGTAGGGGGTATGAGTAGAGTATAATCAATGGTAGGGGTATGAGTAGGGTATAATCAGTGGTAGGGGGTATGAGTAGGGTATAATCAGTGGTAGGGGGTATGAGTAGGGTATAATAAGTGGTAGGGGGTATGAGTAGGGTATAATCAGTGGTAGGGGGTATGAGTAGGGTATAATCAGTGGTAGGGGGTATGAGTAGGGTATAATCAGTGGTAGGGGGTATGAGTAGGGTATAATCAGTGGTAGGGGGTATGAGTAGGGTATAATCAGTGGTAGGGGGTATGAGTAGGGTATAATCAGTGGTAGGGGGTATGAGTAGGGTATAATCAGTGGTAGGGGGTATGAGTAGGGTATAATAAGTGGTAGGGGGTATGAGTAGGGTATAATCAGTGGTAGGGGGTATGAGTAGGGTATAATCAGTGGTAGGGGGTATGAGTAGGGTATAATCAGTGGTAGGGGGTATGAGTAGGGTATAATCAGTGGTAGGGGGTATGAGTAGGGTATAATCAGTGGTAGGGGGTATGAGTAGGGTATAATCAGTGGTAGGGGGTATGAGTAGGGTATAGATGAGGTAAATAACGGATGCAGCTTAGTTCAGTTTTTGGAAGAAGCACCCACTCTCTATCGCTTTCTCAGTCTCTCTCTCTCTCTCTTTTCTTTCTTTCTTTCTTTCTTTCTTTCTGAAATCACAGGAAGGGATCATGAGTACCCAGGGTGCAATGCCCACATGCAACCAGACACACGCATGGACATGCGGACATACGCACACACACACAACCCCCCCCCCCCCCCCACACACAGATACACATGCACACACACACACACACACACACCCACACAAGCAGACAAACGCACACACACCAACCCATGCACATAGACGTAACTGCAAACACACTCTCACGGCTATTTCTAGCACAGCGATTAAAGCTGATCTAACCTCACTTTCTGTTTCGTAATCACTAGTGAATCCTTTGCTTGAACATTAGCCATTACTCAGAGAGAGCTGGACAACATTAACCATTACTCAGAGAGAGCTGGACAATTTCCAGACAAAAACATTTTTATAATGCGGACATACATACTTCCTCATTTGGTGACAAAGAGAACTGCTATTTAAAAACTTCAGAGGCCTTGATTATGGGCAAAGGCTCCAGCCAGCAACCCTTTGGCTATCAATGCCGTTGTGCTGCCATCTTTTGGCAGCTATTGGTACTGACAAGTTTTATGTCCTGGGCTGTGTCCGAATCAGAGCCCTATCTACTGCGCCCTGTCTCCTGCGTACAGTGCACTGTACTGTACTGTGCACCGTACTGTGGAAGTGTCGTAAGCAGGTCATAAGACGTCCCACCAGTGTGGGATACTTTCAAAGTGCAGTCACGGGTAAAAATGAAAAATCGCAAAGCACGCACTTATTTTAAAAAGTAAAAATAAGATGATTTCTATTTAAAATACATTGGTTTCGATTAAAAATATATTTTAGGCTAGTTTTGAGGCGCCATTTGGCTGGAAATCTTGTAAGATCTGGTGTTGTTTTTGTTGTATTTGAAGAAAAACGTCAGCGAAGGGTTAGGGTTAACCCTAACCTATTTTTTTTTAAACAAAGCTTCATGTCATATTTATGTGACCAAAATGTTCGTTTACTTTTTGAAGTGTGCTCCCGAATGTACTCAGCAAAACCCCGGAAGTGTGTCATCCAGGTGTTTGACTTTCTCGTCCTATCTACTCACCAAGGCTACTCAATAGTGTGGAAGAGTGCTGATTCGGACACGGCCCTGGGCAGCATTCAGATTCAGTTTAACACACTCCCTTCCCTTGCTCTCCGCCCTCGAGTCAGCCATCTTGTGACGAAATGTGCAAACATAACAGGTGTTCTGCATGGGAGGACTGACGAGAAACAAACCAAAACAGAAGTGAACCACCCTCGCAACCCATATAGGAAGTGCAACACCATAGAGTTGAAGCGTGACCTCCCACTTTTTCTGTGCGGAGCATTGCATTGTGGGATTCCCTTCTTGCCGGACGCTATAATTGGGCTATAATTACTCCCTCCCCTTTCTTAAATTGGATCCGAATCACACTTGGTGTGGCTGCCATATTTCATCCTGGCATTTTGGGGATTCCCCCCTTGAAGCAAGGGAAGGGAACGACAGGAAGAAAGCATACGTTTTCAGATCCGAAGGCAGCTTTAGGAATTCTATATGTTGGAATTGGTGACTTTGGAGTTGAGGCAGTTTGACCTCGCTACGTTCCTGTTGAAGGATTAAAAATTCAAGGTTATGTTTTGTTTGCTGAAGATGCGATTTTGACAATGAGGAAAGCAAATCTTCGCCCCGAGATTGTTTTTGAAAGAACAAACACTAAATTAATATAAGAGTCAAAATGATCGACTCGTTTTATTGACATCTCCGCTCCTTTTTGTTGTGGTTTGCTGCACACTAGACTGTTTAAAAAGAAAAATGTTGCCTGGTAAAAAAAAATCAAATTTGTTTGCAAACGTTACCCAGCATCTGCTAACGTTCTCTAATGTTGATTGCACATCAGTTTCTATTGGAACGGCTTGTTTACTGTGCAGTCCTGTGTGTCTTATCCCAACACCAAGGCATTTTACTCCAAAAACGTAACCTGACGCTGGACTGCACAGGAAGATGATATCGCCACAGGAACCACCAGACATCTGTCTGTCAGGAATGCACGAACGTTCCTGCGCAATGCAATGCACCCCGCCAAGGACAAAAATAAATTTAAACACAACAGTGGGTTAGTGAAATAAATTTATTGTTATAACAATCTCATCCACTGTACAAAGCAAAGGCGTCTTGCAGTTCACGACTCGACTCGACTCGACTGGGCTGGGCTGGGCTGGGAGGCAGACGCTGGCTGTGGTGATCAGGCCACTTTCCCAAACCTGAAGGAGAAAATGCAGTGGTGTTAAAATGACAAGGCTAAAAGTTACCAGAACACTCGTCTTGAAAGATATGCCCATACTTTTTCTATAGCTATAGTACTTATATGTTAATGGGGGGGAGGGGTGGTGGTCCCAACCCTGCCCTGGAGAGCTACAAGATCTCACCTTCAGAATCACAATATAATTTAGACGCAGGGAACCAATTGAGGGGAGATAATCGTATAATAGACCGCTTTGGTCGATCCAATTATTGGTCGAGCTGATTAAAAGCTCTGATGTACATAATAAAAAAACCTGCAGGACCCGCGGTTCAACTGGGCCACAATCAGAAGACCCCCTGGAGCTGTTCACACTCGCAAGCACCTACCTGTAGGGGGCGCTCTACTCCAGCGCTTTCACGATGGCCTCGTTTGCCTCAATGCTGATCTGGACCTCGGCTCTGGCCGCCTCGTCTGTGGCGCTGAGCAGGTCCGCCTGGGCCTTCTCCAGGTTCGCTTTGGCCACCTGGAGAAGACAAACAGCCAGTGACCTCCACTTAGGAGCAGTGGTACTGATGGGACCGACAATCTAGGATCAGGGTTCGAATATTTACACCCACCTAACCTTATCATTATGAGAAAAATAGGCAAACATCAGCACTCCTGCTCTGTGATACTGATGTGTGTACGGGCCCTGGGCTCTGTGATACTCATGTGTGTATGGGCCCTGGGCTCTGTGATACTCATGTGTGTATGGGCTAAAGGAAGTGTAAAAGATGGCGGTTTCCACGCTGCCAGCTGCCGCTTACCGCCACATCCAAGCAGTCCAGAGTGAAGGCTTCCTCAGCAAGAAGCTGAACGGACGAGTCTGCGTTCACCGTGACTGAACCACTGCTCACTGCAAACAGAGTCAGCTCGTTACTGCACTGCTCACTGCAAACAGAGTCATCTCGTTACTGCACTGCTCACTGCAAACAGAGTCAGCTCGTTACTGCACTGCTCACTGCAAACAGTCAGCTCATTACGGCACTGCTCACTGCAAACAGAGACAGCTTGTTACTGCACTGCTCACTGCAAACAGTCAGCTTGTTACTGCACTGCTCACTGCAAACAGTCAGCTCGTTACTGCACAGCTCACTGCAAACAGTCAGCTCGTTACTGCACTGCTCACTGCAAACAGAGTCAGCTCGTTACTGCACTGCTCACTGCAAACAGTCATCTCGTTACTGCACTGCTCACTGCAAACAGTCAGCTCATTACTGCACTGCTCACTGCAAACAGAGACAGCTTGTTACTGCACTGCTCACTGCAAACAGAGTCAGCTCGTTACTGCACTGCTCACTGCAAACAGAGTCAGCTCGTTACTGCACTGCTCACTGCAAACAGAGTCAGCTCGTTACTGCACTGCTCACTGCAAACAGAGTCAGCTCGTTACTGCACTGCTCACTGCAAACAGAGTCAGCTCGTTACTGCACTGCTCACTGCAAAGAGTCAGCTCGTTACTGCACTGCTCACTGCAAACAGTCAGCTCGTTACTGCACTGCTCACTGCAAACAGTCAGCTCGTTACTGCACTGCTCACTGCAAACAGAGACAGCTCGTTACTGCACTGCTCACTGCAGTCAGCTCATTACTGCACTGCTCACTGCAAACAGAGTCAGCTCGTTACTGCACTGCTCACTGCAAACAGAGACAGCTCGTTACTGCACTGCTCACTGCAAACAGTCAGCTCGTTACTGCACTGCTCACTGCAAAGTCAGCTCGTTACTGCACAGCTCACTGCAAACAGAGACAGCTTGTTACTGCACTGCTCACTGCAAACAGAGTCAGCTCGTTACTGCACTGCTCACTGCAAACTGAGTCAGCTCGTTACTGCACTGCTCACTGCAAACAGAGTCAGCTTGTTACTGCACTGCTCACTGCAGAGTCAGCTCGTTACTGCACTGCTCACTGCAAACAGTCAGCTCGTTACTGCACTGCTCACTGCAAACAGAGTCAGCTCGTTACTGCACTGCTCACTGCAAACAGTCAGCTTCTTACTGCACTGCTCACTGCAAACAGAGACAGCTCGTTACTGCACTGCTCACTGCAAACAGTCAGCTCATTACGGCACTGCTCACTGCAAACAGAGACAGCTCGTTACTGCACTGCTCACTGCAAACAGAGTCAGCTTGTTACTGCACTGCTCACTGAAAACAGAGTCAGCTCGTTACTGCACTGCTCACTGCAAACAGAGACAGTTCACATTAAGGTAGGAAACAGAATGACATTTTAGGGATTTTTTTCAGCTTTATTGGACAGCACAGTGTAGATGGACAGGAAGAATAGAATAATGGGAGAGACACGTGACAAAGGTCGCCAACATTGCGGCTCACAGTGAGCATGTGGACGGCGCTCTATGAGCTACACCACTGAGACACCCCCAGAATTACGTTTTTTAACCTTGCCGACTCACAAGTGTAAACTATAATTATTCCTCCACATCATGCACTTGGAAATCAACATTTCAGGGATAACAGCCCAAGAATGTAAGTGAAAGGTCTACCATTGCAAAATTGATGGCATGTGTGTAAATGCTCCAGGTTCAACAGAACCTGCAGCTGTAAAACATAAAATGATGCATTCATTGAAGAAAGACAATTTGTCTGCATGGCGCAAGAGTGACCAAACAGTTGCACGAAATCTCACCGAAAATTTTTGTAGCAGTGCCGTCGTCATCGAAAACGGTGACCACGCCGGGTCGCAGCACCTGCAGCGTCGGGACGTGGGCGGGCAGGATACCGAACGCGCCCGTCAGTGTTGGGACGTCGATCTGTTTCACGCTCGCTCCGTTGAAAAACACCTGTGGCAGATACGTGCAACTAAAAACTACACAAACCAGCAACGCTGTAGAAAAATGCACTTTTATTCTTCATTTGACATTTTAAAAAATGCCAAGTTACTCACGCAGAGCCTACAGAGCACTGTCTATAGGTCCTTAATTCCAACTTGCAAAAACTAGGCCTGCCTTTAAAAGTATTGATATTAAAATGTGGCCAAGTTACAACTAACAATATTGCCTATGGTAGCTCACACTAAATACACTAGCTCTATTCCAAAGCAATGCTATCCAAACTTTCCTAAATTATTTAATGCAACTTGGCCCTGTGTTTGTTCATCTTAGCATGTGAAGAGATTGTGCCTCATGGAACAACTATTGATTTCAATGAATGTTTTTAACAGTTGATGAATAATTACACTCCAGAAAAGATATAGTTATACTTTGTTGGCAAGTTTACTTTAGAAAATGTACAGGTTTTAAAATGTTAACTGCTACTACAGATTTCTTTACAATTCACAAAGAGACATTTATATGAAGAAACACCATGTACAATAGAGAAAGAGGTAATGAATAAATAAATGCAGATAAAAATTTGTAATATTTTTACGTATAAAATAGCATACATGTAGCATTTTTACAAACGTATCCAGACATGTTTGTGGTTCAGATGATGGCAAATAATAGTACTAATTTTCTTAACATAATAATAGTTATAATATTTGTAAACTGAATTTTGTGAACACAAGGATATCTATGCTCTGTAGGACCACACAGGTTTTGATAGAAATCCAAATATTCCAAATAAATAAATACATAGTAATAATCATAATAATACATTTTATTAATTCAGTGCTTTGAATAAACCCAAAGCAGTGGATGCAGACAATTGTTCAAACATGCCCTATAGTGTAGTATTTTTTCTGTTTCATTTCTAAGTGCAACACATTTGAATCAGAGTATTTCCAATATAAATTATTCTCATTTTGCAGTTTGATGTGGAACATAGTTTCATTCGTTTATTTATTAAAATAACGGTTTAGTATGTATTTATTATTCAAATAATTTCACAAAAGTTTAACTTTACTAATAAACGTAAGCTTAAAATAGTAAGCAGAACTGTCTGGTTTCATATGGAAATATCACAGTGCCAACTGTAGAAAACCATTACATAATAACATACAACGTTATTAGGTAACAAGATGAGCTCCGTAAATGGATATTACTTTTGTTAACCAACTCTGCATGGCAGTACCTACACTTGTTCATTAGCCAGCTCTATTTTTAAGACTTAACATATGTCATCCTAGCAAGCCTCACAGAAAATAACCTTCAGTTGGTGCATCCTACAGGCTAAGGTTGCAAGGAAATGTCGCAAATAGTGCAGCTAGCTAGCTGCTCCATGAGACGGCTATAGGATATGGGCAACCCAATGCAACTAGCACCGGGCGAACAGCTTGCTAAGCTATCGAGACAGCGCTTTTGTTTTTGTTCCGACATAAGCAAACTGAAAATTAATAGCAGTCTTAAGTAAATCTGCTGCGGAAAAACAGTTTGCCAGCGATTCCCTGGTATGACATGTGAAATCGAGTCCATTCGAGTCTAAGCTAACGTTAGCTAGCATTTGCCCAGGGCCAAAGCTGGGAGCCGCGGACTCCTTTACCTGAGTCGGCGAGGCGAAAGTGAAGGACATCTGGGGAACAGAGGAAGACGCTTCGGCGTAGCATCGGGTTTGGCGCAAAACAGGGAGGGAACGGCGGAGAATAAACCGTGCAGCCAACATTGTGCTAAAATTAAATAATTTTCAGATTGGGGGTGACAGAGAACCACAGAGGACAGAGCCCAGTCAGAACAGGCAGACGGCGTGCAGCCAAGAAGGAGCAGGACAAGAAGGGCACAGACACTTTACCCAGAAGGCCACAAAAGCTTTTGGTTGAAAGCTTCACGGGAAATGTAGTTATCTAGAACAGTAGGGGTTTGACGTTGTTAATGCTGTGTTCTTCTTCAACTGAAAGAACAAAGAACAATGAAAATAAATGAATATTAATTATGTATTCAAATTTTACATAAAAAAAACAGTTAAATAGTTTCTGAACATTTAAAACAATGAGTTGTAGTTTCTTGAGCAACAATAGTTTGAATACTTATTATTACCATCTAATTATTATGATATGTTTATTTAATTTTTACTGTATGCACTTCGGGCTATAAAAAAGCATTGAAAATGTTGGATAATTAAAGTTTATCATTATCATCATCACCACCACCACCACCATCATCATAATTATTATTGTTATCTGTTTGACGATACGATTGTGTTATTTGTCACATCACTGAATTCAATCGAAATTAAAATAAATGTAAATGCACCGTAGGCCTATAGATCAAGAGGCAGATACATCTTCATATGAATAACTGCAATTACAAGTAACACTGAACACGTTAATTATCATTAATGTACAGTAACTGCGAGGAGTTCGGCTACTGCCAGGAGGGGGCGCAATACGAATAACACGATTAAACACGTCTGCTTGAACGTCTGTGTTTGATCAGCGGACAAAGACTAGGCTACTATAGGTTTTCCACAAAAAATATGCATGACATCAAAATTAGAAGCATGAAAGCCGCAATGGGTACGTGTACCTAGTAACAATTTCACGTATATAATTGTTCATTCGGTCAGGCGTCGTCTTTCTCCGCACGAGCAGCCAGTAGCCGACAGGCATGAGGCGTCAGCAAAGAGAGAGACCACTTTGAGTGGGCGTGCTGACGTCACGTCACAATGGCCTGCTGATGTCAAAGGGGTGTTTTGACGAAGTTTTTTATTTTTTTATTTTTTTTGTTTCGCACTAGCAACCAGTTTGGGAAATCCTCAAGCACGCAGACAAGATACATATTTGTGTGTTGTGCTTGCGCTTCGGTACACAGCCAAGGCATCTCTTGCGCACAAAAAAAATACCTCATCAAAAACCATTGACATGAGAACATATAGAATTAGATTTGTTACACATACACATCCACAGCGGCCCAGCACATACTTATCAAGAAAACGCTCAGCTTCAGTCAAAGCATCTACAATACATCAGGTCAAATTACGGTACTATGACCTTGAGGATAGAAACGTTGCAGAAGCAGGGAAGCCTTTTGAATTTAAAATGACTCCGGGGTTTCCGTTTGCTCTTGGCTTTCAGTTACGAAGTGAGGATTGCATATGCACCGTAACGCACATGTGATTACTGTAGCCTAGGTCTGCTCGCAAGGGCTCGTCAAGCATATCTTGTACACATACATTTAAAATAAAAAACCGCTCACCTTACGCGTAAAAGTAGAGAATACGTTACTCATTAACTGCAAATCGTGCTTGCTTTCCCCTGTGCGTATTAATTCGGGCACACATTGGCACGAACGCACGCGTGCACATACAAACACTGTTCTTAAATGCTGTAATTTGACATCGTGCACGACAGTTAAAAGATTTGTATGAACACACGAACACAAAACCTGAGATTAAATCCAAAACTAGCATACGTGTCAAGAGCTCCTGATACATCTGTCTGGGTTCTGGTTTGTTATTTCGCTAACACTGATGTCCACTACGGAATAACAATTCATTCTGAATGACTGTACAGAGATATGAACTGCTCGTAACAGTCACATACACCGCACGCGAGAATCTCCCATTTCCAGTCACTACGCTCAACGTCGCTTCGCAAGTCACGTGGTGCTTTCCAGACTGGACTGTGGGTGTGTCTTAAGGCATAGGGTTTCATTCATAAATACTTTTAGCATTTAAATCAAAATTAAAGTGTTTGGAGAAGGCTGGTGCTATTGGTTTCTGACTAGATCGCCCTGGATGGACCACATGAATTACAATAAGGTGAGTCTTACCCGTTCATGCTTCTAAATGATACACGTTTGAGCAAGACAATATTTTACTTCCACAATATAATAATTATTGTTTTATGTAGGCGATAGTGTTGTTTTAGACTTATGAAACTCAGCCTAAGAACTGCACGTTGCGTCTACCCTCTTTCACCAAAGCACATTCAGTGAAAGGTGAAAATCGGAAAGCATGCCAATAACCTATTTATGATTTTTTAAAAATGTAGTCATAGGAATGAGACGTTGTTATTGACTACGACACTATTTTGACATTTAAATAATAAAACGGTGGGAAGATGTAGGCTAAAATGTTAGTGTAGGTATCAAAGTTTGACAGATGAATCTAGCTCCAGCTAGTATCCGGCAACCCCACGGGCGATATATTGGTCTTCTCGTGAGCCTTAGTGTGTCGATATGCAGCACGATTATTTTAATAAGCTGACATTATTCACCATATAACGGACTGAGATATAGCTACCGCGTCTTTATCACACTCTAAACGTTGGACCGGAATTAAAATATGCTGACAAAAGCGCTGCAGCGGTTTATAAAAATCTAATTCTGAAATCCAAGCAATGGTATCGATTCTCCAAAACCCAAGGATTAAGAAAAAAATAATAATAATAGGGAGGCGACCTGTTCAGTGAAACAAGATGCCCTCCAAAAGCCCATCACATAGGATAAAGGATAGCCTACATTCTCCCATACGTCCTAGATCACAGCCCCCAAAATCTCTTTCCCCTCCATACTATAGAAAGTGTAGGCTACGCATCCTTTCGAACGACACGTTCGATCTGGGCTTCCCCGATGGATATCAAGCATTCCTGTATCATGTAGCGCGATGAACAGCCAGCTAACAATTGTAATACAAGTTGATAAAACAAAATACGAGAATAAACCGTTCGCGCCGTCTTAACTTAGATTAAAACAACTCGTGAAATAGCTTTCAATAGGCTAGTTATTTTAGTCATAACGGGAAGCTGCTATCAGGGTTGACGGAAATGGCCCGGTTACATAGCCTATTCATACACACTCTCTACGGACATCTCTTACCACTGCGTAAACAGACCATTGTAACAGAACATACATTAACACTTTTGCTTATTTCCGAGGGAAAGACCAGAGGCAGCAGACGGGCGCATGAACGAGAACCGGCGGGGCTTCCGTACTTATCAATATCACTTCCATTCATCAGAATGTAACGACATCCGGGGGTTCTACAATAGTGGTTTTAGTTAAAAAATGATGACCGTGCTGATTATACAAAAAAAAAGGGGTTTTATTATGAATTATGTAATAAAACGACAAAAACATCTTCATGGTGTATATCACTGATCATTCGCTCCATGTGTGGGCTATGGTAATATTTCTGTCTTTAAGAAATGGTTAATCTAATAAAGGTGCTCTTAGCTTTATTGCTGTTCCCAGACAGTTTTGCTGAATGTTTAATTCAAAAGTGTGCGTAGATAATTTAATGTATTTCTTATTTATATTTATATTACATTATCTTAAACTAACCATGTAATCTATTGCAGGCTCTGTGGCAATGATAGTCTTACGAAATATAGCCTATACGAAATAACAGATAAACCAAAGCCATTTATCAAGAAAACACACCTTTGCCATATATGCATCATGTATTTGTTAGGCTACATACCATCATCCGTAACAGTCTTACATTAGCTATAAGAAATTGAATTAATTTCAAATAATGTAGCCTCAGTTTTTGCATTACATCTTAGAGGTAGCCTATACTTCCTGCTCTGGTGCATGGGAATCGAAGACCTGTTATAGATTCTGCAAGAGTTTTAAATGTGCAAGTCACGCTTTAATCTTGGCCTCCCCCAGCGCGTCAAGTCTTAAAAATATCCCAGAACGTGCTCCAGCTGAAAATTTCCCTCACGAATACGAACTCATCTGCGCCGCGAGACGCCCTTGTGGAACTACCGCCTTTGCCAGCGCAATACCTGAGTCAAAAAAAGGTTCTTTGTTAACATTGCAATGACTTCGCGTGCAGATGTTATCGAGTGTTATTTTAAATCAAGACGAAAATGAAAAATGACAAGCTACTGGTCGCCGTTTTGAGGAGTTTCAGCAGCTACACTGACTCTGACTGCTCCAGAGCTAATACATCCTTCACATGATGACGCAGTCAGTGGGATTGACGTGTAGCCTATTTCTGAACGAAAGGCTGCCCTGCTAAATTAAATCCACCTAAATAAATATGCAGTTTTCCTATACAAACCCCTTTCACGTCAGCAACAAAAATGACCAACAGAGACAAAAAAATTCAACGCTTATGATGTTAATCTGCCATGTCATGAGTTGCCTGAAAGAAAGCTCCCCACAACACATAGAGATGGGAACGACATAGACCTCGACAATAGAGTGAAGCAGGAACATGTAATTATGTAGAAAAAAGCGCGCACAACCATACATTGTCATGCACACATGGAAACACGCACGTAGACACACATTATCTCACGCACATGCGAAACATACCCAAATTGTATTTCTCGGAGATTATACTGCCACGTTGTGTCGGATGTATGTGAGGCAGATTACCACGATTTAATACAATCAAACGCAGAGAGGTCACTGCAATCAGAAGGCACGAGGGCTAAGGTCTTGTCCATCACACCAGAACGCTGCGTATTAATCAGTGAACAGTGCGCGAGACGTTGGGCGCGTGGGTCTGATGATCGCGGGCAGTGTGACGGGCGTGCTGAAAGACGTGTGCGTGTATGTGAAACCAAGAATCTGAAGACTCGTTCATCACGTGACAAAAAGAGGAATCCACCAGAAATCACATTTGGGATTTCCAACAAAGTTTCATTAATCTTTTTTTTTTCTTCTTTTTTTCGTTTTTAATTAGAAGCAAGTGATTAGTGACTTGTACTATGAGATTAAATGTGGGGTTAATGGGGGTTTATTCTCTTTCAAATGGTGCTGAAAAAATATCTGAGGGTTTAAAGGAGTGGGCATGTGGTGTTTGTGTGTGTATGTACAGTATGATTATAGCAGATTATGGCAGTGTGTGTAGCTGTGTGTGGTGTTTGTGTGTGTGTATGTACAGTATGATTATGGCAGATTATGGCAGTGTGTGTAGCTGTGTGTGGTGTTTGTGTGTGTGTATGTACAGTATGTGTGCTGTATGTGTTGGGGGGGGGGGGGGGGTCTAGTGTACAACAAGTATGTGCACGCACGCAAGTGTATAGGCAAGAGAAAGTTGGATAGTAGGTACTGACTTCTGCCCTCTGGTTCTCAGTGAGACGGTCACGCTTGCCTGGACCATGAGCAATGAGTTTCCGCTTCTGAAAAACCTCACCGAAAATGCCACCGTGAGTACAGCCTTTGTCCTCTCCTTTTTCTGAGGTAAATCTTTTTGTTTTTTAACAGTGTTCCTCCAGACTACGTCACCATGTCCCCCTGAATGACAGCACAATCTGACCTTCTGCTCATTAAATCTGAGTGTCAGAGGAAAGGAAAGATTTAAATATATATATATATTTTTATTGGACAGCACAGTGTAGGGCAGTGGTCCCCAACCTTGTTTCTGGAGATCTATCATCCTGTAGGTTTTCACTCCAACCCTAACAAAGCACACCTCATTCAGCAGCTAGAGATCTACCGTCCTGTAAGGTTTTCACTCAAACCCTAATAAAGCACACCTCATTCAGCAGCTAGAGATCTACCGTCCTGTAGGTTTTCACTCCAACCCTAAAAAAGCACACCTCATTCAACAGCTAGAGATCTCCTTGAGCTGCTAATTAGCAGAGTCAGGTGTGCCAAATTAAAGTTGAAATGAAAACCTACAGGGCGGTAGATCTCCAGGAACAGGATTGTGGACCACTGGTGTAGAGAGACAGGAAGAATGGGAGCGAGAGGTCCCGCGGCCAGATCCAAACAGCCAATGTCATGGCTCGCAATGAGCAGGTGGACGGTGCTCTACAGACTTCGCCTCCAAGACACCCCAGAAAGGAAAGATTTTAAGAGTTAAAATCAGTGGGACAATAAAAAACGTCTTTTTAAAATGTGTATTTGTGTACTGCCAGCACTAGGATGCGGGCAATACAGGCCTATCTAATGCCACAAGAAGAAATAAACACAATAAGCACACCTTAATCATCTCAAGTAATCATTCAATTTCCGACCTGTACCCTTGCACCAACAAGTTTTTCAAGTGGTCCTTAATCACATAATTGCTCTCTTTCCTTTGATAGCTTATCTCTGATTACTGGAATTAAAGTGCTTACAATAATGCCTTTATTGCCTTGAGTCTTGAGTCTAAGGGCTGACTAAGTTAAATGTTTCCCAGGTTACATTTCCAGGGAAAA
>CM040395.1:146746184-147073684 GCA_022702515.1 Ilyophis sp. 1 JC-2022
ACCAGACGCGTTCACCTGGGAGACCCTGCCTGGTGCATTCCGCGTTAATGTCATTACATTTTGTGCACCCAGCAGCTTTACAACAGCGAGTCTTAATTGATTTAAAGTTTTTTTTTAAACAATTTTCTGGTCAATTGGCAATAACATGGGACTTTATTATAATCTATAATCTATAATTTGTTTTAGTGGGTGGGGGATTGAGTGGAACTGGTGTGATTTGTAAAGTAGCCTCTGTCATCTGCATTCACTCGTAGGGTTAATAATGAGCTCTCTAATTGGTATATTTGTCTGCCGTTTCCTGCCCTGGGGGGTGTAAGAGCAGATGTCATGAGTGGTGGAGGGGGAGGGGGGGGGTTGGTCACATCTGGCACTCCCAGTGACACCTCCCTTATCCTCTGGCACTCCCAGTGAAACCTCCCTTATCCTCTGGCACTCCCAGTGACACCTCCCTTATCCTCTGGCACTCCCAGTGACACCTCCCTTATCCTCTGGCACTCCCAGTAACACCTCACTTATCCTCTGCCACTCCCAGTGACACCTCCCTTATCCTCTGGCACTCCCAGTGACACCTCCCTTATCCTCTGGCACTCCCAGTGACACCTCCCTTATCCTCTGGCACTCCCAGTGACACCTCCCTTATCCTCTGGCACTCCCAGTGACACCTCCCTTATCCTCTGGCACTCCCAGTGACACCTCACTTATCCTCTGGCACTCCCAGTGACACCTCCCTTATCCTCTGGCACTCCCAGTGACACCTCCCTTATCCTCTGGCACTCCCAGTGACACCTCCCTTATCCTCTGGCACTCCCAGTGACACCTCCCTTATCCTCTGGCACTCCCAGTGACACCTCCCTTATCTTTTGCTTGTAATTTTAGGCGGCGGTGAACTTGTTCTTCCGTTCACCTGACTTGTGGAAATTGGAGTTGAGATTTAATAATGGGGTTTGGGTCCTTTGTTTTGCGTGCGGGCACTCCTTCACTCCTGAGCGAAGAGCAGGAGGCGCGTGGAGCCCACAGTCAATAAAACACATAGATAAAAAAATGTAATAAAAGTTACAATTACGGTTATTTTGAGTATTATTATTTGCATCAATATTAACGGGAAGATGCCGAGTGGATTGTAGTTGAGTCGTGATTTTAATCACAGGATCTGAAAGTGCATTATAGTGAAGGGGTGTGGGGGCTCAAGCTTAACCACCATCGGTGCCTAGCCCCCACCTGGATGGTGCACAGCGGCCATTTTGTGGCAGAGCATTTGTCACATACTTTAAATGTAGTTTTATTTGTTGGCATATCCATACTAGATATATTGAAACAGACAAAAGGCAAAAAAATACCAGCTTGTTTCAACTTTGTCTTTTTCCAGCCCAATGTGAAGCAGCCTTTTGCTGCTATTCTAAAAACGATACAGTATGAACATATACCAGGTACTCCAGCATCTTCTCTAAGTCATTCTCTAAAAACCTTACCCATTGTATACTGTACAGCATGTGGATATATGGTAACTAGACATGTATAGCAGTAATCAAGCAGCCCCCACTCCGCCCCTGGGTTTGGACACTATGGTAACCGTAGATATAGAACCATAGATATGACATTTCATGTAATGTAATTGTAATTTGGGATTCTGAAATGGAACAATTTGGCAGCCATCTTACCTGGATACAGCTATAATAGGAACCTATGGCAAAGTGTCATGTACTTTCTAACCCACTGTGATGTCATAATCGGGTCTCAGAAGCCAGATAGCTGATCATTGGCTCATAGATATACAACTATGGTTACTGGCCACCACCTTACCTGGGTATGGTCTCAAAAATTGTGCCACTAACTATGACATATGTCACATCTATGGTTCTATATCTATGGTCGTAACACTCCCCGTTCCCTCCCCAGAACGTCCCGCGAGGCTCTGGGGGGGACGTGGGGGACGCCTACGTCACCCTGCTGGTGCTGCTGTGCATTTTCGTGGGGGCCATGATGGTGCTCCTGTCCGTCCTGCTTGTCTTCTGCCGCCGTTGCTACCGGGGAGGCCGCCGTTACTCCAGGTGAGACCGTTTTATCGTGATCTAATCCAGGTGAGACCGTTTTATCGTGATCTAATCCAGGTGAGACCGTTTTATCGTGATCTAATCCAGGTGAGACCGTTTTACCGTGATCTAATCCAGATGAGACCGTTTTACCGTGATCTAATCAAGGTGAGACCGTTTTATCGTGATCTAATCCAGGTGAGACCGTTTTATCGTGATCTAATCCAGATGAGACCGTTTTATCGTGATCTAATCCAGGTGAGACCGTTTTATCGTGATCTAATCCAGGTGAGACTGTTTTATCGTGATCTAATCCAGGTGAGACCGTTTTATCATGATCTAATCCAGGTGAGACCGTTTTATCGTGATCTAATCCAGGTGAGACCGTTTTACCGTGATCTAATCCAGGTGAGACTGTTTTATCGTGATCTAATCCAGGTGAGACCGTTTTATCATGATCTAATCCAGGTGAGACCGTTTTATCGTGATCTAATCCAGGTGAGACCGTTTTACCGTGATCTAATCCAGGTGAGACTGTTTTATCGTGATCTAATCCAGGTGAGACCGTTTTATCATGATCTAATCCAGGTGAGACCGTTTTATCGTGATCTAATCCAGGTGAGACCGTTTTACCGTGATCTAATCCAGGTGAGACTGTTTTATCGTGATCTAATCCAGGTGAGACCGTTTTATCATGATCTAATCCAGGTGAGACCGTTTTATCATGATCTAATCCAGGTGAGGCCATTTTATCATGATCTAATCCAGGTGAGACCGTTTTACCGTGATCTAATCCAGGTGAGACCGTTTTACCATGATCTAATCCAGGTGAGACCGTTTTACCGTGATCTAATCCAGGTGAGACTGTTTTATCGTGATCTAATCCAGGTGAGACCATTTTACCGTGATCTAATTCAGGTGAGACTGTTTCACTGTGATATAAATCTAGATGAGACCGTTTTACTGTGATCTAATCCAGGTGAGACCGTTTTACCATGATCTAATCCAGGTGAGACCGTTTTATCGTGATCTAATCCAGGTGAGACCGTTTTACCGTGATCTAATCCAGGTGAGACCGTTTTACCATGATCTAATCCAGGTGAGACCGTTTTACCGTGATCTAATCCAGGTGAGACTGTTTTATCGTGATCTAATCCAGGTGAGACCGTTTTACCGTGATCTAATCCAGGTGAGACTGTTTCACTGTGATATAAATCTAGATGAGACCGTTTTACTGTGATCTAATCCAGGTGAGACCGTTTTACCGTGATCTAATCCAGGTGAGACTGTTTTATCGTGATCTAATCCAGGTGAGGCCGTTTTACCGTGATCTAATCCAGGTGAGACTGTTTCACTGTGATATAAATCTAGATGAGACCGTTTTACTGTGATCTAATCCAGGTGAGACCGTTTTACCGTGATCTAATCCAGGTGAGACTGTTTTATGGTGATCTAATCCAGGTGAGGCCGTTTTACTGTGATCTAATCCAGGTGAGACCATTTCCCTGTGATATAAATCTAGGTAAAACCGTTTTACTGTGACCTACTCCTAATTAAAAATAGAACCTCATTCAATTGGAATTATTTGCCATATAGTGCATACAGCACAGTAACTGAAAGCATAAATTGACTGATTGAAATTCCTGGGATGTGAATATGTACTATTTAGGGCACAGGTAGCTATTTCTGGCATAATGTGCCTTTAAGAGGATAAATCATTCTTCAGTCGACTGTAAAAGTGTCTAATTAAGCAGAGTTATCCGCTCATTACAACACAGATCTTGTTATTATGGTTATTAAAACGGGAAGTCGCGGTGGGTTCCCATGATCGGTGTTGAGAAACACTGATCTAATCCATGAATAACCCGTCCTTCAGGCTTGATTTACTAAGACCTTTAGCGTGTGCAAAACAATTTAGCAAACGCAAAACCAATAACATGACTAAGGATTGGTCAGTGTATTTGTTTTGCACCAGTCATTAGTTGTGTTATTAGTTTTGCGTGTACTAAATGGTTTTGCACACACTGAAGGTCTTAGTAAATCAAGCCCCTTGTGTATAGAGCCTATTAGCTGACTGAGTCGGGGTAATTACTGGTTGTCACAGAAGCCTGAATACACACTGGCCCTACAGGAGATTTCCCACCCCTGTCATCAAATGTCTCCCAGAAAGTCACTGAGCTCTGGTTAGGATTTGGGGATGGGAGCGGGGGCGGGAGCAGGGGGCGGGGGCAGGGTGGGGGCAGGGGGAGGGGCAGGGGGCGGGGGCGGGGTGGTAACACACTGCAGAGGAGAGCCTCATCTCAGCTGGGCTCGTCCTCAACGTGTCATTTCCTGCGGAGGCGGGAAACTGTCATGCCATACGCGACCGATTAACAGCGCTGCCCGGGTGCAGACGCGCTGGGACACAGACGGAAGAGCCATTATTAAACCGATCAACCACAGGGGTGCCTGTGTGAAATACACACTTTAACATGGAAGGAGGGGACTACCTGCTCTGCCTGGCAACCTTTGTAGGAGACTCCTGTGTTTAAAAGGAAAATGTGATTTTGCTCCTGCCTTGTATTTCCTATTATATTCAAATTGGATTTATATTTCAAAATCAGCACAAGCACTATTTGTCATCACCTTGTTGATATACAAGCATAGACTGTAAAAAAAAAAAGGTTTAAAGTCGCCATAGAAGTGCAGTCTTTGCGCCGCCATGTTGTACAAATTGGAACCAGAGATGGCGCAATGGGGAAACAGGGGGACCCTTACATGGTCATTGAGTTTAGGCCAGGTCCGGTTCGCCCCCCAAGTGATATGCAGTTGCTAGGCAGAGATACAAACTATCCCTGATTGGTCCACAAAATATTAAAATATTGTCACAATAACAATAACCAAATGACATAATAGCATAATAAATCAGCACATGGGGAGACATTAGAGAAAGAAAAAAACACTTATTACTACTACAGGCTCTTGTAGGAACATTTTTGACTTTATATTTTGACTGCATTGGTACCATTGACTTACATTGTAATTGGTGGCTATCGACCCATACTAGAGCCAACCGCACCGGCACCCAACAAGACCCAGGAAGTGATTTTCAAAAATGAAGCCGGGTCTTGCCCCTTGTATACAACAGATTAAATATACCTGGAATAATTTTTTATTAATGTGGTAAAACATATATGGATGTCATACAAAGCAAAGTGTTGAAGCGCCTTCAGCGTAATTAACTATTTTCTCCACTGCACAGGGCCAGCAACGACCCTGAGAAGACTAACACCACGTACCTGGAGGAGTCCCAGCCTGTGCCAGGTAACCTGAGAATGAGGCTACAGGAACCCCAGAGTGGGAGGAGCTACCATGTGCTGTCACTCACATCATGTGACTCTCAGCCATCCACCAAGAATAGTTATTTTTTCTAGCCTTTTTTGATTGGCCCTGTGCAAGTCACATGATTTATAGGAATGCCTTATATGGTCTGGTCAAACACATTATCTGGGTCATGCTGAGCTTTAGCACAGGGGTTTCCCGGCCCTGATTCCGGACACTGCACGGAAAGCTGCCTTTATGGGGCGGACACTACAGCGCACAAACACGAATACGGACTGTATCTGGCCATTTGTGGAAAACGTGTCTGCTGCCGGAAACTGAAATAATCTTGGGCACGGAGGTGCTCTTGTCCAGACATTTGCCATAAATTACCATAAATTACCAGGCATGGCCGTCCACTTCTCCTAATCGGAAATATCTGAGTCCAGAAAGAATTTTTCCATTTGGTTTTCTCTGTAAAAAGCGTTGCTGTACAAATAAAACTGAACTGAAGTGAATTGAACCCTACAGAGATTACCATCCAGGTGGACGAGTCGGACCAGCTGTCCACCTGCAGCGAGCGCGGCACAGAGACGGAGCGATTCCTTTCCACCGGCTCCACCGGCCGCCGGGTCTCCTTCAATGAGTCGGCACTCCTGAACCAGGGCAAGAAGACCCTGGAGAAGGGTCGAAGGTCAGGCTCCGCAATCTGTCCTGTCCTGTGCCGTACGGTCGTGTGTTTGTTCACCAGGACTGTGCGTTTCGTTACAGTTCAGTTTAATGAGAAAAACGCCCCGGTTTTCCAGTAAAGAGGGCGGCAGTGTAGTATAATGGTTTGAGAACTGGGCTTATAACCTTAAGGTTGCAGGTTCTATTCCCAGATAGGACACTGCCGTTCTACCCTTGAGCAAAGGTGCTTAACCTGCATTGCTTCAGTATATAACCAGCTGTATAAATGAGTACTGTGGAAAAAAGCTAAATCTGAGTAAGTCACTTTGGATTAAGAGCGTCTGCTAAATGCCCGCAATGTAATGTAACAAATTAATTAACGGCAATCAGTCAATTAATTAATTATGCAATTGATTAGTTGCAAGTAATAAATAAATTCATAGAAAAATCCTCATTAGACCATTGTGGGCTTTCTTTCAGTTAATTTTATGTTGAAATGGAATCGACCTTGATCCTGATTCTCACTATATAGCGCAACTAAAAGAAACGTTTTTCTCTCCTGCCGACGCCCACCCAGGTACACTCTCACTGAGGGGGATTTTCATCACCTGAAGAACGCTCGGCTGACTCACCTCCACCTGCCGGCTCCCACGGTGAGCATCCTGACCATCCAGGAGTACAAAGTGGCTGCAGACTCCTCCCCCAAAACCAGCCTCTCCATCTTCCAGGTAACCACCTCCGTTGCCTTGGTAACGGCTTCAGCAATGGCTTCGGTAACTGCCCCCCCCCCCCAAGCCGAGATTCAGGGTTGCATCCGCAATGCTTAAATGCACCTTAGAGTTAGGGTTGTGTCCAAATCAACGCCCTTCTATACTATTGAGTATGGTAGTTGAGTACACTGGATTAAGTTCTGTAGGCAAAATGTTCTCTAAATGTAGTGTACTTAAAATCCCCGGATGATATATATTTCCAGGTTTTCACTGATAATAGTATGGAGGATATTTCTCAGATATTGTAGGTCACTAAAGTATGCAGTAAGCAGCACACAGTATGCTAGTACACAGTACGCAGTAGATAGGGCTCAGATTCGGACACAGCCTAGGTTTCCAGAGAAAAAGTATGCAAGTGAAGGTCACAGAAATGGCCGACTGGAAACGGCAGAATTAAAGCAAAAGTGCATAAGAATGATGATGATGATGATGATGGTGGTGATGAAGCTGGCCGTGAGGAGGAAGATGAAGCAGGAGGAATATGTTGTTCACACTAAAAGCTGAATAGATACATTTTGGGGTGTCCGTGCTCTGCTCTCTCCAGCCCTCTGTCTGCCTGCTGCCCCAGACCGCTCTGACAGGCCTGAGCCCCAGTTCTGCTCTCCCAGGGGATACGCTCAACTTCATGGTGGACCCCACTACCACTATCGGACCCCCCCGCTCCTGCACCGTGAGTCACACCCCGCCCTGCACAGGGATTGAGGAAGTACTGCTGCAAAATCTCCACCAATCATGCTGCTTTTCTGTTGGTTGTTACTTATCAACACACTCTGTGATTGGTGGGACTCTGCTATACTTTTCTGCTTCTAAGGTGATGACACGACCGTCTTCATTATCACTAGTCATCACAGGGTCTCTGTTTATGACGTCATGTTATGTGTAAAAAGGGTGGTGCTGTGATGTTCTTGGGGATCACTCACTTTTGCACTATGATGTCACAATCAGTTCAGCCCCCCCCCCTCTGAAAACATTCCATATGGCTATTTTCCCTTCTTGGGCTGTGATGTCACAATCCTGTACCTTACTTACAATATCCCTGTGGCTGTTGGTGTTGCACGCTCAGATTGAGGTCATGAGGCACAGGACGTGGAATGGCAACACTTTGGAAGCAGGCGGCGACGGGTCGTCGGAGGCGGGGTTGACCGCACCCACCAGTCAGGGTAGCGTCCTGCAGTTCTTCACGAAACTGCGTCGTCATGCCAGCCTGGAGGGGCCCAGCCCATACTTCAAAATCAAGAAGTGGAAGTTTGACAGCAGCCAGCGGGCATCCAGTCTGGATACCAGAGGTGGGAGCAACAAGGATTTACTCTTATAATCATAAACATGTATTTATTGATCTCAGGTTATTGCTGGGGCACCCACACCCTGTAGACACCCTACAGGCCTCAAAGTACTACAGGAGAGCCAGAATCTATTTTACACCTCTTGGTGGTGAGAAAAAAGTGCTCACTCTATGTGGCACTAAGCCTCCGGATTCTGCAGACAATCAGTGACATTAATTAAGCACTTAAGTGTAGACTACCCCCTCAAAGAACACTTCACTCTCCAAAAAGTGAGCACTACCCCCTCAGAGTACACTTCACTCCCCAAAACGTAAGCACTACCCCTACACACTACCCTCCCCACCTCCTTTCATAATCTCTGGATTTGAGGTGGGCTGTGCACAGCATGAAATAGACATCAGCGTCACTTTCAAAGTCCAGTGACATCACAGGTCACGTGACAGCCTGGGAGATGATTCACTTTGACCTTTTTTCTCTCCTAATGAGGGATGTATCGCGTCTCACATTCAGAGTGACTAACTACTGAAGGGTACAATCTTGTGCGTCTCTTCAGGATCATGCATTTCGAGTAGCTTCACTGACGTGAGTCACCAATTAAACGGTGACTCACATAACTGCAGTCTAACTGCCTCAATCAGTCACAGAGTGTTAGCTGTGTGTGTGTGTGTGTGTGTGTGTGTGTGTGAGAATAGATGTGTAATGGTGCATGTGTGCGTATAAATGTGAGTATAAATGTGTAATAGTGTGTATGTATGTATGTATGTATGTGAGTATACATTTGTAAGGGTGCATGTGTGTGTGTTTATGTGACTACGCATGAGTAATGGTGAGTGTGTGCATGTATGTGAGTACTGTATGTATGGGTAATGCTGTGTTTCCGTAAGTGTAATGTTGTGTGTCTGTAGTGTGTAATGTTGTGTGTTTATGTGTGCGTGTAACGCATGTGTAATGGTGTGTGTGTG
Source organism: Ilyophis sp. 1 JC-2022 (assembly GCA_022702515.1). Classification (NCBI taxonomy): domain Eukaryota; kingdom Metazoa; phylum Chordata; class Actinopteri; order Anguilliformes; family Synaphobranchidae; genus Ilyophis; species Ilyophis sp. 1 JC-2022. The sequence continues at coordinate 146,755,199 of CM040395.1, forward strand.
TATGCATATGTGTGTAATGGTGTGTGTGTGTATGTATATGTGTGTAATGTTGTGTGTGTAATGGTGTGTGTGTGTGTATGTAATGTGTGTGTGTGTGACGCATGTGTCTGATTACCCAGGATCCCCTAAGAGGCATCAGTTCCAGAGGCAGAGAGCAGCCAGTGACAGCACACAGCAGCAGGAAGGGGAGGAGCCTGAGCAGATGGAGCTGTCAATCACCCACCCTCATGATGATGCGTACCGCCCTGGCCTACTGTTTCCACCTCCTACGCCCCGGCCCCTCCCCAGGCAGGTACCCCCCCAAAGCCAACCTCCAAGCGTCCCATGTGCAGATACATACAACAGATTATCAGGGACGTCCCAGCTCAGGCATTGGGCAGATTCTAAAAGGGGCGGTTCACAGAAGTGACGTATTTGATGTCTCCCTCTCCCTGTTTAACCACCTCCCTTGTGTGCTATGGTTTACGTTTGAATGGTAGCCTTCACCATGGAGCCTCATCAGTTGATTATAAAATGCTGGTTACACCCTGAATAGTGAACTGGGGGGTATACTCCGAAGCAGGCGTTAGCTGGAAGTAAAACCCGGAACAGGCTGAGTAAAACCCGGAACAGCTCTTTTTACTTTAGTCTATGTTCCAGATCTGGGAGGGTTACGGGTTTTACTCAGTGCAGTTATCCAGCTAACTCAGTAATCCTTCTTCATAGTGTACCCCATGGTTTACGTTCTGAACAGCACTAGTGAGGCAATAATAATAATAACTGAAATAATAATAATAATAATAATAATAATAGTAATAATAATAATAGTAATAATAATAATAGTAATAGTAATAATAGTAATAGTAATAGTAATAATAGTAATAGTAATAATAGTAATAGTAATAATAGTAATAATAATAATAGTAATAGTAATAATAGTAATAGTAATAATAGTAATAGTAATAGTAATAATAGTAATAGTAATAATAAGAATAATGTATATGTTGTGTTGTGGTTGTGCAGGTTGGAGCCAGAGGCAGTGGTGGAGTCAAGCTGCACAGGAAGGGCAGGCACTCCCAGCCCCCCGACCCCCAAACCACAGGAGGAGGAGGATGAGGAGGAGGAGGATGAGGAGGAGGAGGAGCTAGGGGTGGTGGCGGGGCTGGCGTTGGGGGCGGTCCTTCGGCAGGACAGCGCGGAGCACCAGGCCCTGTACCGGGACATCTGGACCCTGCGGGCGTCTCTGGAGCGCTACGCCTCCTCTGACCAGAGCAGCAACAACGACAGGGACTCGGTGCGCAGCGACGCCGACAGCGTGTGCTCGCAGGGCGGCGTGGCGTCCGGGGCGGGGCTGTCCAGCTGCCCCTCCCAGGACATCGGAGACGAGGGCGAGCCGGAGGACGGAGGCAGGGATGAGGAGAGGGGCGGGGACGGGGATTCGGGGAACAGGAAGCTGCTGCAGATGGACAGTGGCTACGCCTCCATCGAGGCTCCGCTCCGTGCCCACGAGGAGCTGCGGCTGTTCGGGACCCGAGGGGGCGGGGTCGGGGGCTTGGCCAGAGGAAAGACCGCCTCTGAGAAGCGGCACTTCTTCACCAGCGCAGGGCACGAGGGCAGCGTCTGCGAGAGTCTGGAGCCGCGGCTTTTCCAGGAGGAGCTGGAGGACCAGGCCGCCATCGCGGGTGAGGAAGCGGAGGAGGAGAAAGAGGAAGAGGAGGATGGGAGTGCTGCAGGCTGGCCCCCGTACGGGCAGGCCTTCTCCATCGCCACCGCCGCCACTACCACCAAGGAGACCAAGCCCCACCACCAGGCGCTGCGTAGGCGGGACTACAGCATCGATGAAAAAACGGACGCCCTCTTCAACGAGTTCCTGCGGCACGATCCCCGCTTCGACCAGCAGGAGTCACCGGCGAGGCCGCGGCACCGTTCGTCCCGCGTGCACCTGCGCAAACAGTGGCAGCGCGCCAAGCAGAACAGCGACCCCGGCGTGCGCGTGACCGCCGCTCACCGCGGGCCCCCCATGCGCCGCGGCGACAGCGCCAACTTCCCGCTGGACACTCGTTACCACGGCATCCTCCCGCGCATCGTCAGCGCTGCCGACGAGGAGGCCAGCGAGGCTGAGGCGCAGAGGGCGGAGTCTGGAGTGGGCGGAGCCAGTGAAGGCGTGGCCAGTGGTGACACGCCCGGGGTGGAGTCCAGCGAGGACGGAGCTAGGGCGGAGACCGTTGGGGGCGGGGCCGGTGAGGGCGTGGCCGAGGCAGAGTCCCGCGAGGACAGGGCCAGCACTGCTGGCACAATCAGGGCGGAGTCTAGAGAGGGCGGGGCTGGCACTACGGAGACAGAGGAGGACCGGAGTAAGGTTAGCCCCAGCAGCAGCAGCAGCAGCAGCAGCCGGACAGTCAAAGAAGGGGACTCCTCCTCTCCTCCCCCCACCGAGCCACCGGGATACGGCCCCCAGACCGCCACAGACGAGCTGGTGGACAAGCTGGCCCGAGGGCTGGAGGACCGCCTCTACACCGGCCTTTGCCGGCCTGTAGGGGGTGGCGAGCGTGTGGTCAAATTCACCCACACCTCCCCCGACCACAGCCCTGTGTAACGCCACGGTTACCGACCCCACCCACCCCCTCTCCCGGGCCCCCCCAAGCACCCAGAAAGCATCCTGTGGACCCCATGCAACCCCATAGGAGTATGGAGGGGGAAATCAGTGGACCCACTGGGCAAAAAAATACTCCCCCCCCCCCAAACAAACGTATCTCAGTGGCCCAGTCACATTAGGCTGTTAAAAAACACCAAACGGGGAGGGGGGGGGGGGCGCGTCTCCTGAAGAACAGCATCTCGGTGAAAGTGTTTGATTGGACATACCGATCAATGGAAAGCACGTTTCAGCAGTTTACAAATGCACATGCACACACACACACACACACACGTACATGCACACACACATACAAATAACACTCATAAGTTTTTTCAGAAAACTTGGGGCTCCTATAATGCTTTTCTGCTGTTAGAGGAGTTTATGGCTAACGTGCTAACTGTGCAATGTCCACTGTGAAACCAGGTGCTATCAAACATGTCCTCACTACTACTGCTATAGAGGCATGACCTATGACCTCTGACCTTCCACGCTTAAGCCAACCACTGCTGAAGGTTCCCACCTTTGGAGGGGAAGTTTGCATATAGGGCTGTGTCCGAATCTGTGGCCCTATCTACTGCGTCCTGTCCCCTGTGTACAGTACACTGGCAGATGCGTGCTGTTTAATGTGCACTGTTTACCAGCGACGTGCAGTATGCAAAAAATATCCTCCACACTATTTTCCAACTAGTGTGGAAGTGTCGTAAGACGTGCCACCCTTGCCCGGCCATGTCCCGTGTGTTGTTTCTGTTGTTGAAACAAAAGCAAAGCTGCATGTCATATTTATTAAATTACATTACAGTTATTTGGCAGATGCTTTTATCCAAAGCAATGTACAATAAGTGCATATTGAAGGTCATTGACACAACTACAAAGCAAATCCGATAAAGCACAACTTTCTCACAACGTAGGAGCTATCCCTAGTAATGAACATAGAATACAGTCGGCTATACATTCTTAACTATAAAATAGCAAAAAACACAAGTAGAAAATAAAAGATAAACAGGAAGTACGCACTATATAATTCTCCCTATATAGGTAGTTAGTCAAGGTGGAGTCTGAAAAAGTGCGTTTTCAGACCACGACGGAAAACAGACAGTGTTTCAGCTGAGCGCAGCGGAGTGTGGAGTTCGTTCCACCACTGGAGAGCTAGGGTGAAGAAGCTCTGCAGTCAGGACGGAGCGAGAGCCGTTAACATGGAGGGAGGGAAGTGCAAGTCGCCCTGCAGCAGCAGAGCGATGTGGTCGAGAAGGAGCGTAGTGCTGGAGGGTTAGGGTTAGGTTTGCAACCAAATGTTTGTGTACTTCTTTAAAAGTGTGCTCCCGAATATACTCAGCGAAAACTCGGAAGTAAGTGTACGAGGGTTTTAAGTATACTATATTTAGAGAAAATCTCACCTACTTAACGACTTTCTCATCCCGTCTACTCAACTAGCCTACCTAATAGTATGGAAGGGTGCTGATTCGGACACAGCCTGAGTGTGCATCAGAATTACAGAACTAAGCTTCAACAAGGTCAACCTATTCAGCTTAGTTTTGTAGTTAATTTTACACAGTGAACAGCTGTCAATCATACAGTGCCCTCCACTATTATTGGCACATCTGGTAGAGATGAGTAAAAAGGGTTATAAAAAAATTACCGTTTGGTGAATTAGCTTAATCTCACACTGAAAAAATGAGAAAGATCCAACCTTTAATTGAAGTGAATTTATTATAAGAGAAAAAAAATCCCTCATCAAAATCCCTCATCCTGCTTTTATATATAGAATAAAATAATCATTTTTAATATTTGGTCACATATCTTTTGCATGCCATGACTTTCTGATGTCTGTGACACAAGAACATCAAAAAACTCTTGATATCTTATTTTCTGGTACTCTTACAAGCGATACTATAACGATACTGCTGCCAGAAATACAGTAGATATGGATGGATAACTTGAAGGGTTTCTTCTCCTGACTTATTTTTCCATAGAGTTCAATAGGAAAATTTGTCAGGAGAAACAACCCTTAAAGTGATCCATCCATATCTACTGCATTTCTGGCAGCAGAGTGATGGTTTAAGGCTTGTTTGATACGTCAGACCCTTGATGACTTAGAGCCATTTAGCCAACCATGTATTCCATACTGTTCCAGCATAATTTACAGCTAAATCTAGTCCCACCCCCCAATTCCCATAGAGATCCATTCAAATGCAGAGACGTTATAGTATCGCTTGTAAGAGAACCAGAAAATAAGATATCAAGAGTCTTTTGATGTTGTTGGGTCACAGATATCAGAAAGTCATGGCAGGCAAAGGATATGTGACCAAATATAAAAAATGATTACATATATAAATGCAGGGGTGCCAATAATTGTGGCACACATGGTTTTGTTAAAAATAATTATTTCTTGATGAGGGATTTTTTTTTTCTCATAATAAATTTACTTCAATTAAAGGTTGGATGTTTTAATTTTTTCAGTGTGAGGTGAAGCTAATTTTTTATAACCCTTTTTACTCATCTTTACCAGGGGTGCCAATAATAGTGGATTGCACTGTATATATGTATATTCTAAATGTAGCAGAGAACCTAACCAGGCAAAAAATTCCAAGAATGCATTGGGGTCCTTTTCTGAGGGAGACTTCTGGGTGTTTTGGTGGAACAGAGGTGGGGGCTCTTCTCAGATTTCCAGGAAATGAAACACCTTAAACAGGTGTTTCTTGACAGCCAGGTACACAGGTACGCCCCCGGCTTTTCATCCAGGAGACTCTGGGAACTTCTGGAAAACTTGGGCCGTCTGATTTATTTATTTTTGCCATTTTCTTTCTTTTCTTAATTTCTTGACCACAAGGTCATCGCTTGTGCAATACTACAGTACGTGTCCAAAGCACAAGGTCAAAAAAGCACACGACAGAGGCAGGCCATGCCCAAGGCCGACGGCAGAGCCGCCAAATCACTCACACACAGCTGGACTCTCCCATTAACCGCCAACGGGGATGCATCTTTCCTACACTGACTGCGCTAGGTTCTTACGGCTCTTGGCACACTTCTGCATTACAATTGCATTTGGAATGCCAGAAACTATAAAGAACCTGGAAGGAGATGTTACTGCCCCCTACTGGACTGGAGGCTCCATAACACATCTTTTGCCTAACGACATTGGGACATTCATTTCTAATTGAGCCCGGATTGGGCAGTCACCAGAGCCCTGCTGGTTGATTGGCCGGTTCTTATACCATGCACAAACCTCATTTATGGGAGAACCAATCCCTGTTAGGCTGATCTCTGTCACACTCTCCTTTCAGATCCGGGTCTGTATAAAATCTAGAATTTCTATAATCTAGAATCAATGAAAATGCAGGTGGATCTTAGCAATAGAGCCATACAACATGCTACTCAATGTGCAATCAAGCATATTTAAAACAAATTGTGTAAAAATAAATTTTGACCAGTATAAACCAGAGTAATGCTCTGTTTCAGAGGCAACACTAGCCTATGTTTGATTTTTATGGTGTAAATATGAAAAAATGCCGTTACATGTTTTTTTAAATAGTTTTTTTTTCTTCTTCAGCCAAATGTACTTGTCTGGTCTTGAAATCTACAGGAATCAGCTATTTTGTATAAACAAACAAACATGTGATCATTTTGGTTGTAAACCCTTGAGTGTTAGAGGACCTATAAACACACCTGTCATTGTGTAATTACAAAGTAGCTTGTCCAAAGCATCAATACACTTACAGTGTTTAGTTTTGCATGTGCAAACGTGAAAACAAAATATTTGAGTTGTTCCATATCTCTGAAGAGACGTGTAACATTGCATACCGTCAGGTACAGTGGGCAGCCGCTCTCATTGTGTTTTAGCATTGATGCACACATTAGTGGTCATATTTTAGGGGTTTCACATTTTCTTCTCCCCCTAAGAGTCAGGAGTCAGCTGATGAAATTTTGTCTTTTGTTTAAAAAGCAGAAAAGGAAAGTAAAAAATATATTTCTGTAATCTTCCCTGTGACTAAGGAGAAAGGCAAGGGGAACAGCCGCATTTTCAGAGGAACCAGTCATTCTATGTATTTATTTTTTCAATCGGAAAATAAAAAATTCAGAGCTGAGGTTGTGGCCGTGACATGAATATTTGTGTTTTTGTGGGGCAGGAAAAAATGGGTAGAGGAATGGGCAAAGTGACAGATACCAACATGATATCCACATAATAACTTCAAAAATAAAAATACATGGAGAACGTTGTGCACTGGTTGTAGTGAGATTATGGTCCAAATTTGAGACCAAACAATCATAATATGTTAGTATTGACATGAATATTCAACTAGCATTGAAATAAAACGGCTGTCTTGAGAAATTGCTGACTTGCTAGCCAGCCAGTCTGCGTGCTGGTAGCGTGAGAAAGCATGTCCACAGGAACAAATTCATTAAGTTATTCTATCCGTAAGGTTGCTTGCCGAACGTCAAACTTTATACCCACACCTCACGCACCATATATGACCCCACCTTGGGGGTATTATTTATCATTTATTTTAAAAATATGAATTGTTTAGTCTCGGAAAAATAGCTCTCCCATTGAGACAAGGTTGAAAAAAAAAATCCCACTCCATTCAAAATGGAATACTAGACTTCCTCTATATAATGTTGCATTGTGCACAGATGGGAAATCCAGCCGGTCACCACTCTCCATACAGCCAGGATCAACCAGAACAGGCCAACTGTGTCACATGACCTCTGACCTTCTTCACTTCCCTTTCTCTGTTCTTTACTCCATCATTAACCCTCTATAGCTGCGCTCCGACGCTTCTTTACTCCATCATTAACCCTCTACAGCTGCGCTCCGACGCTTCTTTCCTCCATCATTAACCCTCTACAGCTGCGCTCCGACGCTTCTTTACTCCATCATTAACCCTCTACAGCTGCGCTCCGACGCTTCTTTACTCCATCATTAACCCTCTACAGCTGCGCTCCGACGCTTCTTTACTCCATCATTAACCCTCTACAGCTGCGCTCCGACGCTTCTTTACTCCATCATTAACCCTCTACAGCTGCGCTCCGACGCTTCTTTCCTCCATCATTAACCCTCTACAGCTGCGCTCCGACGCTTCTTTCCTCCATCATTAACCCTCTACAGCTGCGCTCCGACGCTTCTTTACTCCATCATTAACCCTCTACAGCTGCGCTCCGACGCTTCTTTACTCCATCATTAACCCTCTACAGCTGCGCTCCGACGCTTCTTTACTCCATCATTAACCCTCTACAGCTGCGCTCCGACGCTTCTTTACTCCATCATTAACCCTCTACAGCTGCGCTCCGACGCTTCTTTACTCCATCATTAACCCTCTACAGCTGCGCTCCGACGCTTCGTCGTGCACGGATTGCTTTCATTTTGCCCGATGTTTTGTGCACGTGATTGAACCGTGTGTTGTTTTTTTTTAAGGGGAAAGTGCTGTGGCCACCTTATTCGAATGGTGCCCTGCTTGGAATTTAACCGTTTTATGGCTTCAATCAGAGATGGTGAATAGCGTGGGTTCTATCGAGGCTCACAGCACAGCTAATGCAGGCTGACTGGAGGCATCCGGTCGACCAGAGGGGGCGCTGTTGAGCGGAATGGACTGAAACCCCAAAGATTCTCATTTAAATGGAACTCTGGACACCGAAAGAGCCGTTCGTTAGGGGGTAATTGCTGTTAGCCAGAACCGTTGAAACTACCCGTTCTGTATGACTGTCTGTCCTCCTTTTCCAAAGGCTTCACACACAGTGCTAACAGAGCTCAACCTGGCACCTATTCACGGCCCCAAGTTTAACCATTTGACGTGTAGGTTTTTTGGAATGTCTTTTTTTTTCCTGCTCAAAATTCTAAGTCTGTGTTCTAGAATTCCGTCGTGACTGTTACGTCAGCATTTGAGCACTAGAATATTCAGTCAAGAACATTCTTATCACATATTTGTGAGCTTACACCTTATAATGGTTGCATTAGCGATGTTTGGTGAATTCAACAAAACAAGTACCACCGCATGTCTGGTTGGGATGTGGTTTTATATAAATAATAATAATAATAATAATAATAATAATTTAAAAACATATTTAATGGCAAAAAAAAAACAACAACAAATGAACAACCTAACAGAAAACAAAAAATGAACACAAACACCCCTGGGGCGGATCTGGGGAGCTCCCGTTCTGGAAAATTCCCTTTCACAAATCTTCCCATCATTTACTGCATGCACTTTTAAAACTGCTTTAATAATAATCATAATAAAAATAATAACTTAAAAAATCATCATCATCATCCTCATCCTCACAATTAGTATTATCACAAGGGCCACCAGTTAATCTCAACCATGTGACTCGCAGGGATTTAAACTTGTAATTCGGCCGTTATCCTCCAGTGGCCGCTGTAGGCACTCGAACGGCACAATCAAGTTACTAATTATACAATTGAGAGAAAAATAAAAAATGATACAATTGAGTGGCTAATTGAGAGGCGCATAAAAACAACTTGTTGACCTAATACATGAGTCAGAGAAGGGAAAATTCCCAAGGATGGAACTGCAAATGAGGCTAAAAGAATATGTTTGAGCAAATGAGTGCAGCAGTATCCGCCTGGTACATTGCACACAGACGCACTTAATTTATTTTGCTCAACTTGCACTTTAATAAATCGAGCAAAGATAACAAAAGAAAGATAATTAAAAACAAAGCAACATCAGATAAAGTCTGAGATCAACACCGAGAGGGAATCTTCTGCCAGCAGGGGTAAAAGCAGCGGTAGGATGACATTCAGGACTTAACCGATCTTAAGCGTTCTTAAGTGCAAATATTCCACTTGAAAAAGAGGACAATCCCAAATTATGTGCATTTTTACACAAGCATGTAATAAACAGAGGGGCAATTCCTTCAGCTAAACGACTGAGAGCCACAGAGCACTGCATAAAATAAAATTTAAAAAGACTTAATTCCCGGTTTTCAACGAGAACTGTAGATCCGAGCTGGATACAGAAGCTGCCCTGCAATGTCACTGGGTGAATTCTGGGAAATATTTCCAAACCTTACTTGTCTGTTGTAACCGACTCTGTCGATGCAGAAAGATGCAGCTCTTCATCTGGACGTGTCTTAAACAAGCATCGTCAATCAATGACAGAAGAAACTATTAAACAACGGACGCGTCCAATTTAAGTTTAAAACCTTTAACTTTGTACATGACATTCACTACTTTTAATTCATTTATTTAAATATATCTCTTATATGTTATACAACTGCTGTCATTCTTAATGTGACTATTCCCCACTGCTTCAAGCAAAGATTATGAAATACTGCCGCATGTCCACAGAACTGAATTCAACATGCGAGTGTCCTTTGTAAACGTCGCTGTCAATCATCATCTGTGCTTAATTAGTGGCAATTACTTTTTCAGCGTAGATCAGGGGTCCTCAATCTTATCCAGAAAGGGCCGGTGTGGGTGCAGGTTTTTGTTCCAACCAAGCAGTTACACACCTGATTCTACTAATCAACCACAAGAGACTTTGCTAAAGACCTTGATGAGTAGAATCAGGTGTGTTACTGCTTGGTTGGAACAAAAGCCTGCAGCCACACCGGCCCTAACTGGATAAGATTGAGGACCCCTGGCGCAGATGATTGGGGCGATGATATCAGTTGATCGTTTAACACGTGGCTTGACAAAAATTACTATCGACCTCTAGCTGGTGGAGGACTGAAGTTCATGCGGGAAAACAAGTAGAGATAAACTGGCGGCCCTAATTATCACTGACACTGTTAACATTTTCATTATTTTATTGTGATGTGTCATTGTGAAACTGCTACTAAGCAACTGGGAAACAAAGTTTTAAATAGCCAAAAAGAAAATAACAAAATGGCAAATTTAACATGGCTGCCAAAATGCATTTGTAGTATTGGATGGGGTATTTCAGAGACCCAGGACGTTACATTGGAGAACAGAGGAGAGGGATAAACAGTCCTTTCTCCCCTGCTTCCTCCATTTTAGTCTCTCCAGCAGCAGGAATAACACAATTAAATACTCCTCCTCTGTAGTCCACTTCCAGGAGTCGCAAACTTTACTTTCACCAGTCTAGAGAAGGTAGAGTAACATCTTCGCTTTTCTATCTTCAAGCTTCTGAGAGAGAGAGAGAGAGAGAGAGAGAGAGAACTTGCTGTAAGACGGCTGATACCAAAGAAGATGATCTGTGCACTGTACACAATGTGTGTGTGTGCGCGTGTACACAGACGTGTTACAGGATTATGGGGTTCATCCTCTCTCCTGTGGAATGACTCAGACAGGCAGGACTGAAGGGAACACGTGCACACGCATGCATGCAAACACACACACACACGCAGGCACACACACACACTTACACCCCTCCACACACGCACACACCTTTGTATGCAGACTGTGTGGGAGATGTGGATGAGTCATAGAGAGATGTTGAATCTCATTAAAAGCTGTGACTCACTCTTCCTCTCTCACAGACCCCACTGCAGTCATCCTCTCCCTCAGCATCAATCTGCACCCAGCTGCCCCAGAAACCCACTCACGTTTTATAACAGGCATGAGGGAGGGAGGGAGAGTAGGAGCAGGAGAGGGAAAGAGAGAGAGAGAAATAGCAGCAAAAAGAGGGAGAGGGAGAGGGGAGAGGAGGGAGAGAAATGCCAAGGCCAGCTGCTGGGAGCTCAGTCCTGTGAGTGCAAGCCAGACAGACAGACAGACAGACAGACAGACAGACAGACAGGAGTATGTCCTTTAATGAGCAGGAGACCCAAGCCAGGAACAATACACGCACGCGCGCACACACAGAGTCAGATTGTGAAAGTGTCAGGATCTCACAGGCTTACATAATGAAGAGCAATCAGCATCCCTTTGTGTGTAATTAGCTCCGCCTCCGCCTCCCTGTGTGTGTAATTAGCTCCGCCTCCACCTCCCGATGTGCGTAATTAACTCCGCCTCCACCTCCGTGTGTGAAATTAGCTCCGCCTCCACCTCACTGGCTCAAACCCCAGTCCGTCATCAAAGCACCTCTCACGCTGTTCCCGTGGAACGCCTTTTAATTCTACCGCACGTCTTGCACTCATCCCATGTCCAATGCCCTTATATGGAAACATCTGCACACTCCTCCCAACACTGTGAGCCACACCCACCCCTCCACCCTCCCAACCATTTCATAGACAGGCCCCTGAACCATTGCGCTAACACAAACAGTTTTGCACTCACCCTAGTGCTGAGGGCGGGGTCACTGCTGCTTGCAGTTGGAGAGCTTGCGGATCTTGCTGGCCGTGGACACGCCCTTGCGGGAGGGGTTGGAGGACGCGCTGGACCGGCGCTCAGTTTTGGGTTTGCCGAGCGGCGCCGGGTCGGTACAATTTGCGCACACGGGTTTCGGGTCGGGCCGGGTCCTGGGCACCTCCACCTGCCCTGCAATCCAAAGGCACACAAACACATGCTGGTATTGACCAATATCTATCCATCAGCTCTAACCACGGTTCTGACCCTGTTCTGACCCAGTTAGGACCTAGTTCTGACCCAATTCAGTCCATGTTCTGACCCGGACCTAATCCGTATCAGACTCAATTCTGACCAAGTTCTGAGGCAGTTTTACGAAAGTTCTGACCCAGGTCTTCGCAAAACTGCCAGTTTATGACCCAGTTGTGCCCTGTGTTCAGTAGTTGGATAACTGGGCTCTTAATTTAAGAGATTACAAGCTCAAATCCACAGCGGGGCGCTGCCATTGTACCCTTGATCAAGGTCCTAACCCTGAATTTATTCAGTAATATTTCAGTAGTAGTAGTATGACGTAGTATGAAATTAAAACCTTGCAAGTCATCTGCTAAGCAATTCTGAAACATCCATCAGGCGCGATGGCGGTCATGGTCGAAGAGCAACCGTTACCGTGAGGCAAAATGAGTGGGAAGCAAAAAAAGCTAAACTTGGACACGACCGCTGTCTCGCTCCTCAAGATAATCTGTAACTTGTCCCAGTTAAACCCCCCCGAGGGAGTTGAAACAGTTTTGTGAAACAGACAGGCGGTTTAGGGGCGTGCTCTGCAGAAAACGCGTAGAATTCCTCACAACAGCCTACAGAAGCTCTATTCTCTCAGGAAAAGGGTTTAAAAAAATTAAATAAAACCTATTACGGTGCTGCCAATCTTGAGCTTGAACTCAAATCTTCAAACTATGTTTGTCTCTACTGGATCAGAACAGCATTTAAAATGGCTGCAAGGCAGAAGGATGCTGGCGAACCCATACGCCCGCCATTACACATGCTCAACACGCTGCCATCAGCAAGGAAAACAGTACCACTACAAGACATAGCATACAATACAATAGAATTACTTTTATTTTCCCGTTAAGGAACTTCAGTTGTAGCCCCAGCAACAACAAAAAAGACAGACAGTGGGGCAGACCCACAACACACAAACAAACTTATCAAATAAAGACATTCAATAGAATCATTGCATTGATCAAACTAATTAAGTGAGTTAAAGTGAATTAAAGTAATACAGCCATGATTAAAAATAGCCCCCGCTGTCCCGAGATGTCCAGTGGCATTAAGCAGTCCTACACCTCCACCTCCATGACTCTCCTCCCTACACGCAGCGCCACGGTCTCTGTACACCGTCAAAACTGAGCACCGAACTGCGTCAGCCTTCCCAGCCTTCCTCCCCTACATTATCCTCTCCTTCTCTTCTGTGGTGGCCTTTGAAGATTGCCTGCAGTCCTCGATCAGTCCCGACATCTTCAACTCCGGTGAAGAGCGATGGTAAACTTTGTTGCTGCAGATCCAACGGACATTCCCAAGCATATGTTGCGAATGCGTCTCCATGGTGACGACCACAAACAAAATGATATCGACGAGACAATTCGTCAATATTATCAAAACAAGCAGCAGGAGTGCCCTGAAAAATCTCCATCCGCTTCCCCATCCCACTACAGACACACAGCGCATGAAAAAGACATAAGACAAAAGCCAGACACAACAAAATACATTCAAATTAACGAACACGAACACGAGAGACAGCTGGACTACGTCGCCATTACAGTGCCACGTGACGTAATATATATATATATATTTAATTCTCTATCTTTCTCCCTAATTTGGACAATGCAGACTGGACCCTTACAAAAAATGCTTTAGGATTCTCATAGGATCCTATAGGATTCCTATCATACACTACAGTGAATCCTAGTCACGTATAGTATGTTATATACCCTATAGTTCGCCTAATGTATTTTTAAAAGTATTCCTATAAGATCCTATAATAGTCTGAAGTAGCTTATTGTTTGTCCTATAGGGATTGCTATGAAAAATATTATAGGAATTTGTAGGAATTGTTCCAAAATATCATAGGAATCCTACAGTACTTTTTCGTAAGGGTCGAGCCTCGACTGAGCGTGGATTTTACATGCAAGTACACCCCTCGACCACCGGTGGACAACCAAAAAAACGGCCTGGTCTTTGTTAAATGAGGGAATCAGAGCTGGCGAGAGAGAGAGAGAGAGAGAGAGAGAGAGAGGGGGCAGAGGAGAGGGAGAGAGGGGGCGGAGGAGAGAGGAAGAGAGGGGGCGGAGGAGAGAGGAGAGAGGGAGAGAGGGGGCGGAGGAGAGAGGAAGAGAGGGGGCGGAGGAGAGAGGAAGAGAGGGGGCGGAGGAGAGAGGGGGCGGAGGAGAGAGGAGAGAGGAAGAGAGGGGGCGGAGGAGAGAGGAAGAGAGGGGGCGGAGGAGAGAGGAAGAGAGGGGGCGGAGGAGAGAGGGGGCGGAGGAGAGAGGAGAGAGGGAGAGAGGGGGCGGAGGAGAGAGGAAGAGAGGGGGCGGAGGAGAGAGGGAGAGAGGGGGCGGAGGAGAGAGGAAGAGAGGGGGCGGAGGAGAGAGGAAGAGAGGGGGCGGTGGAGAGAGGAGAGAGGAAGAGAGGGGGCGGAGGAGAGAGGGGGCGGTGGAGAGAGGAGAGAGGAAGAGAGGGGGCGGTGGAGAGAGGGGGCGGAGGAGAGAGGGAGAGACATCAGCCCAGCTGTACGCAGCGCGATGACTCACTCGGTTGTCGAGGCAACTGAGAAACGCCCCGGCGTCTGATCTGTGATTAGAAATGCCTCAGAGTGTGTGGTGGTGGAAGAGACTAGATTCTGGATGCTCGTGAGGGGGGAGGGAGTCCTGCGTCAAAATACGAGCATAAGGTGGAGAATAGAACACTGAATACAACACACCTTAGAGCACGGTGATGTCATAAAGGTGCAGAACAGAGAACCAATAAGAGCACGGCGATGTCATAACAGAGGAGAACAGAGCACCAATATGACGAAGCAGAATGTTTGTAAACAAAGGTTGCTAAGATACTTCCGGGTGGATAACGGACATCCTGTCAGCAGCGGAAGTAGTTAATACACGTGGTGAATATGAATCAAGTGAACAAAACGTTAGCGATTATGTCGGAATCGTGTTGCGTCTGGGGTTGCAATGCCAAATGTACCCAGGCACATAATGGATTAGGTTTAGGCTTTTTCCGTTTTCATTACATTACATTACAGGCATTTAGCAGATGTTCTTATCCAGAGCGACTTACACAACCTTTTTTTTTTTTTATCACAACACAACATCCATTTATACAGCTGAAGCAATTCAGGTTAAGTACCTTGCTCAAGGGCACAAGGGCAGTGTCCTCCCTGGGAATCGAAGGCTAGTTCCTTAACCATTATACTACACTGCCGCCCCCGTTTTCCCACTGGGAGACTGCACTCGGGCCGGCTTCCTCCCACTGCCAAACAATCAGAGATCACAGCTGCCTGGAGTCCAGAAACATCGCCCACAGCAAGGAGGGGGAGGGGGGAGGGGGAGGCACCTCCGTCACCAGTGATGCTTGCACCCGTCACCGGGATGCCGCCTACACTTGATACCAAGGGGACCCGTACACCTCCGTCACCATGGAGATACTTACATCTCAGTCACCAGCAAGATGCCTCAAACGACATGTTCTGACTGGATTGACTGGATTGTACAGTCAAGCAGCCATACCACCCTGTACCGTTCTCATGGCTAACTACTGAAGTTAAGCAGCCATACCACCCACGGTTGTAAGACACGGGTCAGAAATAGAGATAAACCCACGGAGGAGCAGGAGGAAGAGGAGCAGGAGGAAGAACAGAATGACAGAACGAGAAAGGAAAACATTGCAGAAAAAAAGGAAACAAATTCACCTCCCCTGGTGACGATGACGTAAGCCACCCTCTTACCCGGCACAGTGAAGTCCTGAGTGTAGATGACGTTGTCCTCATTGTGGAAGAACTCTTCGTCGTCGTCGTCCTCTTCCTCGTGGTACCCGTGCAGGTCCTCCAGGTAAGGCACCACCGTCATGCTCCGCCAACGGTCTCTGCTCTCCGCGTTGGGGGGGATGGGCACCGGGAGCTCCGAGGGGGGGTGTTTCTTACGCACCCAGCTGAACGAGACAACAACACAGCCATGCACCTTCAATACTTACCACTTTTACAATAAATTCTATACTGTATATTGCGCTATATAATACTGTGTATTGTATATTGTACCCTGAAAAGTGCCAAACTCTCAGTGCTGTAGAGGTATGGGGCATGCCCCGCCAAGCCGCAACTGTCATCTCAATACTGTTATATTGCACTGTATATTGCACGATATATTGAGTACTGTAATGTACATTGTACCATATATATTGGTCTATACAGTACTATATACATTGCATTGTATACTGTATTATATATGGTTTATATTGTATACTATACATTGCATAACAAATTCTGCATTGCAAATTGTACTGTATTGTACAGTAAAAAAAGCTTTGTGGCAGATCGCCATGGCGATATAGTGCCCAAAAGTGGGGCTCCTCCCTCTCTCCCTCTCCGGGCGAGGGTTCTGACCAGCAGCAGATTACCAGCAGAACTCATTCATACTGAACCCTTTGAAGTTGAGTTTTTTTTTTGGAATGTTTTATTTATTTTTTTCTCCCCAAAATTCTAAGTCAGCTTTCTAGAACTCCATTGCTGATTGTTACATCAGCAGTAGAATATTCAGTTAAGAACAACATTCTAATCACATATCTGTGGTCTTGTGCCTCAATGGGTTGAACAGGGCCTACAGGGCTGGCCCACAGCAGAGTCACTGAGAGCGGGCCCCAAGACCGCCACGGGGTTCCGGCGGGTTTATCGCCATTACACTGGAATTCCGCTCACTAAAATGTCAGCCCACGAGCCTTTTTGTTAAATCTAACTGGGAAACATGCAGCAGACCTGTACAGAGAGCTGAGGAAGGGAGGCGGGGCAGAGAATTAAATATGCAGAATCTGATTGGCTTCGAGGCACGGCAACACTGCAGGCCAGATTCAGAATGGGAAGGGAAACGGGTCAGCAAAACTGTGGTTTAAAATGTGCCGTGTCATTAATCGACTGCTTAACGTGGGTCCACGTTAGAGCAGGTAAGTCTGTGTGTGTGTGTGTGTTCTCTATGCATTTCCCCCTTATTTTTCTTTTTAAAATTTGTTTCAGATTATTTCCCCCATTTTTAGGAGCCAATTGAACCCCTATTCTAATTCAATTCCCCCCCATGTAGCAACCGCTAGAGAACCACCGATATACAACCCTGTCAGTCAGTTTTCGGAAGGAGGGTGCCACATCCTCTACAGGGCGCGACTCCTCGAGCTCTTGATCGTGATTCAAACTCGCTCAGGTCCTTTCTGTGCGCAGCAATTCTCTCCGAGCCCCTCCCCCCACCTGGAAGCAGCCGCCAATTGCCGCTCCCACAGGGCACCGGCCATGTTCAGATCTGGCAGGACCGGGGCGCGAACCCCGATCCTCGGAGTACAGAAAGTCGACGCTCTTACTGCTGTACCAACGCAGCGGCTTCACTCTTATTTTTGAACAGTCTTTTTAATTCTGCTGGAAATTTGTGCCGCTAGTTAAAATGAAAGACGCATCTCCTTGTACGAAAGTTTATTATTAATTGTTTTTAAAATGAAATGCATAAAAATGCAACAAGGACCATCACAAAAAATTATGAAAATGAATTCATATCCATTGCGTCGGCATTTCTTCCCCTACTTATTAGTTTAATTTTTTAGCTTTTAACAGTAAAAGCTTCCTCAGTTTGGCAATCTGACAAGGACACACAGGAAGTGTCTCCGCCCCCTTCTCCAGTACTTATTTCAAGAACAGATCAAAACCGGGCAGAACACTGAAGTCCATCCATCGTAGCTTTTGACATGCTAATGCTGGTGTCACATCATTGCCATGATTTCACAAGCGTCTAAAGCTGCAGCCCAATATAAGACTCATTCTGAAATTGCTGGGATGGTTTTAAGCCTCATTTTTTATTAACCACAGCATTCCAAATGAAACCCTACGGAAGAAACAGCAGCCCCTCCTGGTTGATGGAGATACTGCACTGCAATGCACTGCAATGCACTGCACAGCTGTCTGCAAAACTGTTCCTTGCCGGTACAGGCAAAAGCACTTGCTGATCCTTAACTGGGAGGTTGCAGGTTCAAATCCCGGGGCGACATGTATAGACGGTGCCCAGCAGAAAAAATCCCTCAGAAAGATGTGTAAGAAAATTTCCACGCTGAAATTCAGATTTTATTGCCTCATAAAATAAATAAAATAAAAAAAAAAATTTTTCTTTTTAAAAGAAGAAATATCAGATGACTTACTTGTGCTGTCTGATGTGCTGTATAGAGAATCTCCTAACTGGGTCATACTCGAGCATGCCTAGAACAATAAGAGAAGCACAGTTTAACTGGGTCATACTCGAGCATGCCTAGAACAATAAGAGAAGCACAGTTTAACTGGGTCATACTCGAGCATGCCTAAAACAATAAGAGAAGCACAGTTTAACTGGGTCATACTCGAGCATGCCTAAAACAATAAGAGAAGCACAGTTTAACTGGGTCATACTCGAGCATGCCTAAAACAATAAGAGAAGCACAGTTTAACTGGGTCATACTCGAGCACGCCTAAAACAATAAGAGAAGCACAGTTTAACTGGGTCATACTCGAGCGCGCCTAAAACAATAAGAGAAACACAGTTTAACTGGGTCATACTCGAGCGTGCCTAAAACAATAAGAGAAGCAGTTTTAAGAAGGAGAGCGGTCGACCTGGTTTATCACGCATCAGTATAGTCCCAGAGGTCTGGAGAGCCTGGCCTTTGCCAAAACCAAACACTTTTTCTGAGATTTAAAACCAAGAGCTTTTTTCCCCTGCAGAGATGAAGCGCTATCAGGGTGTGAAATTCACACCAGCTGGTAAAATTTAGATTGTGGCTGGTAGGATTCTCTACTCTAGCAGCCAATTTGGCAGGTAACCAACCAGGTTGTGTTATATTGCAAAAGGTAATGTGGCAGGTAACCAACCAGGTTGTGTTATATTGCAAAAGGTAATGTGGCAGGTAACCAACCAGGTTGTGTTATATTGCAAAAGGTAATGTGGCTGGTAACCAACCAGGTTGTGTTATATTGTAAAAGGTAATGTGGCTGGTAACCAACCAGGTTGTGTTATATTGTAAAAGGTAATGTGGCTGGTAAAATGTTGAAAATGGCTGCTGATTTTTACAATCCACAAGCCACTCTATAACATCACATAGCACATTATATAACACAGTAACAAAGGGACTATATACCTGTGACTCACTGTAATATTACGGCTTATTGTTTCATCTCTGTGTTACGATCGTCTCATCACTGTTCTTTGTGTCTGTGCTAAGCTGGGATGCATTGTATGGGAGGCGCTAAGCAAAGAAAGAATATTATTATTACCATTACTAATGATGTGCAATTCACACGAGGCCTCTGCCATCCCTAACACTTGAAATTAGTTATATTCTTAGATTTGTATTTGCCACACACTTAAGGCTGACACTCACTGGTGCAGAGACACGGCATCCCGCAGCACTATCACGGCGCCATCTGCTGGGCTGTATGTGAACAGCAGCTCCCCCCATCCCGACTGTACAAGCTGATAGCCTTGCTGCTCATTGGGCGCTGCTCACTGGGCATGTCACTGCTCTGTGTGCTCATTGGGCGCTGCTCACTGGGCATGTCACTGCTCTGTGTGCTCATTGGGCGCTGCTCACTGGGCATGTCACTGCTCTGTGTGCTCATTGGGCGCTGCTCACTGGGCATGTCACTGCTCTGACAGCGTTTGCTTGTCATATGCTAAGGGAATGTCAATGGCGTGACGCTTCGTTACAAATGTCACGGCACACAGCTGTGCAACAGATATTGTCACATGGAGAGGCTGCATTTGTGCACTGATAAAGGACACAAAATAAAATGCCTCATTCACCTGTAAATTACCTTCACAGCTAACATGTGACAGTAGCATACTGTACCAGTACGTAACATACTGCTAACATGTAACGGTAGCATAACATGACAGTACGTAACATACTGCTAACATGTAACGGTAGCGTACTGTAACAGTACGTAACATACTGCTAACATGTAACGGTAGCATACCATGACAGTACGTAACATACTGCTAACATGTAACGGTAGCATAACATGACAGTACGTAACATACTGCTAACATGTGACAGTAGCATACTGTACCAGTACGTAACATACTGCTAACATGTAACGGTAGCATACCATGACAGTACGTAACATACTGCTAACATGTAACGGTAGCGTACTGTAACAGTACGTAACATACTGCTAACATGTAACGGTAGCATACCATGACAGTACGTAACATACTGCTAACATGTAACGGTAGCGTACTGTAACAGTACGTAACATACTGCTAACATGTAACGGTAGCATACCATGACAGTACGTAACATACTGCTAACATGTAACGGTAGCATAACATGACAGTACGTAACATACTGCTAACATGTAACGGTAGCGTACTGTAACAGTACGTATCATATACTGCTAACCTGTGATAGTAGCATACTGTAACAGTATGTATCATACTGCTAACCTGTGACAGTAGCATACTGTAACAGTATGTAACATACTGCTAACCTGTGACAGTAGCATACTGTAACAGTATGTAACATACTGCTAACCTGTGTCAGTAGCATACTGTAACAGTATGTATCATACTGCTAACCTGTGACAGTAGCATACTGTAACAGTATGTATCATACTGCTAACACCGTGTAAAAACGCAATAGCTAGGCAGGTGTGTCATTGTCAGTTCTGTAGGATTATATCAGTATGATTCTGTAAGATTTTTTTCAATCGCAAAAAACAAAGCCAGCTGACAGGGACAAAGCTCATCCTGACTTGTGTGCAGAGTGACTCAATGATTTGAATTATACTGTGCCATAACTGCCATTGTTTTTAGCTGAAGCAGCTTTAGATCTGTTCAATAGGTCAGTTACTGACACCACACGGTATCTCCGCCCATTACAGGCTTCATGGCGCTTTCCCAAAGTGTTTCCATGGTAACGGATCAATGGGACACAAACTCCACCTTTATCGCATCCAGGAAACGGCCCCTTACCTCTCAAAAGGTCAGACAACAGGGGACCGCAGTCATCGGGGACGGTGTAGTCCCCCTTGCCGATGTTCTCGAATAGCTTATAGATGTTGTCGCCCTCGAACGGGTACAGACTTGTGGTAATGTTGTATCTGGGAAAGGAAGACTGCAGCTTATGGTACGGACAGAGGCTCAGCGACCACACAGGGGCCTCTCAATGGCACATCCTGAGAGAAAGCAGAAACCCTACCTGGAGGGTTAAACCCTGGCTGTCTAGATATCTTTCTTTGCCGCGTCCTGCATTTGAAACACACCTCTAACGGAACTACTCATCACTAACGCACTACGAGGGGGTGTGGCTGCCGTGAGAGGAGGCGTGGCTGCCGTGAGAGGAGGCGTGACTGCCCTCATAAGGGGCATGACATCAAGAAGACTGGTTTGACTAAACTGAACTGAAAGTACATTTAATCAGGGAAGAGATTAAATGCTCCCTAAAAAATAACAGATTTCTGGGGCCAGACTCACAGAGTTACCCCAGCGGACCAGATGTCCACCTTGAAGCCGGAGAAGGTGTCCAGGCCGTTGGCGATTTCGGGGGGCTGGAATGCCGGGGAGCCCTGGCTGGTTCTGCAGGTGTCGTCCTCCGCAAAGGGGTGCAGAGCCTTTGGAGGGAGAATAGCACAGGACCCCTTAACCAAACAAGCCCCATAGCACAGGGTCTGTGCGATATACCGGCTTCAATCAATCCTACTCACACGCATACACGCATGCACATACGCCCATATTATAAAAACCTACAAATCTCCAAAGCCTTAACAGATACCAGACTGTGGGGCCCATTCACACACTGGAACAGATACCAGACTGTGGGGCCCATTCACACACTGGAACAGATACCAGACTGTGGGGCCCATTCACACACTGGAACAGATACCAGACTGTGGGGCCCATTCACACACTGGAACAGATACCAGACTGTGGGGCCCATTCACACTGGAACAGATACCAGACTGTGGGGCCCATTCACACTGGAACAGATACCAGACTGTGGGGCCCATTCACACTGGAACAGATACCAGACTGTGGGGCCCATTCACACTGGAACAGATACCAGACTGTGGGGCCCATTCACACTGGAACAGATACCAGACTGTGGGGCCCATTCACACTGGAACAGATACCAGACTGTGGGGCCCATTCACACTGGAACAGATACCAGACTGTGGGGCCCATTCACACTGGAACAGATACCAGACTGTGGGGCCCATTCACACTGGAACAGATACCAGACTGTGGGGCCCATTCACACTGGAACAGATACCAGAATGTGGGGCCCATTCACACTGGAACAGATACCAGACTGTGGGGCCCATTCACACTGGAACAGATACCAGACTGTGGGGCCCATTCACACTGGAACAGATACCAGACTGTGGGGCCCATTCACACGGGAACAGATACCAGACTGTGGGGCCCATTCACACACTGGAACAGTGCCTATAAGGGGACACCTTTGGGGCCGTTTTAGAGAAGCCCGTATGGGAGCGTCAGATGCCAGCACCACCCCCCTACCTCTGCCACGCCCAGGTCGGATATTTTCAGCGCCCCGTCTGTGGTCAGGAGCAGGTTCCCTGGCTTAATGTCTTTATGAACGATTCCCTGGCTGTGCAGGTATTCAAGGCCGTCTAAGAGCTGGCAGAAATACCTGCGAAGAGAAAGGAGGACATTTACATCATCAATCACCACAATTAGACAGGTAGAGAAGTTTGGAAACAGCTCTACTAAGAGGTAAGGTTCTTCTTAATAAAAATCTATTTTTAAAAAGAGGGTTGCAGTGTGTTCTGGGATTTGGTGTTTTTCAGCATGCTGTATCCAAGTCATTCGTTGTCTAATGGGTACACAGACCCTGGCTACAAGTCCTACACTGGCTGACTGGAAAACAAACCCCTGCAAGACACTGGAGCTCTCCAGCACCGGAGTGTGATATGCAACCATCTTCTGAAAAGTGTGACTTTGCATGGTAATTAAGTAGAACCGACCCCATCTTAAATGAAGGTCTTGCAACTGATATACACACACAAAAAAAAATCAACCAATGAAGTTGTGTGTGTACATTAGAAATGGCAATCAAATCAATCCTTCTAAATTCAGAGCTTGTTAGCCATCTGGAAAGGAAGGAAGAGACAATATTGCACAATAGGCATGACAAAAATAGAAATTATGACATATTGTGAATTATGAAAAGAAAGAGTGGAGACAGTGTAAAGGACAGTGTAAAGGGGTGAATATGAATGAGTGAATGAATGAATACCTGGAGAGGGGCTGTTTGCTAGGATAGTGTAAAAGGAGTTACTGACGGCTGGCTGTTGGGGAAGGGCGAGGAAGGCGGGGTCTTACCCGTGCGCCTGATACCCTGGAAACCGCTTCTCCGGGACGCTATCCAGAACCTCCTGCATTCCGCACACGCAGTACTCCATCACCATATACGTGGAGTCAAAGGTCAAGGGAAAAAAAAAAAAAAAACCCAAGAGGGCCTGACAGGATGGAGGAACGCCAGCAGGGGGCGCTGAAGGACGCTAGCGCTCAGGTATCAGATTTGCTTCTTTGGTCCAGAGTATGACTCTGCAGAATCTCAGGGCACAGCAGAGAGCAGCCCTGGGGAGAGCTGCGTCTCTATGCTCTACAAATGACTTTAGCATTTGGGGTTGTTATATTTACTGTTGAACACCAATAGTAGTTTTTCCAGGTCGGCTTTTCTTTTTATTAGGCTATTTTTTCTCAGGCTTTTTTAAAACACTAATTCATCACTGTGTCAACCTTATCAGTTTTCCGTAAATAGGAGTAATATTATTCACCCAGTCTGCTACAGAGCCAAATCAATCATATTCTGCAGGAGTCATAAGGAAATTCAAGAGTGTGAAGATTATGAGTCACATTTAGCCTTTAAAAACAGTCATAAAATCAATAAATTTGAGAGTCAGTTTTAACTCGATAGACGAGCAAAACACAGAAATAGACGCATTATGCCGGCAGGCACGGGGGCACATTATGCCAACAGGTGGGCTTTGAAAGAGCTGCATTAAAGAAAATGTAACAAAGTGAATCCGTAGTCCGTCCGGAGCTCGGAGGATGAAGCGAGACACCTGGTGGACGGTGAATGGAACTGCAACATGTAAAAAACCTTAATCACATTCCCATAACAACCCTGTCAGGGAAACACCTGCAACTGGATTAGATGAATAGTTAGGCATGATACTAAATAAATGCATACATTTTTTTTTTTTTAATGATTATTATTTTTCTAAAGTCACGTGGGTGTGTTTACTGAAAGGGTGGCCTTCAGAAAGCTGAATCTATGCGTGTGCACACAGAGGTCAGTGCATCTCCAGACTGCTCGCAGCGACGGGTGCAAATGACGCATCAGCATCCTATTTTTAAACGGTCAGACCCTGCAGTAGCAGATCCTAGCGCACAGACTCTCTGCAGCCTACAGCAGGGGGGTGGGGGGGGAGGCAACCCCATTTTTTTGTCTCTGAATTAGAGGCACCCTCTTTTTGGTCACAGCTCACATTTTTGGGAGGTGCAAGCCCAGATGGGACGGCTATTAGTCCATAACCTGGGGGGTTACCGCTCAAATCAACTGAAAATCTTCAGTAAATAAGTTCAGTGATATTTTTTAAAAGCATGAATGCAGCAGTAGTGAAATTAAATTTTGTTAAAATGTTAATTTTGAAGATGGGAGTTTGGAGAGGGGCAGGGAGATTTTGAGATGCCATATTTTCTAAATATTTAGCATATGTGCATGCGTAGGAACACACACACACGCGCATGCACGCGCACACACGCACGCGCATGCACGCACACACACACTTCTGCGCTTGGCAGTGAACGCCAGTCACCGATTCACAGGTTGAGCGTGCATAACCCCCAGTGTGTGACTCAATTTCTTAGCAACACCAGTACACTGACTTATAGACATGATGGTAAATAACTACCAAGCCAAGAAATGTACTTAATTCATTGAAAACAATCTCTTAATAAAAGCAAAAAAATAACTTTGTATTTT
Organism: Ilyophis sp. 1 JC-2022; assembly: GCA_022702515.1. Classification (NCBI taxonomy): domain Eukaryota; kingdom Metazoa; phylum Chordata; class Actinopteri; order Anguilliformes; family Synaphobranchidae; genus Ilyophis; species Ilyophis sp. 1 JC-2022. The sequence continues at coordinate 146,780,296 of CM040395.1, forward strand.
TAAATTTATTTTCAGATGGATATTTTTTCCAGTGGCTTCCCCAGAATGTCCCAGAACAAAAAAAATTCACTGCTTTTTAAGGGACAAAGCACGCCTGAATAAAGCATCATTTATTTAATTCAAGCGAAAAAAACTAAGAAGGCCCTGTGGAATTAATCAATATGCCATCACCCAAACCTGAGCCCATTTTCTCCCAAAAGGATATATTTTCTGTTTTTCTTCGTTGTACAACACGTCGACTAACTGGATGACATTTTTGTGTCTCAATCTCCGTAGCAACTGGATTTCTCTGTGGGGAGGGGGGGGGGAGAGGCAAAGAAAATAATATATATATACATATATATATATACAGACACACACAATACACATATATACATGCCTCATGATCATACTAGATTATTATATCATGTAATATTAAATACTGTCCTGTTCCACCTGCTTTTTTAACATGTTATCCGTTACTAACCAGGCCAAACTCACACGCATAACCAACACCGCTGCCAGGATGATTGATCTCCCCACACCCAACCTTGCAGAGCTAAACAATAAGGCCATTGCACGCATTGCAACCTCAATAGAACAGGACATCACACACCCACTCAATCGCCACCTTACCCTACCGCCCTCCGGGTGCAGGTATAGAACACTGAGGTGCAGAAGGGCTCGCTTTGGGAAAAGCCTGATCCCCGCAGCTATAGCCGCCTTAAACAATAGGCCTCGCTGAACAGGCCTGAGTGTGTACTGTTGTCTGTCATTGCATGTTGTGACTGCGTGCCGCTGTATGTACTGTTGTCTGATGTGTACAGTACTGTGGAAAGGAATTTCCCCTTGGGGGCAATAAAGTCTAAAAGTCTAAAATCATATCATATTAATATGACCACATCTTAGATTTCATAAGGCAGAGCCAGAACCAAAGAGAACGGTCACTTCCTCTCCGACTCTCCAGTAGGGGTAGGCGTGAGGTCAGAGCAGGAGGGCAGTGGGTCGACTGGTTTTCAGTACGTCTCCATGCTCAAGTGATTCATCCAAGTCACTGATTGACGACTTATTGGAGTCCACGCATCTTATTTCCAAGGTTACTTCCTGAGCATATCATGGCTGAGAGGAACGTCCCAGTGCATGCTGGGAATGGAGGTCCCCCTCGTGTCACAACGATATGAAGACAAGTTGCACTGCTTTAACAGCAGGAGGGCTCCCAGTGATCAAGCGATCACTGATTAACCGTTCCAAGAGTTCTCAGTGTCCCATTTATTAAATAAACAAAAAAATACAAACACGCACACGCACTTGGACGAAGAACGCTGGGAAAACAGCCACTAACATTAAAACAGCCTCATCGCAGAGTCTCTCGCTCTCCCTCTATCTCCATTTCTACTCATCGTTCTCTAACGCTCTCTCTCTCCAGGGTAAAAACACAGCTTAATTGTCTGTCTTAACACAGGGTCTGTCTTAATTCTATTTTTCTTTTGTTGCAGTTGCTTAAAACACGCAGAGGTCTGAGAGATAAACAAGAGAACAGCACTGAAACTAGGCACAGAGAGCTCACAGATAAACAAGAGAACAGCACTGGAACTAGGCACAGAGAGCTCACATATAAACAAGAGAACAGCACTGAAACTAGGCAGAGAGCTCACAGATAAACAAGAGAACAGCACTGAAACTAGGCACAGAGAGCTCACAGATAAACAAGAGAACAGCACTGAAACTAGACACAGAGAGCTCACATATAAACAAGAGAACAGCACTGAAACTAGACACAGAGAGCTCACAGATAAACAAGAGAACAGCACTGAAACTAGGCACAGAGAGCTCACAGATAAACAAGAGAACAGCACTGGACCTAGACAGAGAGCTCACAGATAAACAAGAGAACAGCACTGAAACTAGACACAGAGAGCTCACAGATAAACAAGAGAACAGCACTGAAACTAGACAGAGCTCACAGATAAACAAGAGAACAGCACTGAAACTAGGCACAGAGAGCTCACAGATAAACAAGAGAACAGCACTGAAACTAGACAGAGCTCACAGATAAACAAGAGAACAGCACTGAAACTAGGCACAGATAGCTCACAGATAAACAAGAGAACAGCACTGAAACTAGACACAGAGAGCTCACAGATAAACAAGAGAACAGCACTGAAACTAGGCACAGAGAGCTCACAGATAAACAAGAGAACAGCACTGAAACTAGACACAGAGAGCTCACAGATAAACAAGAGAACAGCACTGAAACTAGACACAGAGAGCTCACAGATAAACAAGAGAACAGCACTGGAACTAGGCACAGAGAGCTCACAGATAAACAAGAGAACAGCACTGAAACTAGGCAGAGAGCTCACAGATAAACAATAGAACAGCACTGAAACTAGGCACAGAGAGCTCACAGATAAACAAGAGAACAGCACTGAAACTAGACACTGAGAGCTCACAGATAAACAAGAGAACAGCACTGAAACTAGGCACAGAGAGCTCACAGATAAACAAGAGAACAGCACTGAAACTAGACACTGAGAGCTCACAGATAAACAAGAGAACAGCACTGGAACTAGACACAGAGCTGATGTGAAAAACGTGTTCAAAGTCATCACGTGGGTAAGGACTGCATTTCAAACGTATCAAAATGTGAATCCCCTAATGTCAATTCAGTCCTGGATTCAGCAGTTATCGGGGTCTGGAGCATTACATAAGCATTAAAAAAAAATCCCCAAATGAAAATCTATTTAAAAAATTACATAAAAAATAAATAAAAATAAAAGGTTGCGGACATGAGAAGGTGATAAATAAAGAACAGATGGCTCTCTCAGTGGAGGCATCACTCAAACACCATTCAGGCTCTCTGATTGGCTGTTCTCACATTCTGGAACGTTGTTCCCTGCGGCTCCCGGGCAGTGAGCGTTGATGGAGCAGGATTTCATGATGCATCATAACGGACACAAACAAAACAGTTTAACCCAGTTAAAGGAGAGAGGAGAAACCCACCAGCGCTCCGATAAAAGGACCCGAACAGGGCCTGCAGGGTTGACCACTACAGTGCCCGAATCGCATGGCCATTCTTAAAGACCCAGCAATCATAAACTCAACCATTTTTTAGTTGCATATACATATATTTTACTGGGTAGAGATGTAAAAGAGGCCCAAAAGCAGCAAAGGCTTTTTATGCTGGCCAGCGCCCTCTAGAGGAGAATTCGGTATTGGTCAATTGGAAAGCTATTATGCTTATTTCAGCCTTGATGTGATTTACATTTTAACCAATCAGCAATGTGTCCATTTAGTGGGCTGCCAATCAGAAGGGAATGTCCATACATAACAGACATGACTTGCAGAATTTTTACCTTGAAAATATTATAAAATAACCATGCTCAGTCATATCTATGATGCACAGGCAATCTCCGTCTTTGTGCATCTTTGCCTAATCCGTGCTCCTCTGGCTGTATTTATTATTCTAAGATGTGTTCGGGACATTTCTTGGTGTGACGCTCTTTTCTGTGTGGGGAGGGGAGGGTGTGGCGACAGAACCTGTGGGATCAAGTTTCAGCAAAGCGTTTGTACCTCGCTAGCTACTGCAATGGCGGCGGTCAAGAAGCACAAGAACAGCGAAGCCCAACAACAAGCCAACAGGGCGTGTTGAAGAAAGCGAGTCAGAGCAGAGCGGGGTTGAGGACGGAGGAGGAGACTTCTATGATTGTAAATACAGCACCATGGCAATGCTAAAAATCCTGCTGCACCTTTAAGAAATGGCATAGGCCTACTTCACATCAAAAGGAAATTGTATTCATTTCTTGTTAACACATTAGAGAAAAAAAACGTATGAATATACACTCAGCTATATTGGGGCTTGATTCACACTTTAAATGTATGAAAGAAGGTGATTGGACAGCATGTTAGTCTGTGTATGGTTGCAGTATAAGCAATATACCGCCGCTTTCCAGCACTGCAATTCAATTTATTTGCCGGTTAAGGGGATTGAGGGAACAATTTCTCAAAATGTTCCTGCATTTGTGTCTCAAACAGGTGTCTTCCAGTTCCCCCACCCCCCCCCCACACACAAACCCACACACACACTTATTCCTATTCAATTGTGAAGCACGGTGTGATGACCAGACCCAAAGAGTGACAACTTAATTTAATAATTCACTAAAACCAACTACTGTAAACAAAATGCGTGTGTCTACCTGCGTGTGTTCACCAAAACAAAGTCTTAAGGTCAGCTTCTAACTGGAAAAAAACAACGCAAACCTCCCACGCCGCACTGCCAGCTGGACACTTTTCTTTTAAAGAGCCATCAGCAGCATTCAGACCGCTGCGGTTTTTACGTCAGGTCCACAGTGTTTACACTCGCTAGAACGAGCGGGTCACCGATAGGCTGATAAATCACACTGGCAAATGCTGAATGAGAAGACTGCCGTGCGACTATGTAAACACACTGCTGTTTTTTTTACACACTGCTGTTTTTTAAATTCATATTTAAAAAAAAATCTTTCAAAAAAGAAAGACAGGCCAAATCTGCATCGTCAAAAAAAAAAAAAATAAAAAAAAAAAATGGCCGCCATATAAAATATGGAAGCTGATGAATACATAATTGGCAGCAGCTGATGAATGCAGCCAAAACAGCTGTTCCCTGGCCCTTTCGGGAACGCCACACCCCTGGCTTAAGGTAAAACCCAAACGTCTCTCCCCTATACGTGTCAAGCAACATCTAAAATGCTAAACCCTCATCTCTGGCATTTGGGGAACCCCCAGCCTCACCACTGAGTTTGGACACACTGGCGTTCTCTTGCATTGTGAGATGGCATGCTTAATGAACTTGGTGTGATGTAATGGAACCCCACCCCAGTCACATGACGACACTCACTTCTTCACGTTGGCCTCGCCGTTGGGAATCCTCCGCAGTTTCTTCTTTTTCAGGATCTTGACGGCCCGTCTGCAGAGCGTCTCGGAGTCGAGCATCTCCTTCACCTTCCCGTAGGAGCCCTCCCCGAGCAGGTCGCCCATCAGGTACTTCCCGATGAGCTTGGCGCGCTTGCAGCGCGGCTGGTAGATCACCTCGGTGGAGTCGATGCGGTGGATGAACGCGTCCATCCCCATCAGGTCCGATCCCGTCAGGTAGTCCATGTGCCGAAGGTCCCCCTCGCTCATTGTTAAACCCCACCCAAAAGTACCCCCTCCCTCCCCCCCACCCAATCCGGTGTTCCCGCTTCAGCCGAATGGGTGGGGGGCTGCTTAATGTATTTGTCGATCTATTGACTACTTATTAATTTATTGAATGATCGATTAATTGCGTGATTGATTAATAATCTTTTTTAAAATAACCTTAGATAGTAACTTACTGAACTACTGTGAAAAGTCGTGTCTTCACTTACACTAAAATGTGTCAGAAAGAACAATCATGACTTTCTTGGGGGGGGGTGGGGCTTTAGGGGGTGGTGGTGAATACGATATACTTTCAAAAAGAGGCAGGCAACGGCGCAAATGCCGACTCAGCTCAGTCCAAAGAAAGACTGCGATCAGGTATCATTCAGTTCATTTGTGGTTAACTGATAAGATCACATCCCATCCCATTGATTTAAAATACCGGAACCGCCGTTCGAAAGTTGCAGAGTCTTTTGGCACAGATCCGCCCTCTGTCAGCATGCCGGGCTTTGACGTCCTTACTCTCCCATTCTGTGTGCATCAGTAACGTTACATCTGCGGAATTAAGCAGCGTTTCGCCTGTCCACTTTCAAAGGCGCAGTATTTAGTCTACAATCCACCACAGTCGGCCTTTTCTTCTTTGGTATTGCTTCTTTACATAACGTGTCTCACAAAATTTAAAACGTGCGCTTTTATTTAACCCAATAAGAATCCTATATCACCCCACTCTGACTTGGTGCCTGAACAGCTGGCGAAGAGTTAACAGCAAGTTCTTGCGTATCCATCCCCAGAAAATCATGATCTTGCTCTATGGCATCTGTAATTTAAGAAACCAAATCCCATTAGTCAGGCTCAAGAAGTAACATATTTACAATTAAATTTAAACCAACTGCTAATGCTTGTAGATCATTTCCCCAGTTATACGAGTTTAGTTCATATGCAAACTCACATGAATTAAGCTAACGTTGGCTAACAATACATACACTAATAATCAGTCAAGCACTCACCTTAACAAATTAAAATCTATTTTAATCTTATAGCTTGCGATCACTGTTTAAAATTCCTCGTTTGAGTGCGTAGTTTACAGACTATTTCAAGGTATTTTCGAGATCACTTGACAGGTAGGTGACGTGAATGTTTATACACTCGTCGCTATTTATGCCAAAAACAGAGCAGCTTGCAAACGTGGTCGTGGCATTTTCTCTCTCATTCGCCAGCCCGCGTCACGTTTGCTCCAAGAGACAATTGCAGTGTTTCTATATGAGCATTTTCCTTTGCTTTGGAAGACAAAACACACTGGAGCTTGTTAAGGTTAATAAGTGAACAAGCAAGCAAGCAATAAACGATACTGGCAGTAACTCTAGCGTTGTACGTTTAGCAAGCTAACAAGCGTAAAACTGGATTTGGCGATTGAGTGTTATAATCCGCAAACATACCGGACTAGATGCAGTTCCAGTATCCAACTACGACTAAGATTAGCGCAGTGATCACACCAGCAGCCTGTACGCAGACATGCTTTCCTTCACTTTATTTACAGTTTAACTCGTGCATTCCGCGAATCTAACGTTACACTGGACTGGATCGTCAGTTATACACTAGACAAAACTAGGCATCGTTAGTGATCTTGATTATGTTGCAAACTTTCTAATCGTAACACTCATGAAATGTTAGCTAGCAAAGGTTGATTTTGCTTGCAACCATGTCTGGACCGAATAATTGAATCAACCATAGGAGCCAAACCAGTAAGCAAATGAAGCCACAGATTTTGCGTTGATGTTATTTAGCTATTAAATAATAGGTTGTGGCAAGCTTGCTAAATTATGTAGCTAGCTATCCTGTTCATGTTAGTTAGTTAGCGATAACTAGATAGTGTTCGCGATGGTTCAGATGTCCTGCCGCAGTAATTCTCACTTAGGCATTGAAACATCTGTCAAAGATTTTATTTTAGCTACCTGTTCAAGTTTCCTTTTTCCTAGCGTTGTACCGGTGCAACGGGTGTTGAAGGTTTGCGATCCTCAATCAGCTGCTGTCAGGCTTCCGCCATCTTGTTTACCTCCCCCCTCGCGCCAGGGAAAAAAATACACGTGTACGTCATTGCGTCATAATAATAACCAATTGCGTGCGGTTTCATTGGTGATTCCCTCCATCGGTTCTTTGGCACGCCGAAAACAAAAAAAGTGTTGATTTTCTTTACACTCGGAACACGCGCTGATTTATTACAAGTGTAAACGTATCACTTGGGTCATCATGTACGCGCAGGTTTCATGTTAACATTATTGGTATCCAAGCCAATAATAGTAGCCTAGTCGTGCGCATTTTCTGCGAAAAGAAAAGTAACACGGTGTCGCTTATGGACTTCTACGAATTAAGCAGGCATGCGAAACACTAGCATTAGGCTAATGTCAGACGACAGACTCTGTTTTGTTATGTATGGGTAGAGTTAGGGTCCTTAATGTTTGTAACCAAATAGTATGGATTATTATGAGATATTATGAGAGCAATGATTTCATCCAATAATTTCTGTACTTCCACTCAACCATTTACTCAGAACTCAAAATAACTTATGCATGTGTGGATTGGCCTCTAAGCATGTAATTGCAAACAGTAATTGCGCTGCCCACAGTTCTGCAGATCCACAAGAAACCAAAACAGCAGAAGAAATACCATGGGATCATCAGGACATGCGTATCAAAACCACGCCAGCAACACTCTTCAGACAATGTGACATGACTTGCGTTAAGTCTGCTGTGGGTTTCAAAACAACAGCCCTAAAGTGTAATGCAGGTAATTAGGGACTTTTTAAGCGGGTCCTTTCACACTGCTGCTGATTCATGCTGTCATGCTTACTAATTTGCGATGAGCTGGCCTGGCTTGCAGTTGCAGTGGACAGAACTAGACAATTTTAATCAGCCTCAGGGCACTGAACGCACCAGCTCCTTAGGCCTTGCCTCCAGCCACACGTTATTATATCAGCGCTAATGTTAGCTCCCCGTCCACAAGAACAAAGGGAAGAGCAACAGAACTCCATTCTGGGTGGATATGAATTCTCTCTCTTCCTCTCCCTCTCCCTACCCTTCCCTCTTTCTTCTCTTCTCTTCCTCTCTGTCCCCCACTATCTCTCATCTCCCCCTCTATTTCTCTCCTTCTCCCCTCTCTCTCCCCCTTTCTTGCTACCACCACTGCAGCTGAAAAGCTGTAATGTAGTTTTTAAGAGAACACTTAATCATCACAGTATAACACCAAGTCAATGAAACCAATCCGGTCATGCTGGATGATGTTGCAGGCAGCATAGCATTTGCCACGGCGTCTCCAGACTCTTTCACGTCTGTCACATGTGCTCAGTGTGAACCTGCTCTCATCTGTGAAGAGAACGGGGCGCCAATGGCGAACCTGCCAATTCTGGAGCCGGTTGCACCAACAGGGCTTACGCCTGGTCGTAAGCTAAATTGGTCGTAACTTTCTGGGCGCAACTTTAAGACCGTTGCACCAACTGGTCGTAAACACTATTTTCACTAAGACCGGGCGTAAATTTTACGCCTACCCAAGAGCAGGCGTAAGTGTAATTTTAAAACGCTTCTGCGGTAACGGATTTAAATAACCAAGTTAATCACAATGGCGCGTCTGATCCATCATATCATCAACGAGCAGGCCTTTAGACGAGAAAGAATTATTAGGGATCGAAGCAATCCATTAGATGTCTATAATGACACAGAACTCAGAGAGGTTTCGACTTTGTAGGAGGGACCTTTTTGGGTTAATTGAAGAGCTGTCACCGGAACTGATGCACAGTGACCGCAACGCAGCACTGTCACCGGCTCTGCAAACGCTGATGGCTCTGCGTTTTTATGCAAACGGAGCATTTCAAAACACAGTAGGTGACATGATTAATGTTCACAAATCCACTGCTTGCCGGGCCATCCGCCGTGTGTCACTGGCACTCAGTCGCCGCGTTGGACGTTACGTCCATCTACCCACTGAAGTGGAGGCAGCTGTCAACAAACTGCGCTTCAGACAGCTATCCGGGATACCTGCCATTGTGGGATGCATCGATGGCACCCATGTCCGGATCCAGGCCCCCTCTGAACACGAATATGCCTATGTGAACAGAAAGGGGTTTCACTCCATCAATGTGCAAGTAGCTTGTGATAACAGCTACAAGATTTTTGACTTGATGGCTTCGGTTATAATTTTCCGCGCCGACTGTTTTTTTATTTATTAGTCATTACGCTGCTATGTTTCGCGGTGAGTGTAAATTTATTCTGGCTATAGAGTTAAATCAATTTTCTAATTTCATTATCACTGAAGTTACTTTTACGTCTGTTTTGGTCCATTTCAAACGTAAATTAGCGAGTTAGCAAATTGTCTTAGTAGGCTAGTGTAGGCCACTCGCGCATAGCAACGCGCACAATTTTGCTTAGCAACGCACACTGCTTAGCAACTTTCACGGGGACGCGCCCTACTAAGACTGGTCGTAGCAGCGCCTAGGCGTAACTTTGGTTGGTGCAACAGGCGTAAACCCCTCTCGGAAAATAGGTCTTAGCTACGACCTTTCTGGCAGTTAAGACCGTCTGAGTTAGGCCCTGTTGATGCAACCGGACCCTGGTGTTCTCTGGCTAATGCCAATCGAGCTGCACGGTGCTGGGCTGTGAGCACACGTCCCACTACAGGACGTCGGGCCCTCATGCCACCCTCATGGAGTCTGTTTCTGACAGTTTGGTCAGAAACATGCACACAAGTAGCCTACTGGAGGTCATTTTGTAGGGCTCTGGCAGTGCTCCTCCTGTTCCTCCTCACACAAAGGAGCAGATACCGGTCCTGCCGCTGGGTTGTTGCCCTTCTACGACCCTGTCCAGCTCTCCTTGTGTAATGGCCCGTCTCCCGGTATCTCCTCCACGCTTTTGAGACTGTGCTGGGAGACACAGCAAACCTTCTTGCGACGGCACATATGGATGTGTCATCCTGGAGGAGCTGGACTACCTGTGCAACCTGAATGGGCTTCAGATACCGCCTCATGCTACCAGTAGTGACAAGGGCACTAGCAAAATGCAAAACTAGAGAAAAATCAGTCAGGAAGGATAAGGAGAGAGAAATGGTCTGTGGCCATCACCTGCAAAACCATTAACTTTTTGGGGGTTGTCTTGCTGTTGCCTCTCCTGTCCATCTGTTGTCACTTCATTTGCACCAAAGCAGGTGAAATTGATTCACAATTGTTTACGCTTCATAACTGGACAGATCGATATCCCAGAAGTTTAATTGACTTAGTGTTATACTGTGTTGATTAAGTGTTCCCTTCATTTCTTTGAGCAGTATATGTTGTGCATTTCTCTGTCAATGCTATTTGTGGCCAGCCTTGTGGTTTTTAAAGAGGTCTATGCCAGAACCACTATCAGAGCCAGTTCTAGGCATCGGCAACATAGGGCTTAATAACATCATTAAGACGAGAGAGAGAGAGGTAAACTAACGGACCTTCTCAATTCTGTTCCAGTACAAACCAGTTTCTTTCTAGACCTTGCGTCTACCTGCCTCTCTAATGACTCTTGAGAAAGGATTCTGCTGAAACGTCGACTGCTCGTGGTGCCGGAATCTATTACTGATTGAATGAAGGAGTGAATGAAAGAGTAACATAACTGATCAAATACACCTCCTTTCCAACACCTATAAACCAACCTCCCCTAACCGAACCCCCCTAACTGTCTCGCATATTCTCACTAACTCGAATACACACACTGACTCACTCACTCACTGTAACTCGAATACACACACCGACTCACTCACTGTAATGCAAATACACACACACACACCGACTCACTCACTCAAATACACACACATCGACTCACTCACTCTCACTCGAATACACACACCGACTCACTCACTCACTGTAATGCAAATACACAGACACACACCGACTCACTCACTCGAACTCAAATACACACACCGACTGAAACTCTGAAACGTCTGGACACAGAAAACCCAAGTGCAGACCAGGATCAGGCAAAGAACGTGGTTTAATAGATCAGTCCAGAGGTTAAAGCCAGGTAAGCAGAGTGGAATCCAGAAATCAGAAATGCAGATGTACAAAACCGCTAGGCTAAATCAATGTCGGTAAACACACAAAGAAAAATCGAAAACTAGAAATCAAAAGGCTAAGGTACAAAGGGGCTAGGCTAAATCGAAGTCAAACAAAGGGTGTCTCAGGAATCTCAAGATATACTCAGGCTTAGTAAGGCATAGGCACTGGCAAACTGATCAACGTTCTGACAACTAGGCAGAGGAAATGTGAGTCTTAAATACACAGAGGAAGGGGAGAGGTAACAAACAATGTGAGGTTAAAACATTAGAGAAACAATAATTCAATAACGAGGAAAGAACGAATACATGGAAGGGACTTGGAAAACATGCATGACAGACATCGGGCTCGAGTAGGAGCGGAGTGTGCACAGTAATAAGGGGAGGCGTGGTCTCTAAGGATAAGCAGCTGAAACAAGTTAACAGTTAGCTCAAGGACAGCTTAGTAATGCAGGTAGAAAAGATAAAAGAGGGAAAGCTGGTTAAATGTTAGTATCTAACTTCAAGACAGACAATTAGTTGGTTCATGAGTTTAGTAAAGTGCACGTAACTAATAAAGCACCCGAGTGATTGTTAGTGTGAGTTAGTAATATATACAATTATACACGGGAATGAAAGCAGGAAGTAGCAGAAAACGAAACTTCGGAAATACAGCGTTAACCCACGGGAAATCCCGAAGTCACCCGAATTGTGCACGCATGAGACTGGGTAAACAAACACACAGCTGACTCGGACAACCCACGAACAGAGGGGGATGCAATGATATGCGGAAAATAATAAATACATGAATGATAACAAAAATAAAAATACAGAATAGACAGACAGATACTCAGAACATAACAGACTCACTCACTCAAACACACACACACACACACTCACTCACTCACTCAACTGCTCACTCACTCCCTCACTCACTCACTCAACTGCTCACTCACTCCCTCGCTCACTCACTCAAACACACACACACACTCACTCACATTCACTAACTCACTCACTCAATGACTCACTCAAACACACACACACACTCAACTGCTCACTCACTCCCTCACACACTCAGTCACTCACTCACTCAATGGCTCACTCACTCAATGGCTCGCTCACTCACTCACACACTCATTCACTAACTCACTCACTCAATGACTCACTCACTCAATTACTCACTCACACACTCACTCAATGACTCACTCACTCACTCACTCACTCAATGGCTCACTCACTCACTCACTCAATGGCTCGCTCACTCACTCACTCACTCACTCACTCACTCTTCCAACACTGAGCTCTTACATTTGACATTTGTATTTAGAAATTTACCAGATGCTCTTATCTACAGCGACTCACATGCAACACTATATTAAACAATAGAATATAATTTTGTAATACAATATCAATTCTAATAGAATATTTATGACAATTATTACACTTATGGCAGTTAGATAGGGCTACAGTGTGCCATAAACATTCATGCCAGTAACTGGAGCCACACTCATGCCTGAGACTTAATAAGTTAATAAGTGCATAAATGTACCTCAGGATTAGACCACAAGAAAAGCTGATGCCAGCTGAAGTCACCAGCATCACAACTTGATAAATATACTTAATAAATAAACTGAAGACAGAGTTTAGGTGCCACAATAGAGATGTGAGGATGCGGTGTTTAAAATAACAAATGGGTTTGACGGTATAGCGTTTGACGCGCGACGCAGGCTGGGCTAAGTAAACGCGTGATAAATTCTCAGTGTTCAGCACCAGCTGAGCCACAGCGCGACTCTCAGCTCTGGCGGCTCCTCATGGAAAGCAGCTTCTGCTTAGCTGGAGAATCTGGGTTATATTTAACAAGTGTAAACCCCAGGGAATGGCAGACGGCGGGTCTAATTACAGGGGCCCTGCGTCCCCCGGCTCATTAGAAGACCGGCGCTGGCTACGTCCTCACTGATAAATGGGAGTCTGGGGATTTAGTCCTGCCAGCTCGCAACTCCCCACAGAAGGGGGGGTTTATCCCAAGATGACCTCCTCTGCCCTTCTGAAATGCAATGCGCTGCAATGCATTGTAAATATGCGGACTTATTAGGGGAGAAAATACTGCTAAAATATATTCCACTGAGATTTGTATTTAAACATCTATTTTGCAAGATCTACAATAACGTACAATAATTTGTGTATTTTCCCATCTGCTCTGAATACCTTGTCTATCTTATTTCTTATTTCAACATATTGCAGTATATTAAATTTCTGTAAGGCTGCCATCTGCCAATAGCACCCTGACAGCCACCCCCCCTCCCCCCCCCTACCAAAAAGGCAAGTAAAAAATGTAAAAAACGGATCAGGCTTGTTGAAAAGTTGAGCCAAAAACAGATGAGCCAAAAAAAAAAAAAAAGCTTCTCTCGTGTTGCAAGAGTTTATCTTGCCCAGTGGTGTTTGGCTGCTGTGCATCTGGATGAGTCATCCATGCTCTGATGTAGCAAGAGGCCACAGCATCCCTAAAGTGGACCAGATCCTGCTCTTTCCATGCTCATTACATGCTATTCGGCTGATGCATGTAATCCCATCAAGCTCCAGTGATTATGTACATTCAGTTTGCTCAGCTTGGCGGGAGATATATTTAGGTTTGCCAGTTATTTTTGCACTAGGTGCCATTGGGTGCCATTGACTTGCATAAGTGCCTGTGTGTGTGCGTGTGTGTGTGCGTGTGCGCGCGTGTGTGTGTACTGTTGTAATGCCTGTGATTATGGATGTGCGTTTGTGTCGTACATTATACTTGCCATGGCGTGTACCTGTGCCCTGTAAATTTCCTTGAACTGCCCCCCCCCCAAATCAGTTCAGTAATGTAATTGCAGCAGTTGGGTGAGTGGGTATAGTACAGCCAAAATCCAATATAATAGAGGGAGAGGCAGCATTGACTGGTGGTGGCACACAAAGGTATGACCAAAAAATCATAAGCCAGTTTATTATATGGCTGTGTTGCTGATACCTGAGTGGGTTTAGCTCAGGCTAGTGGGCAGGTTTTGGAAACCAGTGTGGAGCGTGGAGGTCAGAGGGGTTGCAGGGTTAAATCCCAGCTACGCTGTTAAACAAATACTGTAAAAACACAACACTGATGTTGCCAGTGAAAAACCATTTAATGAAAGGAAAATTAACTGTATACTTCCTATTATGCAACTGCATAAATCCTGAGTTATTATAAATAATGAGCAATGACCAATATTCTACATGACTTTGACAGTGATTTGAAGAAAAAGAAGGTTTTGCTGTAAGTATTTTTTATTTTTTTACAGTGTAGAATGCTGCCGTTTGCTGCAGTCACACAACTGGATATCTATGAAATAGCCAAACATGTAAACTGATGGAAGTGCATCAACTAAACAAACAATAAGACACCTTCTTTCGTAAAAAAAAGTCCTGATTGGCGAAGCAGCATACTGTACCATGTCGATAATCTTCAAATTCCACCATCTTCTGGTGACTGCAGGTACTACAAGGAGCAGCCACGCCATCAGCCCGGCGTAACAGGCGTAACCCCATTTCTCTGATTAATTAATTTCACTCTTTGGCTTAGGCTCTCACTTTTTCCAGACAGCTATAGCTGGACACTGAGACCTCATGTAGACAAATAAAATTCAGGTTCAACTTTACACCGTCATGCATTAAAGCTCCAAACTTGCGTTATATTGTGTTTCTTCCTTATATTTATCCTTCTACTTCGATCAAGATCAGCAAACCAACAAACTTAAACCAGCCTTCAGCATAATTTTACAGAGATAGAAGTCGACATTGTAATAGTATTCAAGCAGATTCTGTATCTCAGTAAGTAGCCGTGTACGATACTACAGAATGAAGGCTTGTTCAACAAAAACAGCTAATTTCAAAGATGCATATTTTATCTGAAATAGCCTTACAAGGGACACAAGTACAAGAGATGGTAATCTTTGCTATGTGCTGATATTTCAAGCTCCTGACACATTCCCTGCCTTGTGTGAATAGTGATAAGCACATTTCTCAGAAAACATATTCTCACTGCCTTGGTGGTATTTTCCCCTAAATTTACAAAATGTATATGTGTAAACATACACAATAACACACACACACACACAAACAATTGCTTGTCTATATGTGTGAGTGTGTGCATATATTTGTGTGTGAGCGTGAGTGTGTACATGAGTTGTGTTTTTTCTGTGGGTGAGTTATGTGCGCTTGTGTGTGTGTGTGTGTGTGTGTGTGTTTGTGCAAATTCAGAACAGATACCCATACAAACAAAATAGCTTGTAGATGATAACAGCTCCAAGTAGGGTACTAGCTAGTACGATTCGATAAGATTCGGTTCGATTAATTTAGATACTTTTAAAAAAGTAATAGGTATGCTAATGTGATTTGATACCGATACATTCAGCAGTAATTAAATATTCAATTAGAACCTTACACCAAGTTCACAGCATTATGTTTATTGTTAAGGCATGCAATATATTGGTTGAAAACTATCATGATTTAACAGCCTTCTAGCTGGTTGAAATACTGTTGAAATTTGGCTTTAAATATATTTTTTTACCTGTCACTAGAAAATTGAGACCAAGCTAAATTATGAAATGTAAAGAATTAATTTGTATGTTAAAATAATTCTGCACTGTAATCGCTCTGGATAAGTGTGTGTCTGTGAAGTGATATTGATTGTATAGAGTCCTCAATTGACTATGTCACACTGGTTTCGGAAGTTATGGGGTGCGTCCCAATACTCAAAAAATGCACCCTCTCTTCCTCCACTACCACCTCCTCTCCTCCGTGCCCCGGAAAAAGATATTTGTGTCGCTGATTACATCTTAATTACGTATGAATGGTTACATATTAATTAATGTCTCGACGCAAACCGCAATGTCAGGTACATTGTATACAGTACATGCAAATACTTTCAGACAGTTTTGCATACTTCCAGGTAGGAGAGGAGTGGTAGTGGGGGAGTGGAGGAAGGGAGGAGAGGAGTGGTAGTGGGGGAGTGGAGGAAGGGAGGAGAGGAGTGGTAGTGGGGGAGTGGAGGAAGGGAGGAGAGGAGTGGTAGTGGGGGAGTGGAGGAAGGAAGGAGAGGAGTGGTAGTGGGGGAGTGGAGGTTGTGTCCAGTCAAGTCACATGCGCAGTTGTGTCCAGTCAAGTCAAATGTACAACGAGGAAGGCACAGATAGGCCAAAATAAATAATACAAAAAAAAATCCTATCTTTGTCTGTGTGGTAAGAACCAAAAAAATTACTTCTGAAAAATGATAAGTGATTTTTTAAAGAAATACAATGCACAGAGTTAACATCATTATATTAATGGAAATATTTTTAATTTGCTGTCAAAAATGAATGGAGCCCAATGGGAAACTGGCTTTTTGAGCGCAAATCATAGATATCAGCAGAGGGCGACATTAGCTCTCAACCTCGGCACCGGATATAATGTCGCCCTCTGCTGATTTTTTTGGTTCTTACCACACAGACAAAGATAGGATTTTTTTGGTATTATTTATGTTGGCCTATCTTGCGCCTTCCTCGTTGTACATGTGACTTGACTGGACACAACTGTGCATGTGAGATGAGCGGAAAATTTTAAGTTCCTGGTTCGGATGTGTTCCCCATTGGTTTCTATTGGCATCGCTGTCTCTACATTATATATACTCTAAGGCTCCAGATCTATCCATGTTTGCTCAACTGTTTACCATTGACCTCTGACGCATTTTTTGCCACCTTGCTCATCTTGGGGACCTCAGGAGGTGTCCGAGTTGAATGTCGGATTTCCGAGATCGCTGTCACCACTCATCACCATCTCAAGTCCGAAATATTCAGAAATATATCATTTGAATACACCATAAATTCCACATTAATTTAGATCGTAGACATTAACTAAAACTTTTAAACCATTTCTAGTGATTATGTCTTACCGTCAATTTGATTGTTCAATATAACGCCCGTTGTCAAAATATGTCGTTTTTCTGGACCAGCTTCGAGTATATTTTACGTTTTAGTATTTTTTTGTGAATATAACAGTGCTGGCACTGTTTAAAAACGTGACGTCCCACAATTCCCTCCGGACGAGTAGCGAGCGTTGTCTTCAAACGTTGTCATATAATGTTAGCCAGCAGTAGCACACAGCTCCGTTTTTAAACACTTTTTTTTCTAACATTAGCTAGCTAGCTTGAAGGACTAAAAGCTAGAATTGCTTTATGTGGTTAACTTTATAGCGTAGTTCTGACCTTGCCGGGCGGGCTTCTCAACTTAGCAAAAACGTTAGCTCGTCTTCAGCGGCAGGAACCTACTGCCATTCTGCCAAAAATGTCCAGACGGACGAGATGATAATCTTATTGGTCGAGAACCACCCGTGCGTTGCAGTACTGGATATGTAGTCCGTTAAAGTGGACTACAAGTCGAACTACAATCATTAATGTATTACTTTTTTTTAAAATTATTGGAACATGCGATATGGTCTATATCTTTATACCACACAGGTTAATCCAAGAAGGTTTCAGCTCATTATATAAATCATATTTCAAGAAATAGTCGATAGTCTCTGAAGCCCGTTCTATCTGTCATAGGAAATTCTTCCGAAACCGGGGCTGCGTTCCAATCCAATTTTTTTACTGCTTGCTTCTTTTCCTAGGTCCTTTCCTCGCTCATTAGCTCCACCCAGTGGAGGCCATAAGGAAAGGATCCAAGGATCACATACGAGGACGCAGCAGCGAGGCAAAATGATTTAAGCAAATGGAACGTCCTTGCTCAGTCAAGCGTCAGCTGAAGCGACGTCAATTACTAATGACGTGTGCACAGCTGTATCACCTGTCAAAAAAAAAAAAAACCCGTATCAGCTGTCAGTGGCCTTTAATGCTAACGGATTGTTCTGTAGCCTATCGTATTTTTATCTCTGAGCTTGTTTTTGCATGCATCATGGTATAAACTATTGTATTATTTGACGCTATATTGCACTGTGAAGTTATCACAATTATTTGCAATGATTTTCTCCCATGCTATTTGACAGATGTGAAAATGACATGTGAAATAAGAATATTGTCTCTCAATTACAGATGTTTGTGTTTGACGTACAGTGTCCCATTAACACATCCACAACAAACGGCTATTTATCACTGTGTGAGTAAAGATCGCACGAAGCATAATTTAAATTGTAAGTAGGCAACGCCTATATTCCACACGCTCAACGGCCAATTCATCAATGGACTCGAATGCATGTTTGTTCGTTAAAATTGGAGCACATTACAAATGACACTTCCAGCCAATAACCGAGCTGATGCCGTTTAATTAATTCATCAACAATTAAGCATGTATGATCTGATGGTATATAAGCGACAGATACTGATTTCAAAACTTAGATCGCGAACTTCAATAGGCTACTGGTCTGCTACTGTACGCAATCAACATTTCCGCAATGAACCTAGCGTTCGCCCTAAACGCATGGCACCGGCTTCAGCGGGAACGGTGGCGTTGCCAGTTCAGGGGATCGCGACTGCTTCGCTCCGTCCTGTTCCTAAGTGAGGTAAGAATCACGTATTCTCAACAGTAGTCATAAGACAGTGCTCTTGATCAAACATGGACATTGATAAGCATGAAGCACTTTTAACAGTGGGTGGAGTAGAATTCACCTGGATAAATATACAGGAAAGTTATGTCATGCACACATAGTAATTGCATGTTCTATAATACCACACATTTACCTGCATGTCGGACTACAAACTATACATTTGGCTACTGTGGTTTGGTGTTAATCAATCAACTTGTGTGAACTGTAGGCTGCATGTACACACTTCATGTTTTTCATTTCATTCTTTTTTAGGTCGACGATCCAACAGCTGGGCATTATGCCCAAGAAAATGCCACTGTGCCAGTGCTCCAGCTTTACTTTAATGGGGACCAGGACCTCATGGAGGACTACCGTCTGAGCCATGGCTCCATGGAAGCATTGATAATGCTACTCCCGCATGGGGGAGCGTTGTCTGGGCACACCACTTAAGGGTCCAGGAGGTGCCTGCTCTTCAAGGCTCAGGAGGTGGACCACACCTTTGTACCCACGGTCATCACCGCATGTGCCATGCTCCATAACATCTGCCTGACAAAGGGGGACATCCTTGAGGTTGTCGAGGATGTTGGTGATATTGGTGTGGCTCCACCACGTCCAGTGAGGGGGGAAAAAAGCGGACATGGCCGGCGAGACCGACTGGCGGGGCAACCGTCTGCTCCAAATATGTGTCCAGTAGCACTGAATGAACATGATTATATGTAATTTGGCAATTGTTTGAAATATTATTTATACAGGAGAGCTTTTTGTTAAGTGTCTCCGTTTCTTGTTATGTTTGTATATTCTCCCTTGCAGCCCCTCTTTCTGTCCAGTGTTAATCCACGTTTTATTTGTTATGTTAGTGTTAATAAAATCACTTATGGATACTAACATATCAGTTTCATACATCTTTTCTGTGCCACTTTTTCATTACCTTTATTTATTTCAAAACACACTATAAGCATACCACTTTGACACCAATGTATGTCAACCACCTGTCGGGGAAGTGAGGATTCTGTAAAATGTCTATTTTCTGAATCCAGTGTTTCCAACGGTCAATGCCCTTCCTTGTTTAAATGTTCAGCACTCTGAATACTGAACACAGGCGCTATTGCGTGCTAGAACCACTCACTTATCCTGCAGTAAAAATATATTTAACATCATTTCATAATTATTATAAATGACAATCCTCAATTCAATCGCATAATTCGTCCATAGGACAGTAACCTGGTGGAAGCAACAAGTCAAAACAAAGTCTAATTCAGACCTAAGAGTACAGTAAAATAAAAACAGTAAATTAGAATAATGACTGCTAATCATTCATTAATGAATGTAGGCTGACTACTTAGAATTTACAAAAAGGAAGACATTCACTTGAAGTTACCAGTAAAGAGCGAGAGACCGATAAGCCAGAAATAGCCTAGGTATTACCCTCCTGAAGCTTACACGATCAGCAAAATTGTTAGTATTTGTGTGTTTCTTTTCTCCCAAATAGTTTTGTGCTGCTGAAGGGGGCTCTCAGATGAAAACTATATCTTAAAAGGTAAAAACACAAGTAAAAAACAAATTGACAAACACTTGTGAACTATTTACATTTTATTAAGAATTTTCTCAAACTCATTAGAGCTTTCCAGTGTGGCCTTGAATCGCCCTTTAGCCAGGCTGTGCATCCTCTTCCTCCTCCTCCACACACGCCCGGCTACAACTGACCGCCACAAATCCAGGAAGAGATGAGCCAGTGCCATCTGAGGTCTCATCAGCCACATGTGCCAGGTTTTCTGAAACACATGAATCCATCAGGACAGGAGGATCAATAGATGGCCTCCCCCCGATGGCCTCATGCATTGCATTAAACCATGGCCATGTGGCTGCTGTGGCCTCTCCCCTGTCTGTTCCGTCTCTGTAGCAGGGCATCTGAGTGCCTACAAGGAAAGATGCAAGGGTGAAGGTGAGCTGTGAGCCTATTGCACAGGCATAATTTTGTTTCAGTATGCAATAGAAACTACAAATTCGCAAAGGAAAAACATCATAAATTGAACCTCACCTTATATTTTTGCTTGAGGTTGTCCCATTTCTTTGCAATTTGGGTGGGGCTCACCTGGCCCTGTAGGCCCATCTGCAGACGAATTTCACTGAGGAAAACAACACGTTACCATACCATACCCAAGTGCCCTACAACAATTACTGCCATGCCATAACATGTTTATGTGTTATCCATTTACAGGGGCAGGCATGCCTCTTGCCATCACACTTACATTAGGGATATCAGAAGTTGTCATTTGCATACAATTAACTACTTCAACACAAGACATGAATCATGGTGCTGAGGAGTGATTCCGTCAACATTAATCTATGAAATGTAGGAACACCAATATGGACAGTGACATGGTCCTGCAAGAACATAAAAAAAGGCTTATTGCCAATGTTTCTGTGTAACATATTTTTGTTCTATGTGACATCACACATTATAGAATGTCACTAATGACTCACCCCCAAGCTTGCTTTGCGACATGCCTCTTCCCCGTGAACAGTTTCTCATTCTCACACCTCAGCCGAATGAGGCTGAGGGTGCTCTCATCTGTCCCTGTAAATGACACAACAGACCTGCAAGTAAAAACCAGCTAGTAATGTCTGTGTATAGCCCTAAATCACAACGGCATGTGTCAAGGGGCTTCACAAGCCCATAATTCAGACATGACATATGTAAGTAGGCTACATGATGCAAAATAGTAGCCTATCCTAATAAGCTAGCCTAATGTGCATTTCATCAGTCAAAGACAGCTAATGCTATAACATAGACTGACATTACATTATTTCTGTCATACAAGAGTGAGGAAAAATATATTTTAAACGCTAAGCAGCTGCGTGTTCATGTTTCAGTTGTTACACTGGAAATCGAGCAGCGACTGTCGAGCCTATTTCTGTTAGCCTACTTGCCGGGATGCATTCAACAGTGTGAACATAGGCTAAACGTAACATAGCCTATTGCATAGCGTACAATATACAATTGTATACAGTTTTGAAAGGACATGGGTTAATTGAAGCTTGCGTTTCCTATGCAGTAACGTTAGCTAACAAACAACTATATGGGACAGAAACATGTCCTAAATGTTACGCTTACACGCTGAACTACAATATTTGTTGTCTCTGTTTTCATGAATAAACTTGCCTTTCGTTTGTCCGAAAGAACGAGTGACATTATAAATGAAAGCGCTTTATACATTAAATTGAAAGGAACGATAAGCACTTACATTTGTGTACGCGAGGTCCCGCCATGCTTTCAACTGAGGCAGTGTGGCAGATGTGATGAAACACGTCACGCGTTCTGAGTAAAACTTCCGCTAAGGCTGCACTCGTGTTTCCTCACTGAAGAATTCTTCGGGAGCCTCCTCTTTCCCCACTGCTCGCTCCTCGGTGGAGCATTTAGCGGTTTGGGATGTCCTTAAAGATGGCGGACCTCGATCGATTTCCGGGTCAGACAAGTACCAAGTAGATAGGACGGTTAAAAAATTGGATTGGAAAGCAGCCACGGTTTCTGATTATCAAGCTAGTGCAGAAATCGCCACTGTTGTGGGACAGTGCCGCCTCGTGGTCGCATATTGCCATAGCAGCTGCTTCTCTTTTGTTCCCCCCGACGAACTCCTGCCGGTGCGCGCGCTCCTTTTTGTCCTCCCGAGGGCAATTCCACGAGGCTTTTCTTACCAACGGCGCCCAATCAACTCGTTTCGATTGACCTGTTAATTCAGCACTGATCCGACATTTATCTGCAAAAATCAGCATTTTGCTTGTCGGTGAATTTAAACCGTTAAGTCAACTTTTGGTTTTATGTCATTATTATCTGTCGAACTGCCTTTTCCCAAAAAAATTAAAGCCAACATTCCCATGAAAGATTTACACCAGGCCTCCAGGTTTATATATAAGTATTAATTACACAGCAAGTCAAATGTGTAGCTTATTAGCTGCTTGCTTTTAAACTGCCAATTACAATAACAGGAACTACCGATGTAGGCCACGAGTAGCTTGTGAAGTTTAAGTTAGCATTTTTAATAGGGTGTATATGACGTATTTACATTATAAAATTATTTAATTGAATCTCAAAAATAAAAAAATCTGTGCGTAACCATATATCCAGTCGGAACGCCGTTATTATTATTAGGCCTATTGATTAAATACAGATATCTGGGAAACTAGAAAACATTATGTCGTTTATATTTCGTATTTACATTATTATATTCACGAGAAACTGTCTTTAAGATAAAAGCAAGCACACAATTATTAAAAGGCCATTCAGTTTCGTTGCATTCATGACTGCACTTTGAGCGATTGCAGCCGCGTTTGCAGACATCGCAGGGCAGATGCCACCATGTTGTTTTCATTCAACTTTTCGGGTATTCTGTCGATTCCTTTATTATGGAGGGAATCTGCATGGGCCTAACGGGAACAGGCTGACCTCTAGTGGCCAACTATGTGTGCTACAAGCCAGGGGTGTTAAAGATGACAGTACTTTCATAATCCAAGCTCTTGATACCAATAATAGAAAAACGACAAAAATTTAATTAAAAAGTGTTTTAGCCACACACATAATGTTACAACTTTAAGAACATGCACTATTAATTGCATAAATACAGTTTTATTGCTTTTTAAAAAATAAACCAACACAATTTGTATGCAAAGGAACCAGATGTGGCACAAACAGGGCGCGTTGACAATTAAAATGTATTAATATGTCCATAAAATACTTGTTTGAATACAGAAATAGTTTTTCAAAAGGAGATCAATGTGACGTTTGACAGTTACATTTTCCAGTGTGAAAAACACTTCAGATTATGCGTGATTATTACCGAGGCAACTACATGAAAACATTCCAGCTTTAAGCAGTAAAACTGAGCACAGAATTCTCATCCAACATGAACCATGTGAACAAAAATGTTTTATTATACATGCAAATGCACAGCTATCATTTTTTGTCTGAAATTAATTCACTTTCTTGCAGACAATGGATTCAGAAATTCAGGGGACACACACCCCATAGTAGTTTAGTTTAGTTTAGTTTAGTTTAGTTCACCTGCTGGGGGGCACTTACATTTACTCACGTCTGATAGGTTTCACATTGCCTTTACTCACATCTGATAGGCTACACAATCCCCTTACTCACATCTGATAGGCTACACAATCCCCTTACTCACATCTGATATGCTACACAATCCCCTTACTCACATCTGATAGGCTACACAATCCCCTCACTCACATCTGATAGGCTACACAATCCCCTCACTCACATCTGATAGGCTACACAATCCCCTTACTCACATCTGATAGGCCACACAATCCCCTTACTCACATCTGATAGGCTACACAATCCCCTTACTCACATCTGATATGCTACACAATCCCCTTACTCACATCTGATAGGCTACACAATCCCCTCACTCACATCTGATAGGCTACACAATCCCCTCACTCACATCTGATAGGCTACACAATCCCCTCACTCACATCTGATAGGCTACACAATCCCCTTACTAACATCTGATAGGCTACACAATCCCCTTACTCACATCTGATAGGCTACACAATCCCCTTACTCACATCTGATAGGCTACACAATCCCCTTACTAACATCTGATAGGCTACACAATCCCCTTACTCACATCTGATAGGCTACACAATCCCCTTACTCACATCTGATATGATATACAATCCCCTTACTCACATCTGATAGGCTACACAATCCCCTCACTCACATCTGATAGGCTACACAATCCCCTCACTCACATCTGATAGGCTACACAATCCCCTCACTCACATCTGACAGGCTACACAATCCCCTTACTAACATCTGATAGGCTACACAATCCCCTCACTCACATCTGATAGGCTACACAATCCCCTCACTCACATCTGATAGGCTACACAATCCCCTCACTCACATCTGATAGGCTACACAATCCCCTTACTAACATCTGATAGGCTACACAATCCCCTTACTCACATCTGGTATGCTACACAATCCCCTTACTCACATCTGATAGGCTACACAATACCCTGCATACTCCTATCCCCACCCACTCTGATTCCCCACGTCGATTCTCACTTTGGTTGTCCTAGTTCTCAGTAAAAGTAATTTTTTGTAAAAACCCTGCCATTTAAATAGTTAATCAAATTAAATGCCCAGAACGTCAGTGCCCAGGTCATCAAAGTAGATGGCAGCACAGCTTTTTAAATCATCTATTATCAGGCATAGTTTGACGCGATGCTGCAAGTACACAAAACGTTTTTTGTAATAATATGAGTATTATTAAATCTGGTTTTAATGTTAATATTTATGTTGCTAATACTCACCTTACATGATTCTATAATAAAATAAAACAATTTAAAATAAATAAAAGTTTAATATTACCCCAGCTGCTCTAAAACACAGAAAGGGGAAGATGTTCTTTCAGTATTTCACACAAACAAGCACTTCTGTTTTCACTTATCCCCATCGCTATGGTGACTGCAGTCCCTGTGCTTATATGGCTGTGCTGACATGGCTGTGCTGACATGGCTGTGCTCACATGGCTGTTCTCATATGGCTGTGCTCACATGGCTGTGCTCACATGGCTGTGCTGACATGGCTGTGCTGAAAATAGATGCTTGTCTGGGCAGAAATAACTGAAATGCAGACTTTCATTCTGTGTTTACCAACGAGAGAAACGGCTGATAACATCGTCACCTTTCTAGTTTGCTAAATTTATGATAGGCTACTGGATGAACAGTGTAAGGAAACTTACAACAAATTAATCTACTTTTGGCCTTTCAGTTAATATGATCTTTCACTGCCATCAGCATCACCATAATCAAACCATTACAAAGGGCAGCAAGTCTAACTGAAACACGCTACAGTTTAATCTTAAACATCTCTCGCTGTAACTTACAGAAATAGAGCATTATACTTACAAAAATGAAAAAGGAAAATTCCCTGAGAAAGAATTATGGACACTGGACATTGATTTAGGTCATATGCCACTGGCTGCTAGTCAAACCTTTGACGATAAGATATGCCAATACCTTTAATAAACTGTTCACATTAAATATGAATTAATGTGTGACATTCAATATTCTCATTCAACAGAACGAGGCCAGTCATTTTACGGAACTAGGCTTGTTCTGTTGAAGATTGGTACTATCGTTGCCAACCATCCGTGATCTCTGATTGGCTGACTCTGAGCCCACCTCTTCCCTCTGGTAGGGACTTGGCAGAGCCAAGCAGGAAGGCGGAGCTTCCTCTGCAGGGCTCCTCCCTCCCTCTGGACAGATATGGCTCCTGATTGGGCCGCTGTCGCGAAGGGGGCGTGGCCGGAGGGCAGGCTCGGTCCGGAGAGGCCCGCTCTGATTTGATGTTGATGCCGAGAGAAGAGGAGGGTGACGAAGAGGGGTGAGTGGGTAGGGTTGCCACGGCGACCTGCATCGGGAAGGAACATCCGCCACTCGACATCCTGCAAACGGTAAAGTAGATTCAGCGGGTCAGTGGGTGTGTGTCTTTTACAGAGCTCTGTCACAAAGACGGTGTACAGAGAAATAAAAGCAAAATTGGGCCAGAACTTGGCCTGAACCCCCAAACAGCAAATGAGGTAAAAACTCCCCGGTTACACTCAAACAGAGGCGAGAAAAAACCTGGAACCTGGCTAGAGAGGGGGAGCCCATCCTTCGCTGACCGACCCGGTTTAAACTAAAGGTGGATGTAATGTAATGAGGGATCTAACACAGCAAATAATAAAGTGGGTTGAACATTTTACAGTCTGAGATGGTAAACTAGCTGGTAAGTAGAAAGTCCAATGAAGAGATGTCTAATATGCAATTTAGAGGGGCGGGGTGGTACATCTGGGAGTCCGGTTGCGTCAAGGCGTGGGCATAATTTAAACTAAAGGATCTCAGGAGGAACCTGGCTAGAGAGGGGGAGCCCATCCTTCGCTGACCGACCCGGTTTAAACTAAAGGATCTCAGGAGGAACCTGGCTAGAGAGGGGGAGCCCATCCTTCGCTGACCGACCCGGTTTAAACTAAAGGATCTCAGGAGGAACCTGGCTAGAGAGGGGGAGCCCATCCTTCGCTGACCGACCCGGTTTAAACTAAAGGATCTCAGGAGGAACCTGGCTAGAGAGGGGGAGCCCATCCTTCGCTGACCGACCCGGTTTAAACTAAAGGATCTCAGGAGGAACCTGGCTAGAGAGGGGGAGCCCATCCTTCGCTGACCGACCCGGTTTAAACTAAAGGATCTCAGGAGGAACCTGGCTAGAGAGGGGGAGCCCATCCTTCGCTGACCGACCCGGTTTAAACTAAAGGATCTCAGGAGGAACCTGGCTAGAGAGGGGGAGCCCATCCTTCGCTGACCGACCCGGTTTAAACTAAAGGTGGATGTAATGTAATGAGGGATCTAACACAGCAAATAATAAAGTGGGTTGAACATTTTACAGTCTGAGATGGTAAACTAGCTGGTAAGTAGAAAGTCCAATGAAGAGATGTCTAATATGCAATTTAGAGGGGCGGGGTGGTACATCTGGGAGTCCGGTTGCGTCAAGGCGTGGGCATAATCCATGTCATAGGTGAATATCATGCAGTACTAATTATAATATATAAATATTTTTCCACATCCTATTATTATTATTCTACTGTAATGTCCAAGTCTACTGTAATATTGTAGCATTGATCTCCATCCAAGCCTGTAACTACATAACTGCGTTGATTTTAATTAATCAGGTATAATGAACAGAATAGAAAAGAATAACTTTTATTTCCCTTTAGGGAACTTCAGTTGTAGCCCCAGCAACAACGACATAGGCAGACCCACAACACACAAACAAATCAAATAAAGACATTCAATAGAATCATTGCATGAATCAAGTGAATTAAAGTGGAATAGCCATGATTAAAAATAGGTGTGCAGTGCCATAAGTCCAACACACAAACTCCGCCTCCACGACTTTCCTCCATATACGCTCTGTCCACTGTCGAAACGGAGCTCAGCCTTCCCAGTCGCCGCCTCAATCCTCCGAATTATCTTCTCCTTCCCTGGTGGCCTTCTGAAAATTGCCCGCAGTCTCGGACCAGTCCCGACATCCTCAACTCCGGTGAAGAGTGATGGTAAACTCCGTGGCTGCAGATCTAACGGACATTCCCGAGCATAATGCGAATGCGTCTACGGTGTCGTACCAGGTTTTTTCTCGCCTCTGTTTGAGTGTAACCGGGGAGTTTTTACCTCATTTGCTGTTTGGGGGTTCAGGCCAAGTTCTGGCCCAATTTTGCTTTTATTTCTCTGTACACCGTCTTTGTGACAGAGCTCTGTAAAAGACACACACCCACTGACCCGCTGAATCTACTTTACCGTTTGCAGGATGTCGAGTGGCGGATGTTCCTTCCCGATGCAGGTCGCCGTGGCAACCCTACCCACTCACCCCTCTTCGTCACCCTCCTCTTCTCTCGGCATCAACATCAAATCAGAGCGGGCCTCTCCGGACCGAGCCTGCCCTCCGGCCACGCCCCCTTCGCGACAGCGGCCCAATCAGGAGCCATATCTGTCCAGAGGGAGGGAGGAGCCCTGCAGAGGAAGCTCCGCCTTCCTGCTTGGCTCTGCCAAGTCCCTACCAGAGGGAAGAGGTGGGCTCAGAGTCAGCCAATCAGAGATCACGGATGGTTGGCAACGATAGTACCAATCTTCAACAGAACAAGCCTAGTTCCGTAAAATGACTGGCCTCGTTCTGTTGAATGAGAATATTGAATGTCACACATTAATTCATATTTAATGTGAACAGTTTATTAAAGGTATTGGCATATCTTATCGTCAAAGGTTTGACTAGCAGCCAGTGGCATATGACCTAAATCAATGTCCAGTGTCCATAATTCTTTCTCAGGGAATTTTCCTTTTTCATTTTTGTAAGTATAATGCTCTATTTCTGTAAGTTACAGCGAGAGATGTTTAAGATTAAACTGTAGCGTGTTTCAGTTAGACCTGCTGCTCTTTGTAATGGTTTGATTATGGTGATGATGAGGCACTGAAACATCATATTAACTGAAAGGCCAAAAGTAGATTAATTTGTTGTAAGTTTCCTTACACTGTTCATCCAGTAGCCTATCATAAATTTAGCAAACTAGAAAGGTGACGATGTTATCAGCCGTTTCTCTCGTTGGTAAACACAGAATGAAAGTCTGCATTTCAGTTATTTCTGCCCAGACAAGCATCTATTTTCAGCACAGCCATGTCAGCACAGCCATGTGAGCACAGCCATGTGAGCACAGCCATATGAGAACAGCCATGTGAGCACAGCCATGTCAGCACAGGGACTGCAGTCACCATAGCGATGGGGATAAGTGAAAACAGAAGTGCTTGTTTGTGTGAAATACTGAAAGAACATCTTCCCCTTTCTGTGTTTTAGAGCAGCTGGGGTAATATTAAACTTTTATTTATTTTAAATTGTTTTATTTTATTATAGAATCATGTAAGGTGAGTATTAGCAACATAAATATTAACATTAAAACCAGATTTAATAATACTCATATTATTACAAAAAACGTTTTGTGTACTTGCAGCATCGCGTCAAACTATGCCTGATAATAGATGATTTAAAAAGCTGTGCTGCCATCTACTTTGATGACCTGGGCACTGACGTTCTGGGCATTTAATTTGATTTACTATTTAAATGGCAGGGTTTTTACAAAAAATTACTTTTACTGAGAACTAGGACAACCAAAGTGAGAATCGACGTGGGGAATCAGAGTGGGTGGGGATAGGAGTATGCAGGGTATTGTGTAGCCTATCAGATGTGAGTAAGGGGATTGTGTAGCATACCAGATGTGAGTAAGGGGATTGTGTAGCCTATCAGATGTTAGTAAGGGGATTGTGTAGCCTATCAGATGTGAGTGAGGGGATTGTGTAGCCTATCAGATGTGAGTGAGGGGATTGTGTAGCCTATCAGATGTGAGTGAGGGGATTGTGTAGCCTATCAGATGTTAGTAAGGGGATTGTGTAGCCTGTCAGATGTGAGTGAGGGGATTGTGTAGCCTATCAGATGTGAGTAAGGGGATTGTGTAGCCTATCAGATGTGAGTAAGGGGATTGTGTAGCCTATCAGATGTTAGTAAGGGGATTGTGTAGCCTATCAGATGTGAGTGAGGGGATTGTGTAGCCTATCAGATGTGAGTGAGGGGATTGTGTAGCCTATCAGATGTGAGTGAGGGGATTGTGTAGCCTATCAGATGTGAGTAAGGGGATTGTGTAGCATATCAGATGTGAGTAAGGGGATTGTGTAGCCTATCAGATGTGAGTAAGGGGATTGTGTGGCCTATCAGATGTGAGTAAGGGGATTGTGTAGCCTATCAGATGTGAGTGAGGGGATTGTGTAGCCTATCAGATGTGAGTGAGGGGATTGTGTAGCCTATCAGATGTGAGTAAGGGGATTGTGTAGCATATCAGATGTGAGTAAGGGGATTGTGTAGCCTATCAGATGTGAGTAAGGGGATTGTGTAGCCTATCAGATGTGAGTAAAGGCAATGTGAAACCTATCAGACGTGAGTAAATGTAAGTGCCCCCCCAGCAGGTGAACTAAACTAAACTAAACTAAACTAAACTACTATGGGGTGTGTGTCCCCTGAATTTCTGAATCCATTGTCTGCAAGAAAGTGAATTAATTTCAGACAAAAAATGATAGCTGTGCATTTGCATGTATAATAAAACATTTTTGTTCACATGGTTCATGTTGGATGAGAATTCTGTGCTCAGTTTTACTGCTTAAAGCTGGAATGTTTTCATGTAGTTGCCTCGGTAATAATCACGCATAATCTGAAGTGTTTTTCACACTGGAAAATGTAACTGTCAAACGTCACATTGATCTCCTTTTGAAAAACTATTTCTGTATTCAAACAAGTATTTTATGGACATATTAATACATTTTAATTGTCAACGCGCCCTGTTTGTGCCACATCTGGTTCCTTTGCATACAAATTGTGTTGGTTTATTTTTTAAAAAGCAATAAAACTGTATTTATGCAATTAATAGTGCATGTTCTTAAAGTTGTAACATTATGTGTGTGGCTAAAACACTTTTTAATTAAATTTTTGTCGTTTTTCTATTATTGGTATCAAGAGCTTGGATTATGAAAGTACTGTCATCTTTAACACCCCTGGCTTGTAGCACACATAGTTGGCCACTAGAGGTCAGCCTGTTCCCGTTAGGCCCATGCAGATTCCCTCCATAATAAAGGAATCGACAGAATACCCGAAAAGTTGAATGAAAACAACATGGTGGCATCTGCCCTGCGATGTCTGCAAACGCGGCTGCAATCGCTCAAAGTGCAGTCATGAATGCAACGAAACTGAATGGCCTTTTAATAATTGTGTGCTTGCTTTTATCTTAAAGACAGTTTCTCGTGAATATAATAATGTAAATACGAAATATAAACGACATAATGTTTTCTAGTTTCCCAGATATCTGTATTTAATCAATAGGCCTAATAATAATAACGGCGTTCCGACTGGATATATGGTTACGCACAGATTTTTTTATTTTTGAGATTCAATTAAATAATTTTATAATGTAAATACGTCATATACACCCTATTAAAAATGCTAACTTAAACTTCACAAGCTACTCGTGGCCTACATCGGTAGTTCCTGTTATTGTAATTGGCAGTTTAAAAGCAAGCAGCTAATAAGCTACACATTTGACTTGCTGTGTAATTAATACTTATATATAAACCTGGAGGCCTGGTGTAAATCTTTCATGGGAATGTTGGCTTTAATTTTTTTGGGAAAAGGCAGTTCGACAGATAATAATGACATAAAACCAAAAGTTGACTTAACGGTTTAAATTCACCGACAAGCAAAATGCTGATTTTTGCAGATAAATGTCGGATCAGTGCTGAATTAACAGGTCAATCGAAACGAGTTGATTGGGCGCCGTTGGTAAGAAAAGCCTCGTGGAATTGCCCTCGGGAGGACAAAAAGGAGCGCGCGCACCGGCAGGAGTTGGTAGGGGGGAACAAAAGAGAAGCAGCTGCTATGGCAATATGCGACCACGAGGCGGCACTGTCCCACAACAGTGGCGATTTCTGCACTAGCTTGATAATCAGAAACCGTGTCCTGCCCTGAACTTGACCTTCACAGTGTGGTCCCGTGGATGTGCAAATATCGGCATTCTGTGTCCAGAAACCAATAAAGACAGTTTTTTACCGTAAAGGTCCTGCAAAAAAACTGGCATTTCAACAGAACTGAATGTGTCCAAGGCTGCGTTCCAATCCAATTTTTTTACCGTCCTATCTACTTGGTACTTGTCTGACCCGGAAATCGATCGAGGTCCGCCATCTTTAAGGACATCCCAAACCGCTAAATGCTCCACCGAGGAGCGAGCAGTGGGGAAAGAGGAGGCTCCCGAAGAATTCTTCAGTGAGGAAACACGAGTGCAGCCTTAGCGGAAGTTTTACTCAGAACGCGTGACGTGTTTCATCACATCTGCCACACTGCCTCAGTTGAAAGCATGGCGGGACCTCGCGTACACAAATGTAAGTGCTTATCGTTCCTTTCAATTTAATGTATAAAGCGCTTTCATTTATAATGTCACTCGTTCTTTCGGACAAACGAAAGGCAAGTTTATTCATGAAAACAGAGACAACAAATATTGTAGTTCAGCGTGTAAGCGTAACATTTAGGACATGTTTCTGTCCCATATAGTTGTTTGTTAGCTAACGTTACTGCATAGGAAACGCAAGCTTCAATTAACCCATGTCCTTTCAAAACTGTATACAATTGTATATTGTATGCTATGCAATAGGCTATGTTACGTTTAGCCTATGTTCACACTGTTGAATGCATCCCGGCAAGTAGGCTAACTGAAATAGGCTCGACAGTCGCTGCTCGATTTCCAGTGTAACAACTGAAACATGAACACGCAGCTGCTTTGCGTTTAAAATATATTTTTCCTCACTCTTGTATGACAGAAATAATGTAATTTCAGTCTATGTTATTGCATTTGCTGTCTTTGACTGATGAAATGCACATTAGGCTAGCTTATTAGGATAGGCTACTATTTTGCATCATGTAGCCTACTTACATATGTCATGTCTGAATTATGGGCTTGTGAAGCCCCTTGACACATGCCGTTGTGATTTAGGGCTATACACAGACATTACTAGCTGGTTTTTACTTGCAGGTCTGTTGTGTCATTTACAGGGACAGATGAGAGCACCCTCAGCCTCATTCGGCTGAGGTGTGAGAATGAGCATCTGTTTACGGGGAAGAGGCATGTAGCAAAGAAAGCTTGGGGGTGAGTCATTAGTGACATTCTATAATGTGTGATGTCACATAGAACTAAAATATGTAACACAGAAACATTGGCAATAAGCCATTTTTTATGTTCTTGCAGGACCATGTCACTGTCCATATTGGTGTTCCTACATGTCATAGATTAATGTTGACGGAATCACTCCTCAGCACCATGATTCATGTCTTGTGTTGAAGTAGTTAATTGTATGCAAATGACAACTTCTGATATCCCTAATGTAAGTGTGATGGCAAGAGGCATGCCTGCCCCTGTAAATGGATAACACATAAACATGTTATGGCATGGCAGTAATTGTTGTAGGGCACTTGGGTATGGTATGGTAACATGTGTTGTTTTCCTCAGTGAAATTCGTCTGCAGATGGGCCTACAGGGCCAGGTGAGCCCCACCCAAATTGCAAAGAAATGGGACAACCTCAAGCAAAAATATAAGGTGAGGTTCAATTTATTATGTTTTTCCTTTGCGAATTTGTAGTTTCTATTGCATACTGAAACAAAATTATGACTGTGCAATAGGCTCACAGCTCACCTTCACCCTTGCATCTTTCCTTGTAGGCACTCAGATGCCCTGCTACAGAGACGGAACAGACAGGGGAGAGGCCGCAGCAGCCACATGGCCATGGTTTAATGCAATGCATGAGGCCATCGGGGGGAGGCCATCTATTGATCCTCCTGTCCTGATGGATTCATGTGTTTCAGAAAACCTGGCACATGTGGCTGATGAGACCTCAGATGGCACTGGCTCATCTCTTCCTGGATTTGTGGCGGTCACTTGTAGCCGGGCGTGTGTGGAGGAGGAGGAAGAGGATGCACAGCCTGGCTAAAGGCTGTGCCTGTCCCACACCCCCCAAAAGGAGAAGGACCGGTGAGGGAGCCGTTCTGCGGTTCCTGAAGGAAGATGGTGCCAGAAAAGAGGAGCGATTCAAGGCCACACTGGAAAGCTCTAATGAGTTTGAGAAAATTCTTAATAAAATGTAAATAGTTCACAAGTGTTTGTCAATTTGTTTTTTACTTGTGTTTTTACCTTTTAAGATATAGTTTTCATCTGAGTGCCCCCTTCAGCAGCACAAAACTATTTGGGAGAAAAGAAACACACAAATACTAACAATTTTGCTGATCGTGTAAGCTTCAGGAGGGTAATACCTAGGCTATTTCTGGCTTATCGGTCTCTCGCTCTTTACTGGTAACTTCAAGTGAATGTCTTCCTTTTTGTAAATTCTAAGTAGTCAGCCTACATTCATTAATGAATGATTTGCAGTCATTATTCTAATTTACTGTTTTTATTTTACTGTACTCTTAGGTCTGAATTAGACTTTGTTTTGACTTGTTGCTTCCACCAGGTTACTGTCCTATGGACGAATTATGCGATTGAATTGAGGATTGTCATTTATAATAATTATGAAATGATGTTAAATATATTTTTACTGCAGGATAAGTGAGTGGTTCTAGCACGCAATATCGCCTGTGTTCAGTATTCAGAGTGCTGAACATTTAAACAAGGAAGGGCATTGACCGTTGGAAACACTGGATTCAGAAAATAGACATTTTACAGAATCCTCACTTCCCCGACAGGTGGTTGACATACATTGGTGTCAAAGTGGTATGCTTATAGTGTGTTTTGAAATAAATAAAGGTAATGAAAAAGTGGCACAGAAAAGATGTATGAAACTGATATGTTAGTATCCATAAGTGATTTTATTAACACTAACATA
Source organism: Ilyophis sp. 1 JC-2022 (assembly GCA_022702515.1). Classification (NCBI taxonomy): domain Eukaryota; kingdom Metazoa; phylum Chordata; class Actinopteri; order Anguilliformes; family Synaphobranchidae; genus Ilyophis; species Ilyophis sp. 1 JC-2022. The sequence goes on from CM040395.1 coordinate 146,815,037, forward strand.
ACAAATAAAACGTGGATTAACACTGGACAGAAAGAGGGGCTGCAAGGGAGAATATACAAACATAACAAGAAACGGAGACACTTAACAAAAAGCTCTCCTGTATAAATAATATTTCAAACAATTGCCAAATTACATATAATCATGTTCATTCAGTGCTACTGGACACATATTTGGAGCAGACGGTTGCCCCGCCAGTCGGTCTCGCCGGCCATGTCCGCTTTTTTCCCCCCTCACTGGACGTGGTGGAGCCACACCAATATCACCAACATCCTCGACAACCTCAAGGATGTCCCCCTTTGTCAGGCAGATGTTATGGAGCATGGCACATGCGGTGATGACCGTGGGTACAAAGGTGTGGTCCACCTCCTGAGCCTTGAAGAGCAGGCACCTCCTGGACCCTTAAGTGGTGTGCCCAGACAACGCTCCCCCATGCGGGAGTAGCATTATCAATGCTTCCATGGAGCCATGGCTCAGACGGTAGTCCTCCATGAGGTCCTGGTCCCCATTAAAGTAAAGCTGGAGCACTGGCACAGTGGCATTTTCTTGGGCATAATGCCCAGCTGTTGGATCGTCGACCTAAAAAAGAATGAAATGAAAAACATGAAGTGTGTACATGCAGCCTACAGTTCACACAAGTTGATTGATTAACACCAAACCACAGTAGCCAAATGTATAGTTTGTAGTCCGACATGCAGGTAAATGTGTGGTATTATAGAACATGCAATTACTATGTGTGCATGACATAACTTTCCTGTATATTTATCCAGGTGAATTCTACTCCACCCACTGTTAAAAGTGCTTCATGCTTATCAATGTCCATGTTTGATCAAGAGCACTGTCTTATGACTACTGTTGAGAATACGTGATTCTTACCTCACTTAGGAACAGGACGGAGCGAAGCAGTCGCGATCCCCTGAACTGGCAACGCCACCGTTCCCGCTGAAGCCGGTGCCATGCGTTTAGGGCGAACGCTAGGTTCATTGCGGAAATGTTGATTGCGTACAGTAGCAGACCAGTAGCCTATTGAAGTTCGCGATCTAAGTTTTGAAATCAGTATCTGTCGCTTATATACCATCAGATCATACATGCTTAATTGTTGATGAATTAATTAAACGGCATCAGCTCGGTTATTGGCTGGAAGTGTCATTTGTAATGTGCTCCAATTTTAACGAACAAACATGCATTCGAGTCCATTGATGAATTGGCCGTTGAGCATGTGGAATATAGGCGTTGCCTACTTACAATTTAAATTATGCTTCGTGCGATCTTTACTCACACAGTGATAAATAGCCGTTTGTTGTGGATGTGTTAATGGGACACTGTACGTCAAACACAAACATCTGTAATTGAGAGACAATATTCTTATTTCACATGTCATTTTCACATCTGTCAAATAGCATGGGAGAAAATCATTGCAAATAATTGTGATAACTTCACAGTGCAATATAGCGTCAAATAATACAATAGTTTATACCATGATGCATGCAAAAACAAGCTCAGAGATAAAAATACGATAGGCTACAGAACAATCCGTTAGCATTAAAGGCCACTGACAGCTGATACGGGTTTTTTTTTTGACAGGTGATACAGCTGTGCACACGTCATTAGTAATTGACGTCGCTTCAGCTGACGCTTGACTGAGCAAGGACGTTCCATTTGCTTAAATCATTTTGCCTCGCTGCTGCGTCCTCGTATGTGATCCTTGGATCCTTTCCTTATGGCCTCCACTGGGTGGAGCTAATGAGCGAGGAAAGGACCTAGGAAAAGAAGCAAGCAGTAAAAAAATTGGATTGGAACGCAGCCCCGATTCCTCCCATGTCTGACTTACTCACTTGAGTACTCTATAGAGCTACATAATATATTTTAATATCATATTTTAATATATTCAGGGATCTAGACGTTCAAAACACCCAAGAGATGGGTTTTCATATTTTAAAATAATTTATAAAATTGGTAAATTTGAAATGATGTCCAACAAATAAACAACAAACACGTTTTCAAAAAAACAACTACTACACTGCTTTACTACTAAACACAACCACTACAACAGCCGGGCTACTCGCTCACCACCACTGCTGGAGTGAAAGCCATAAAGCTGACACTTTCGACATGGCCAGACTGATAGCCAGTCTCGCCCTTGAAGATACTCTTTAGTTTCACTTCCATAATAAGACAAAGTGATAGCCATTTTCGCTAGCAGAGCGACCGGTAGCTACTTCCATAATAAATTACAAGAGCCGCTGGCTGTACGACCGGGGATTCTGGGTAGTGTAGTTATGTTTCCTCAAACTCCGTTAGTGATACGTGGTGAGTATATAATGGACTTTGTATCACATATATGTCAAAGTTTGGTCTATACAATGCCATAATATCATCATAAGATCCAGAATTGGGGGCAGGTAATGGCTTCGCGGGACGCGAAATTACGAATCCTACTATGGCCACGCCAAGACCCGCCCTCTTCTGTCTCTGATTGGCTGGGCGTTCTGTGCGCTCTACCCACCCAACCCTCTGTTTGAGTTTAAGGTGACTCTCTTCGCTGGAGCGCATTGCAGTAACTTATTTTCCGAAATTGCATGCAAATTCAGGTAGCCTAACTAACGTTACAGCATAAAACGTGTACTGACATCCATTAGCCTAAAATAAGTTTACGTTTTTAATACCACCAATGTTGATAATAGTTCTAGGCTATGTGTCTCATTGCACATTCTAGTGCTAGCTAGAAAATCAGCTGGCTGATCACTCGGAGGGGAATTCAAGTTGATGAATAGTGCTGTATGGGATTATTCAGCTAGTCTATTAATGAAGCCTTAAATAAGCATACGTTTTTAAAAATAAAAAAATACCGCCCGTGTTGATAACAATTATCCTATGTGTCTCATTGAAAAGTAATTAGTCACATAGGATGTTGCAGTGTGCTGGAATAGTTATTGTACATAAAGGGACCAAATATGGTCACACTTTATTGCTGTTCCATTATCGGGTTTAACCGTCTTCTATCTGCCTGTGAACAAACTCACTTAGGCCTACATGCACACAAGGCATAAGAAAACATGCCCAGGGAAAACTTGACCTTGCATGTCATAAAACCAAGAATAAAACCCTCAGCGTTGCAGGAAAGTGAACAAACTTATGAGATCAGATTTTGTATAGATTTGTGAAAATGAACATTAGAACCATAGCCTAGAAAAACTGTTAGCTATGAATTCCCCTCAGTGATGGGCTAGCACTAGCTAGAATAGTAGAAACGAGCTAGATTGTGCTAGAATAGTAGAATATATAAGAACTGTTATCAACATTGGTGGTATTTATTAAAAACATACGCTTATGGATGTCAGTACGTTTTATCCTGTAACGTTTACCTACCTGAATTTCGAGAACAGGGCAATCGAGCGCGTTCTTAGACTGAAGAAGATGAGGTGGGTAGAGCGCACAGAACGCCCAGCCAATCAGAGACAGAAGAGGGCGGGTCTTGGCGTGGCCATAGTAGGATTCGTAATTTCGCTTCCGGGACCAGCCAGGGATAGGAGGGGGCGGGACTACGGAGCTTTATTGTAGCCTAATCCCGCTGTTTCGCAAATAAACATTTCATGTGTTGTCACCAACTCTGTAGATTCTAACTGATGAACGGTAGCACATAACTGAAAGAAACATCACAATCTGTTTACGAGGCTGGATTTTTAACTCAAAATCTAATAAAAACATAAATAATAGAGAGGTTTCCCCTTTCCATGGTCTTTTGATCTTTAGCATTTCGTATATTATACCGTGTGCATTGTTTTTGTCCCCTCCCCTGATCCGTACAAACCTTACCTCGGCGTGTGTGTCTCGCAATTGAATCAGAAGATGGCGGAAGCTCCCCCACGGCGGCCCTGCCGGTTTTTCTGTCACCGATGCTCGGCAGAGATTAGTCCACTCCTCCCGGTAAGGTCGTGCGTAGCGACGAAGGGATGATGGAGCAGCAATGCTTGACTATGAGTACTTAATTCACGTATTGGGTCTAGCTTGATGCTGATGCTGATGCTGACCATAGCCTGGCTGTGTTAGCTAATGTTATCTATCTTGCACTAGCCTGGCTTTGCTCATAGTCGCACCGGTTTGGGTCTACTGCTAGGTAACGCTAGTTAGCTTAGCTAGCTCAGTTTGCGTGTTGCTTGGTTGAAGGGATTCTTAAAGCAGCGGTCGTTCCCTCCAGAGATTTAGTTTTGGTGAATGAACTAGGAGCGTTGTCTAACTAGCAAGCTAAATGCCACGCTTAGATGTACTGGCACATGAACGTTACTAATCTAATGTCAATCCCCACATTGCATAGCTCGCCTGCTATCTAGTGAGCTGGGCAGAAGTGTTAGGCTAGCTTTGCTTATATAGCTAGCCAACGTTGACTATGTAAATTGGTAAATAACCAGTCACCTTAAGGCTAATATGTTGTGTCATGTAACGTGAATATGTGTGTTTTAGCTGTTACTCAATTGCGTAACATGGAAAATTGGCTGATTTAATTTTTCTGTCACATATTTGCAACGCATTGAATGAGCGGCGGTGTCGAGGGAAACAGTTGCCAGGTAACGCTTGCTGTCAGCTGTCAATAGGACAGGTTCCTGGCTAGCAAACACAAGCACTGCTGTGTATACCAATGCTGTATATTACATGGCTAACTGAATAGCTATTCCGACGGATTAAACTAACAAGCGAAAGAGAAACCAAATTGTAACGTTAGCTTACAGATGTCTTGTGACATGTATGCATCAGTTCAATTTAGTAATTTCTGGTCACAACACGGCGCATATAGCAAACTATTTGACTGTGACAACGATCAATATCAACTTCTGTACACTAAGTAGATGGCCTTTTTTTACTTTAACGTGTGGTCATTCTTCATTTGTATCCAGTTGAGTGGCCTAATTTTGATTCATATTCTAATACTTCCATAAAATATTTTGAAATGTTGAAGATAATTTAACCTTGAATGTACGTCCATTTTCTGAGAGACCTGTTTATTTTATGCGTCGGTTGTGATTTCCAGTTGTGTCCTTCATCAATATTTAACTTTTTTTCCTTCAGTATATAACAAACTGAATAGATTGACTTACAAACAGTTAAATCAGACAAATACATAGGTAAAATCTTATTTCCATATGAAACAAGGTAGGTTCTTTGTAATGGCCACAGTGCTATTTTCTCAACAATGGGATTTTTATACATATTGATTTGCCTGTGTATAATTTTCATAATATGTGCTATAAAGGCTGTAGTGTGTCTATAAGACAGGTAAATAGCACAGGTGTACCTCTCCCCTGCAGGATTACACTTGTCCACGGTGCCAGTCTGGTTTCATTGAGGAGCTTCCGGAGAACAGAAGGTATCTGACACGCTGGGGTTTTCCTGCGCTCGCTGGGGGTCTGCGTCACACGGCGGGCGTGTGTCACAGTGCATGGTTACCGTCATGGTCGGAGGGAAGAGGGCGTGCGAATCCCACACAGCTCAGTTCATACAGCAGATGTGACATGACGAGGCTTGAAATCTCCCAGTTAAAAAAAAAAGTATATATATATATATATATATATAAAGACCACACAATCGACATCAGAAAGTCAGTTAACAGAATAAACAGCTGTGTGGGTCTGCCTCGTCTTTAAACTCTGGACTCAATATCGGATGTGTTTGGTCTCCAGGGGTCCATCAGCTGCATGGCACACATTCTACAGCTCAGTCACACAGAACTAAAAACGTTTCTGCTGAGAAGATTCTGAAATTGTGCCCCTGGCTGGAGACTGGCTGTGTATTGGGTCCATGTTGGGGACGGGGGGACGGGGGGGACAGGTGGGGGGTGCTCTGCGCTCACGTCTGACTCCATGTTTCCTGTTTAAATCCAGTACTGAAAATGACTCCATGTCTGCCCCCTCCACAAGCAGCTCTCACAGCCGGCAGCCCTTTGAGGTTTGTGGCTTTGTGAACCCCGTAAATGTAGGGGGTTGTTCATAATGCTCACCCTTGAGTTTAGAAGTAGATTGTTGATGCTGTTCGTAAATGGGAGACTGTGTGTGTGTGTGTGTGTATGTGGTTGCTTGTGCGTATGTTTGCGTGTATAGTTGCAAGGCGCTGTTGTTGCCCCACACTTTGGGAACCACTCTAACGTCAAAAACATTTTATGGATTCTTTGTGGGATCCTTTGTGTTTACCTGCTGTGTCAGATAAAGAATTAAAATGTGTGTGTACGTATGCGTGTGTGTGTGTGCGTGTGTGTCTCCTGTCTTCCAGACTGTGGAGCAGCACTTGTTTGCGTTCCCCCCTGGGTACGGCCAGTTTGCTCTGGGCATCTTCGACGAGGGCTTCGACTTTGGGCTGCCGCAGGAGGACAACCGCGAGACGGAGAACCGGCGGGAGCGTGAGCAGGCGTACCGCCAACGCTACAGCGCTAGGCAACCGCGGGGCCGCCACGTTCCCCGGCGACAGGCTGGGAGGCACGAGGGAGTGCCCACGCTAGAGGGGTGAGAGGCGCTCCCACGTTTCGGTCTGTCTCTCTGTGTATCTATCTATCTGTCTGTCTTTCTGTCTGTGTATGTCTATCTATCTATCTATCTGTCTATCTTCTCTGTTATATATTTTCTTCCTTGTCTCCATGGTTACTGTAACCCAGGTTTCCACTCCTTTATTCAGAATCATTCAGCAGCTGGTGAACGGGATCATCGCGCCGACGGCCATGTCAAACATCGGCATGGGGCCCTGGTGAGCAAACGCCCGCGAGCCCGCGAGCCCGCGAGCCCGCTAACGTTTAAAATCTTCCCTGAGGAGCGGCGTTAAAACATTGCGAGTATCCGCTGTGAGAGCAGCGCGCGCTGGCTCGTGAGGGGTGTGGTTTGGGTTATAACGCACTCGCGGTGTCGTACCAGGATGTGTGTTTGGGTTATAACGCACTCGCGGTGTCGTACCAGGATGTGTGTTTGGGTTATAACGCACTCGCGGTGTAGTACCAGGATGTGTGTTTGGGTTATAACGCACTCGCGGTGTCGTACCAGGATGTGTGTTTGGGTTATAACGCACTCGCGGTGTCATACCAGGATGTGTGTTTGGGTTATAACGCACTCGCAGTGTCGTACCAGGATGTGTGTTTGGGTTATAACGCACTTGCAGTGTTGTACCAGGATGTGTGTTTGGGTTATAATGCACTCGCAGTGTCGTACCAGGATGTGTGTTTGGGTTATAACGCACTCGCGGTGTCGTACCAGGATGTGTGTTTGGGTTATAACGCACTCGCGGTGTCGTACCAGGATGTGTGTTTGGGTTATAACGCACTCGCAGTGTCGTACCAGGATGTGTGTTTGGGTTATAACGCACTCGCGGTGTCGTACCAGGATGTGTGTTTGGGTTATAACGCACTCGCGGTGTCGTACCAGGATGTGTGTTTGGGTTATAACGCACTCGCGGTGTCGTACCAGGATGTGTGTTTGGGTTATAACGCACTCGCGGTGTCGTACCAGGATGTGTGTTTGGGTTATAACGCACTCGCGGTGTAGTACCAGGATGTGTGTTTGGGTTATAACGCACTCGCGGTATCGTACCAGGATGTGTGTTTGGGTTATAACGCACTCGCGGTGTCGTACCAGGATGTGTGTTTGGGTTATAACGCACTCGCGGTGTAGTACCAGGATGTGTGTTTGGGTTATAACGCACTCGCGGTGTCGTACCAGGATGTGTGTTTGGGTTATAACGCACTCGCGGTGTCGTACCAGGATGTGTGTTTGGGTTATAACGCACTCGCGGTGTCGTACCAGGATGTGTGTTTGGGTTATAACGCACTCGCGGTGTCGTACCAGGATGTGTGTTTGGGTTATAACGCACTCGCGGTGTCGTACCAGGATGTGTGTTTGGGTTATAACGCACTCGCGGTGTCGTACCAGGATGTGTGTTTGGGTTATAACGCACTCGCGGTGTCGTACCAGGATGTGTGTTTGGGTTATAACGCACTCGCGGTGTCGTACCAGGATGTGTGTTTGGGTTATAACGCACTCGCAGTGTCGTACCAGGATGTGTGTTTGGGTTATAACGCACTCGCAGTGTCGTACCAGGATGTGTGTTTGGGTTATAACGCACTCGCAGTGTCGTACCAGGATGTGTGTTTGGGTTATAACGCACTCGCGGTGTCGTACCAGGATGTGTGTTTGGGTTATAACGCACTCGCGGTGTCGTACCAGGATGTGTGTTTGGGTTATAACGCACTCGCGGTGTCGTACCAGGATGTGTGTTTGGGTTATAACGCACTCGCAGTGTCGTACCAGGATGTGTGTTTGGGTTATAACGCACTCGCAGTGTCGTACCAGGATGTGTGTTTGGGTTATAACGCACTCGCAGTGTCGTACCAGGATGTGTGTTTGGGTTATAACGCACTCGCAGTGTCGTACCAGGATGTGTGTTTGGGTTATAACGCACTCGCGGTGTCGTACCAGGATGTGTGTTTGGGTTATAACGCACTCGCGGTGTAGTACCAGGATGTGTGTTTGGGTTATAACGCACTCGCGGTGTCGTACCAGGATGTGTGTTTGGGTTATAACGCACTCGCGGTGTCGTACCAGGATGTGTGTTTGGGTTATAACGCACTCGCGGTGTCGTACCAGGATGTGTGTTTGGGTTATAACGCACTCGCGGTGTAGTACCAGGATGTGTGTTTGGGTTATAACGCACTCGCGGTGTAGTACCAGGATGTGTGTTTGGGTTATAACGCACTCGCGGTGTAGTACCAGGATGTGTCCTACAGCCCATATCTGGTTCGCACTACGTCCATATTTGCTGGTATTTTCGCCCAGGAAGCGAAGTTTCAGTTGGCAGGTAAATCTTTCAATTAATCAAATTTATTTATAGAGCACCATTCATACATGCAAACAAGCACAATAAAGCGCTTCACAGTGGAGTTCATTAACAATAAGGGTAGAACACAAAAATACAAACAAAATCGAATAAATAATAAACGAAAAGAGCCTTAAAAATCAGCACTGATGAGAAAATAATAATCTCTAAAGTATTGAGCTGAAGTTTAGCGGCCGGTGAAGCATGTCCGCTTTGTTTTAGTTGACCATTTCTGTGGAATTTAAGCACTTAATTGTCATCAGGTGAACGATGTTTAATCTTTACAAAGAGGCCTTTCATTGTCTTTTTGTTTGACTGGTGGAAGCTTGATGCTGTGTTTTTTTCTTCTTTCCGATATTAAAAAATCATCGCTAAGGCGGATTTAAAGCATCTTTTGGTGTGCGGAGCCTCCTTCTCTCCTTGGTTCATGAATTTGGAGCTGATATCTTTCTCTCCTCCTAGGGGAATGCTGCACTCAAACCCTATGGACTATGCCTGGGGGGCCAACGGACTGGATGCCATTATTACGCAGGTAGGCGTGCTGCGTGCCTTTACATTGCACCTGGCCTGGTTCGGGCCTGGTTCTGGCCTGGTTCTGGCCTGGTTCTGGCCTGGTTTTGGCCTGGCTCCTGCTGATGGGATGAAACCGCAGTGCGTGTCCTTGCATCAGGCACTTCCACTGAGTGTAAATATGGCAGTAGCTGAATAAAATGGTTGGCTGTGCTCTTAGGCCATGGCACTGTACTGTTAGCGTGTTCAGTAGCTGAATAAAATGGTTGGCTGTGCTCTTAGGCCATGGCACTGTGCTGTTAGCGTGTTCAGTAGCTGAATAAAATGGTTGGCTGTGCTCTTAGGCCATGGCACTGTACTGTTAGCGTGTTCAGTAGCTGAATAAAATGGTTGGCTGTGCTCTTAGGCCATAGCACTGTACTGTTAGCGTGTTCAGTAGCTGAATAAAATGGTTGGCTGTGCTCTTAGGCCATGGCACTGTGCTGTTAGCGTGTTCAGTAGCTGAATAAAATGGTTGGCTGTGCTCTTAGGCCATGGCACTGTACTGTTAGCGTGTTCAGTAGCTGAATAAAATGGTTGGCTGTGCTCTTAGGCCATGGCACTGTACTGTTAGCGTGTTCAGTAGCTGAATAAAATGGTTGGCTGTGCTCTTAGGCCATGGCACTGTACTGTTAGCGTGTTCAGTAGCTGAATAAAATGGTTGGCTGTGCTCTTAGGCCATGGCACTGTGCTGTTAGCGTGTTCAGTAGCTGAATAAAATGGTTGGCTGTGCTCTTAGGCCATGGCACTGTGCTGTTAGCGTGTTCAGTAGCTGAATAAAATGGTTGGCTGTGCTCTTAGGCCATGGCACTGTACTGTTAGCGTGTTCAGTAGCTGAATAAAATGGTTGGCTGTGCTCTTAGGCCATGGCACTGTACTGTTAGCGTGTTCAGTAGCTGAATAAAATGGTTGGCTGTGCTCTTAGGCCATGGCACTGTACTGTTAGCGTGTTCAGTAGCTGAATAAAATGGTTGGCTGTGCTCTTAGGCCATAGCACTGTACTGTTAGCGTGTTCAGTAGCTGAATAAAATGGTTGGCTGTGCTCTTAGGCCATGGCACTGTACTGTTAGCGTGTTCAGTAGCTGAATAAAATGGTTGGCTGTGCTCTTAGGCCATGGCACTGTACTGTTAGCGTGTTCAGTAGCTGAATAAAATGGTTGGCTGTGCTCTTAGGCCATGGCACTGTACTGTTAGCGTGTTCAATAGCTGAATAAAATGGTTGGCTGTGCTCTTAGGCCATGGCACTGTACTGTTAGCGTGTTCAGTAGCTGAATAAAATGGTTGGCTGTGCTCTTAGGCCATGGCACTGTACTGTTAGCGTGTTCAGTAGCTGAATAAAATGGTTGGCTGTGCTCTTAGGCCATGGCACTGTACTGTTAGCATGTTCAGTAGCTGAATAAAATGGTTGGCTGTGCTCTTAGGCCATGGCACTGTGCTGTTAGCGTGTTCAGTAGCTGAATAAAATGGTTGGCTGTGCTCTTAGGCCATGGCACTGTGCTGTTAGCGTGTTCAGTAGCTGAATAAAATGGTTGGCTGTGCTCTTAGGCCATGGCACTGTGCTGTTAGCGTGTTCAGTAGCTGAATAAAATGGTTGGCTGTGCTCTTAGGCCATGGCACTGTACTGTTAGCGTGTTCAGTAGCTGAATAAAATGGTTGGCTGTGCTCTTAGGCCATGGCACTGTACTGTTAGCGTGTTCAGTAGCTGAATAAAATGGTTGGCTGTGCTCTTAGGCCATGGCACTGTACTGTTAGCGTGTTCAGTAGCTGAATAAAATGGTTGGCTGTGCTCTTAGGCCATAGCACTGTACTGTTAGCGTGTTCAGTAGCTGAATAAAATGGTTGGCTGTGCTCTTAGGCCATAGCACTGTACTGTTAGCGTGTTCAGTAGCTGAATAAAATGGTTGGCTGTGCTCTTAGGCCATGGCACTGTACTGTTAGCGTGTTCAGTAGCTGAATAAAATGGTTGGCTGTGCTCTTAGGCCATAGCACTGTACTGTTAGCGTGTTCAGTAGCTGAATAAAATGGTTGGCTGTGCTCTTAGGCCATAGCACTGTACTGTTAGCGTGTTCAGTAGCTGAATAAAATGGTTGGCTGTGCTCTTAGGCCATGGCACTGTACTGTTAGCGTGTTCAGTAGCTGAATAAAATGGTTGGCTGTGCTCTTAGGCCATGGCACTGTGCTGTTAGCGTGTTCAGTAGCTGAATAAAATGGTTGGCTGTGCTCTTAGGCCATGGCACTGTGCTGTTAGCGTGTTCAGTAGCTGAATAAAATGGTTGGCTGTGCTCTTAGGCCATGGCACTGTACTGTTAGCGTGTTCAGTAGCTGAATAAAATGGTTGGCTGTGCTCTTAGGCCATGGCACTGTACTGTTAGCGTGTTCAGTAGCTGAATAAAATGTTTGGCTGTGCTCTTAGGCCATGGCACTGTGCTGTTAGCGTGTTCAGTAGCTGAATAAAATGGTTGGCTGTGCTCTTAGGCCATGGCACTGTACTGTTAGCGTGTTCAGTAGCTGAATAAAATGGTTGGCTGTGCTCTTAGGCCATGGCACTGTACTGTTAGCGTGTTCAGTAGCTGAATAAAATGGTTGGCTGTGCTCTTAGGCCATGGCACTGTACTGTTAGCGTGTTCAGTAGCTGAATAAAATGGTTGGCTGTGCTCTTAGGCCATGGCACTGTACTGTTAGCGTGTTCAGTAGCTGAATAAAATGGTTGGCTGTGCTCTTAGGCCATGGCACTGTGCTGTTAGCGTGTTCAGTAGCTGAATAAAATGGTTGGCTGTGCTCTTAGGCCATGGCACTGTGCTGTTAGCGTGTTCAGTAGCTGAATAAAATGGTTGGCTGTGCTCTTAGGCCATGGCACTGTGCTGTTAGCGTGTTCAGTAGCTGAATAAAATGGTTGGCTGTGCTCTTAGGCCATGGCACTGTACTGTTAGCGTGTTCAGTAGCTGAATAAAATGGTTGGCTGTGCTCTTAGGCCATGGCACTGTACTGTTAGCGTGTTCAGTAGCTGAATAAAATGTTTGGCTGTGCTCTTAGGCCATGGCACTGTACTGTTAGCGTGTTCAGTAGCTGAATAAAATGTTTGGCTGTGCTCTTAGGCCATGGCACTGTACTGTTAGCGTGTTCAGTAGCTGAATAAAATGGTTGGCTGTGCTCTTAGGCCATGGCACTGTACTGTTAGCGTGTTCAGTAGCTGAATAAAATGGTTGGCTGTGCTCTTAGGCCATGGCACTGTACTGTTAGCGTGTTCAGTAGCTGAATAAAATGGTTGGCTGTGCTCTTAGGCCATGGCACTGTGCTGTTAGCGTGTTCAGTAGCTGAATAAAATGGTTGGCTGTGCTCTTAGGCCATGGCACTGTACTGTTAGCGTGTTCAGTAGCTGAATAAAATGTTTGGCTGTGCTCTTAGGCCATGGCACTGTGCTGTTAGCGTGTTCAGTAGCTGAATAAAATGTTTGGCTGTGCTCTTAGGCCATGGCACTGTGCTGTTAGCGTGTTCAGTAGCTGAATAAAATGTTTGGCTGTGCTCTTAGGCCATGGCACTGTACTGTTAGCGTGTTCAGTAGCTGAATAAAATGGTTGGCTGTGCTCTTAGGCCATGGCACTGTACTGTTAGCGTGTTCAGTAGCTGAATAAAATGTTTGGCTGTGCTCTTAGGCCATGGCACTGTACTGTTAGCGTGTTCAGTAGCTGAATAAAATGGTTGGCTGTGCTCTTAGGCCATGGCACTGTGCTGTTAGCGTGTTCAGTAGCTGAATAAAATGGTTGGCTGTGCTCTTAGGCCATGGCACTGTGCTGTTAGCGTGTTCAGTAGCTGAATAAAATGGTTGGCTGTGCTCTTAGGCCATGGCACTGTGCTGTTAGCGTGTTCAGTAGCTGAATAAAATGGTTGGCTGTGCTCTTAGGCCATGGCACTGTACTGTTAGCGTGTTCAGTAGCTGAATAAAATGGTTGGCTGTGCTCTTAGGCCATGGCACTGTACTGTTAGCGTGTTCAGTAGCTGAATAAAATGGTTGGCTGTGCTCTTAGGCCATGGCACTGTACTGTTAGCGTGTTCAGTAGCTGAATAAAATGGTTGGCTGTGCTCTTAGGCCATGGCACTGTACTGTTAGCGTGTTCAGTAGCTGAATAAAATGGTTGGCTGTGCTCTTAGGCCATGGCACTGTACTGTTAGCGTGTTAGCGTCATAAACTCACACACATATTCAACTCTGCTTTCAACATATCCACAATAAAGTGCTAAGGTACGAAGGGAAAAGCGATTGTAGAACTTAAAGCCATGCAGAATGTGTACTCATTTACATTACATTACATTTACATTTACATTACATTTACATTACATTTACATTACATTTACATTGCATTAAATAACATTACAGTACATTTACATTACATTAAATAACATTTACATTCCATTTACATTGCATTACAGGCTTTTAGCAGCAGCTCATATCCAGAGCCATTTACACAGTTTAAAAAATATATTTATTAAAAATTTTTTTTTCAATTTACACAGTATTTATTTATACAGTTGGATATACAGTATATGGAAGCAATTCAGGTTAAGTACCAGGTTAAGTAACAGCAGTGCCCTACCTGAGATTTGAATCTGCAACCTTTCGGTTGCATGTTTCCAACATTGTACATTAATTATATATGTGTCATTATTATGATTATATAATAGTACACTGCCACCCTATTTGTTGCTAAGAGAGAACTTTTTATAGGATCATTTAATTAAGGCACTTTTCCGTTAGGCCATACCTCTTTTTATTTAATGTTTCTATTTTTGAGAAGTCTTGAATTAAAATGTAATGTGTATTTGGGAAGGAATTTTATCTTCATGAACATTTCTAAATCTTCCTCCTGTTTAAAATCTGGGAATGGGGCGACCTCAAAGTTGTAAATCTTGTCCTTTTTTTTGCCCCAAACTGGATGTGTGTTGTGTGGACAAATAATTTTTTTTTGTCTTTCCCCGTTAGTTATTAAACCAGTTTGAGAACACTGGACCTCCACCTGCAGACAAGGAGAAGATCAACAGCCTCCCCACAGTGCAGATCACAGAAGAGCACGTAGGTCAGTACGTAACGTTAACGTAACGTATATTACATGCATATGCCTCCCCACAGTGCAGATCACAGAAGAGCACGTAGGTCAGTACGTAACGTTAACGTAACGTATATTACATGCATATGTAACAGTAAATAATGTAATAATGACTGTGCTGTGTGCTGTTCTGCACCAGGCTCTAGTCTGGAGTGCCCTGTGTGTAATAATGACTGTGCTGTGTGCTGTTCTGCACCAGGCTCTAGTCTGGAGTGCCCTGTGTGTAATAATGACTGTGCTGTGTGCTGTTCTGCACCAGGCTCTAGTCTGGAGTGCCCTGTGTGTAATAATGACTGTGCTGTGTGCTGTTCTGCACCAGGCTCTAGTCTGGAGTGCCCTGTGTGTAATAATGACTGTGCTGTGTGCTGTTCTGCACCAGGCTCTAGTCTGGAGTGCCCTGTGTGTAATAATGACTGTGCTGTGTGCTGTTCTGCACCAGGCTCTAGTCTGGAGTGCCCTGTGTGTAATAATGACTGTGCTGTGTGCTGTTCTGCACCAGGCTCTAGTCTGGAGTGCCCTGTGTGTAATAATGACTGTGCTGTGTGCTGTTCTGCACCAGGCTCTAGTCTGGAGTGCCCTGTGTGTAAAGAGGACTACAGTGAAGGAGAGAACGTCAGGCAGCTCCCCTGTAATCACCTGTTTCACAACCACTGTATCGTACCTTGGCTTGAACAGGTAGGCCCGCTCAATCCTGCCCCCTCCTCCCTTCTCAGCCACCGTGCTGCATTGTCAGGAAGTATCACATGATCCTGCTGTACTGAGGCTAAAGATGCTGGAACCAGGCTGTGCTGATCCCCCAAATTGAGGAGAATTTCTTTGTAATCCAAAGGGGAAGATTCAAGTTAAAAAATAAAATAAATAAATTAGGAATCACCGACAGATTAAAGGATGTGTTCAGAGGGTGGAAACCTTTATGGAAACAATTGAAGATTTTGGGAAATAAAAGGCCAGTAATGTGGCAACATTGGAACAGACCACAGTGTTGGAAAATCAATGTCAAAAGGCCCTTTAGTAAAAATAAAACCAAACAATTAAACAATTTTGAAGCAGGTGCCTTTAATTAAAAAAATGTTTTTTGAAAGTATTTAGTAGCGATCTTGGAAAGCTTCTACTGTCAGTGTTTCATACCTCTGATAACTAATGAAGGTGGTTCAAAGTTGGGGGCGGGTTGGCATTGTTGGTGATAATATCTCGTAAAATTAAGATTAAAATGAGTGAAAACTGAAGTAATCTCAACAAGAAAAGTGTGTGAGCTGGTTGCGTACAGTGGGTAATATGGGTCATATGGGTGCATGCTATCGAAGGTTTACTGTGACGTAGCAGTTTTATTAGGGTGGCGGGACGCTAGGTTTAAACGCCCCTCTCTCTGTTTTTCAGCACGACACGTGTCCAGTGTGCAGGAAGAGCTTAAGCGGACAGAACACAGCCACAGACCCTCCAGGGCTTTCAGGGATCAACTTCTCCCCCTCTTCCTCCTCCTCTTCCTCTCCCTCCAGTTCACCCAGCAACGAGAACACCGCCAACAACTCATAAAGACCACGCCCCTTCCATGGCCACGCCCCATTCCACAGCACTGGCCCCCCCCCCATCACGGCACTGCCTTCTTGCAGGTCCCTTCTTTGCCCTGGTCCCTGGTGCCAAGAGGAGCCCAGAGGAGCCCAGAACGCTCGAACCGGGGGGCTGGTGTGAAGTGGAACACAGCAGCGGAATCCCTGCACCCCCCCCCCCCACCCTTCTGGAACCCCCCTTCCATAATCAGCAAGCGACCATTTTTCCCCCCCCAACACGCTTGGAATCTGAACTCTGAACTCTGACCTCTGACCCCTGGCAAAGGGAGGCCAGTGGGGCCATGAGGACTGTAGATAGAGCCAGCCAATCAGGCCGTGGGATTGGGCCAATCAGGCCGTGGGATTGGTTTGGTCTGGCGTGGGAGGGGACTAATGAAATGAGGACGCATCAATACAGTACACAACATCAATCTGGCCCTGTCCTGCACTGAAGGAGTAGTTTTCAGTGTGGGTGTGTGTGTGTGTGTGTGTGTGTATATGTGTTTAGGGACTGGGGCGGGACACTCAATACACACAATGCACACACGCGCACACACATGCGCATACGCACACCCAGATTTTTCCTTTCCTTTTTAATATTGAAAAATATTTTTTAAACTCTCCTTTAGCAATACAGCTATTTGCAAAGGGAGAGTATATATGTACATAGTATATGTGTTGACATGCTTTTTTTTTCTTTCTTTTTTTTCTTTTTAAATAGCTTTTCATCAGTACAGCCAAAGGGATCAAATAATATCCTTGCAAAATGGGGAGAAGGGTGGAGGGGTGAGTAAGGCACCCCAAAATATTTTTCTTTTATTTTTTATTTGCACAATATATCTTCCTAAAAGTACAGTAAACACACGCTAGGTAACGCTTTTAAATGCAGTTTGGCCAAATCAAAAGCATGAAAGAAGAGGAAGAGCATTTGAATGGGACCAATGCATCATTCTGTTTCTGAGATGCTAAAGGGCGCAGGCTAACGCCTAGCATGGGGACTGATGCCAAAACCCAATATTGAAGCAATGCTGAATTTTTCGGCGTTTTTCCAGACGTTCAGAGCATTTCCTGAACATGTTTTCTTGCACAGGAAGTCTTATCAACAAAGGGGGGGGGGGGGGTGTTTTATTGCCACCAGAATGACGGTGAGGTTCTCACACTGGGGGCTTTCTTAGGTTTTTTTTTCCCCATACATTTTCAGTGAAGTTTTTTTATTTTTTATTAACTTATTCTAAGTTAATTACATGTTTTGTAAGAATCATAATAAAACAATGTGAAATATGAATGTGAATTGTGGATGGTCGTGAAGTGGTAGAGTAAGGGGGGGGTGTTTGGAGTAGGAAAATATTCTTGCTGGGATTATCAATAATCCCAGCAAGTCTTATGGTGTCTGTGTTATTAATGGATTTTTGAGCCATTGCAATTCCCAAGACTGCACTCGTTTACAAAATAGTTACATAAAGTAAACCCACGTTCAGATTTCTTTTAGCAGATGCATGAAGGCCTTCAGATATTCAGCCATTTGTGCAAATAGCCACTAGAGGGCAGTCAAGTGAAACATCACAATCGCACTGCTGGTGACACAGTTCACTGTTTTCTTACCTGTGGCTGAAGTGGGGAAATAATGGATTGATTGTTCATGTTCCTCCTCATCAGTTAAATGTGTGCCTGTCGATCACTGGTCCTGGTAACTCCAGAACAGCATGCACAGTGACGGCATGCCTCCAGAGATTGTGCGTGTCATTGTGCATTGTATTGACTCTTAAAGGGTGGAAGGGTTTTTTTTTGTTGAAATAGTTTATCTTAGGCCGTGACCCAATACGACCCCTGTTCCCTGTCCACTGTTCACTCAGACCCCTGTTTCTATGTGCCCTGTCCCCTCACTTTGCAAGCAGTGTGCGAAAGAAATCCCGCAAAACTCTTTCCAAACTAGTGAGGAAGTAGTTCACAATATAATTTTTTAATTTTTAATTTTTATTGAGAATATCAATCGGTTAACATATGACGATTGTTACAAAGTGTAGATCATGAATGAAGATAGAATTAACAGAAATTAAAAATACTATTTTGTAATATGAACCTATCTTATACCATAGATATACATATACGCTCTATGGCTTTTACGCTTTTACTTCCGGGTTACTTCTTGAAATTGTCGCATGAGTTCACTGTTCTGCAGATGAGTGTGCTCCTGAATCCCCTCAACAAAACCCCGGAAATAAGGGGTTCATCCTGGTATTTTAAGTGCCCACATTTGTGAGAAAAAGTCACCCACTCAAAAACTTTTTGACAAAGTGGACTCAAATATGCGCCACCAAAAGGGTGTAGGGGTCATATTCGGAAACGGCCAAAGTAATTTTGTACAACCCCCCCCCCCCCCCAACAATCCATCCCAAACACAGACCCTCCGCATCAGTCCACCCCAGCCTCCACACTATTCCTCAGTGCCTCCCCACCCCACCGCATTTAGGCATTTACCAGGAGCTCTTATCTAGAGCACTTTAATTAAGGGTTACGGCAGTATAAGCCTGGCCTCCCATGCACATGTAAGGAGGCTGCATTCCTGCTGCTGTCTCTCCAGGAGTAAACCGCTCTTCTTCCCGCTCGTTACCATGCAGGGTTTCGCTCTTCTTCCCGCTCGTTACCATGCAGGGTTTCGCTCTTCTTCCCGCTCGTTACCATGCAGGGTTTCGCTCTTCTTCCCGCTCGTTACCATGCAGGGTTTCGCTCTTCTTCCCGCTCGTTACCATGCAGGGTTTCGCTCTTCTTCCCGCTCGTTACCATGCAGGGTTTCGCTCTTCTTCCCGCTCGTTACCATGCAGGGTTTCGCTCTTCTTCCCGCTCGTTACCATGCAGGGTTTCGCTCTTCTTCCCGCTCGTTACCATGCAGGGTTTCGCTCTTCTTCCCGCTCGTTACCATGCAGGGTTTCGCTCTTCTTCCCGCTCGTTACCATGCAGGGTTTCGCTCTTCTTCCCGCTCGTTACCATGCAGGGTTTCGCTCTTCTTCCCGCTCGTTACCATGCAGGGTTTCGCTCTTCTTCCCGCTCGTTACCATGCAGGGTTTCGCTCTTCTTCCCGCTCGTTACCATGCAGGGTTTCGCTCTTCTTCCCGCTCGTTACCATGCAGGGTTTTTTCCGGAAGCCTGCGGAGGGGTTCCTAAACGTGCTGCAATGGGTGGCTGAGTCCTTTTGTTTCAGCGATTAGCCAGGCTGGCGCCGCTGGGTTGTACAGGAAGTGCAGCGGGCTCTGCTTGTCTTCACTCCCTGGCATGAAAGGGTAGAGCTGCAGACAAGGCCCAGAAAGAGCAAAAACTGACCAGCCTCAACAAACTGGTTTTTACAGGCACACAAATGTCTTCGGTGTGCACAAAGACCTTACAAGTTGCTTACAAGCAGAAATCGTATTCTGTGTAATTAAGTACTCGAATGCACACACTTTTGGAAAAAATGGCACTATAGGCTTTTTTTTATTTTCAAGCAAAATTTGTGCCACATTTTTTGATGCGACTTGTGGCTTTTCAGTTTGTCATCTGAAAGGAATGTGGTCTATATGTGCCAGATTTTCTCTTACATTTAATTGAATACACTTACGTGGAGGATGACAACCCTTTCAGAGATATGATGTTCTGCATTGAAGTAAAGACAGACATTTTAAACACGTGTTGCTTATGTATGCAATTCTAGAAAATCATGCATCTCCTCACGTGACTTTGTACAAATGTTGATAATGCCACTGAAATCGGCCCTCTCATTCGCATCTTTGGAATGAGTCTCACTGACCATACGTAATTGGTTCTTCTGCGCAAACATGCCATTGTTTTTTGGTAGTTCTTTATATTCTTTCCTGGCTGTCAACGTGTTCCTGGTCTGTACCATTTTGTCCGTCTATGGTCGGGTATTCTCGTTAATCAACGTGATGCAACGCCCTTTTACGTAAAATATTACGTGCGGGTTCACTGGGGACAGCGAAGAGCGTGCGTAAGGAGCGCGCGGATATATAACCGCTACGCCCAGCGAATCGCAAGTCAGTTGCCAAGCTACGTATGTGTAGCTGGCTGAAGGCAAAGATAAGTTTTGGGAGTTTGCGAAATTAAACGTAGCAGGTTAATTCCCAAAGGTCATTTAAAAACACTAATATTAAATTAATAGTTTTCCTATTAAAGAGTGAAAATGGCGGTGTCGTGGAGCTGCGGTGCTCTGTTGCTGGGGTGCTTGTTCACGGCGGGTGCCGACGCAGGTAAGCCGGAGCTAAGCTAACGCTAGCGAGCTTAACGTTAACTTTCTGTTCCCAAACATTTTTTTTCTGGCTTAACGTGTGGTCGTCTTCTTTTCTTTATTAGATGGTATGAAAATGCGAGATGGCTGGAACTTTGGGTTTTGAGTGTCCTGTTAAATTATTTCAGCTCACGTTAACCAGTGTGGTACGTTCGCTAATTAGCCATTTATAGCTAGCCGACGGGTAACAACTGGTGTTTTGACTTGTTGAAGCTGTGTGACGGGTTACATATATATTACATATATTATATATATATGGTGTGACAGGTTAGCCGGGTTGCAGGCCGCTCGTTGTTCGGGTTTGTTAGCTGGGGGATGATGCATTTTCTGATGGCTATGGTTACGTTATTAAAAGTTGCTCGTTGTAACGTGAAGGAAGTAACTTCCAGCTAGCCGTTCGTTTTGCGTTGCTGTTTTTTAGAGAAATAAGTTCTGGCCAGATAACGTTACATCTAAAGGAGAGAAGTTTGCCGGACAGCTAAATTGCCTTAGATTGGCTGACTTAGACGGTGTCCATACGCTCTGGCATTGTCCCTGTCCTGAAGGTGTCACTGAGTTCTTCATCCAAGTTCTGGACACGAGTAACAGTAACGTTAAGACCCGCGATAAACACGGTAGTTTAAAAATAACATGGGTCTCAGAACGGTCATATTCGTCAGTTGTCTCCCAGACTTACCCTGTCTGTACTGTAGTATATTTTGTAGTTTTTGTGATTTTTTGAATGTGATGTATAATTTAAGTTGTCTACCATTGCGCTATAACTGCGTAGCCATTTGATGTCGTGCCGTAAGAATTCGTATCCCACATAACGACACCAAATGTCACAGGGAAAAGTTCCCCAACCTTTACCAAAGCCCCAGAGGAGACTGCCAGTTGTCACGGACCCGGAACACGTCATTTGACGCTCGCTTCTCGCTTCTCGTGCCTTGCAAAATGCCCTCTCTGTGCAAAGCTGTTGGGTCTAATGTGGTCATTTCACTAAACTCGACACGGAGGAGTGCATCAAGGTGGTACATCTCCGTGTGCATCCCATTGCGAATGAACGCCAGAACATAAGTGCGCAGTCAGTCAGTTGACCGAAACTTTCACGAAGGCTTTTGGAATAAACAAAATTACTGATGGGGTGTCATTGGACAGAAAGGAGTGTTATTATGGTAATATAGACCCCCTGGAAATCTAGTTATACCGTTTCATTTTCAGCTTTACTGTGGCATAGAAGCTTTGCGTGGAAACTGAGATGGAGAGTAACGCCCGTTGGCCTTTACTGCTGAACCTCCACTGTGACCATTGGAATGAGTGTTATCCCAGGAGTCCACAGGGAGTCCTTGGATGAAAGCCTCGCATTCAGGAGGTCAAACCGCTTTCACCCAGTTGCAATAGCCTGGTTTCATCGTGTTTTAAAACAATGTATAACTGTTCATCGACCAGCAAACATACGCGCTGGTTCCATTTGGTTGCATATTGGTTTGTTTAAAAGAGCACAAGCGCTTGGTGTACCGCGTTACTATTTATTTACTATTTACACACATATGCCCGTGATTTTTATTTTTTTTAGTCCTTATTTAACATGAATATACGCATTACTGTCTGGAATTTGGACTTGAATTAAAAAAATAAAATAAAAAAAAAGGGTAAAATATTTTGTACCCGGAAAGTATATATACTGCATATAACAATATTTAATTTATTTAGATTACTTATTGCTACTTATATCCCATAATAAAAATGTTCCAAAAATAATTGTTTTGTTTACAATTTTCCCTTTGACCTGGTTAAAATGACGCAGCCTTTCTTTTAAACAAGCGAACGCACGGGTCTTCTGTTGGAGTTTGCCCTTAATGCTAACGTGCAGGTAATTTCAGTGTAGTTTATTAACCTAGGCGTTTAAAATCTGCCCCTGTGCTTCCAGGTTAAAGTGAGGCAGGTGGCGTTAAACTTCCATCATTGCACATCAGCCATACGCGATAAATGTTAAATATGTAATCTAAGCGTTTTGGAGCCTTTTGTCAATGATTTCAAAGCCGGTGGTGAAAGAGGCTCAAGGAGATTAGTTTTTAGTTTATCTTCACAAATGTACACACACACTCACAAACGATGCACCGTGGAGCAAACAAGAAAAAACGCATGTAGACACGTTCTCATGAAAGGTCAGGTGAAATGGTTTGTGTAAGAGAATGAGTATACCCTCTGAGGGAACAGTCCAATTCTGTATGACCAAGTTCATCAGTCCAACCTTCAACCGACAACTCATTAAGCTTTCTAAACTGAAAGAGCATTCTGGTTGGTCATTTGCTGATATGTGCTATTGAGTTCAATACTAGTTATTGGAGGTGATCCGTTATTAAATTAAGGATCCATATGGATTAAATTGATGATTTAGAATGGGTATTCTTGGGTAAAGTAAAAAAGTATATATATATACAGGGTTGTGTGGGCAAATTTCCAGGAACCTGGAACTTATAGATGAATGTACTGTAAAATATATCCAATTTAAAACTACATTAATATGAATTTGGAAAAGGAATGTGTGTGTGCCAGTGCCACAGCCACAGAGAGAAGGATGGCTAATGGTTGTGAAAGCACCGTTTGATTTAGCACCGTTTGATTTAGCACCGTTTGGTTTTGCAATTTTGAAAACGGATGGGGGTGGTGGAGAGGGTGAAAAGTTTCCAAGTTTATGAGGGTGGAATTTGGAATTGATAAGCCTTGATTAATACACACCAGCATAATAAGCTTTGAAGAACACACCCTCATAAAGGGATTTATCAACAGGCTAACTGTTCACAACAACCCCCCCCACTTCCTGGCATGTTGGAAGTCGGTTAGAATGTTTGTTCTCAGCTTTGCTGTGGGAAGAAATGCATATTCTGGATTTCATTGTTTGTTATCTTTTTTTTCTCTCCGAATTTCTAACTTTTGATTGGAGTCAGTTTGTGTTCAGCCGGATGCAGCCGTGCTTGTGCCTTTTATGCCTCGAAAGGGAAACGGGCTGTTTCCCCCCCTCCCTTCTATTAAGAAGATTTTTACATAACGTTTGTAAAGTGTTTTTTTTATTTTTTAAATAATAAAAAAAATACATTTCTTTAAAGCTTACAACTAAGGATTTGGTGCTTTAGGCTGATCGTCAGGCTTATACTTAAATGGTATATAAAGTGCAAAGCCTTTATAATCCTTGATACATTTCTTTTTTCTATTACCAAATTTGACATTATTTTCTTTATTTTTTGTTGCCCCTCTCTTCCTGTGTTTCCTGTGAACCCAAAGTAGTCAAAGTCCATCCCGTCCTTCCCAAATAGCCTCCAGAGGAACATTGACCCTGTAAGTAGGTCTTGGCCCTTTTGAGTTGGTTCTCTCACTCCTGCCCCCTCCCACCCCCAATCCCTGCTCCTTCTATCCCGAGTGGGACTGTCGAAGGAGGGAGTGTCTCTGCGCTCAGACAGCGCCACCCGAGGTCCTGGAGGAGCTTAGCGAAGCGGGTCACCGGCGGGTTTGGCTAGCGTGAGCCGTGGAAGAAGACGACGGAGCGGCCGACCGCCTCAAGCTGCCCCACAGCGCATGCACGCACACGCACATGCACGCACATACACGCACATACACACAAACGTACGCACATACACACACGTACGCACATACACGCACATACGTACACGCACACACACACGCACACACACGCACATACACACACACACAGACACATACATACACATGAACACACATATACACAAAGGGGGAGGGGAGGGGGGTGGGGGCTGCTGGATAGCAGCACGGTCTTTGAATGAGAGTGAGAGAATGAGAGTGAGAGAATGAGAGTGAGAGAATGAGAGTGAGAGAGTGAGAGAATGAGAGTGAGAGAATGAGAGTGAGAGAATGAGAGTGAGTGAGATAATGAGAATGAGAGTGAGTGAGATAATGAGAATGAGAGTGAGAGAATGAGAGTGAGAGAATGAGAGTGAGAGAATGAGAGTGAGAGAATGAGAGTGAGAGAATGAGAGTGAGAGAATGAGAGTGAGTGAGATAATGAGAATGAGAGAGTGAGAGAATGAGAATGAGAGAGTGAGAGAATGAGAGTGAGAGAATGAGAGTGAGAGAATGAGAGTGAGAGAATGAGAGTGAGAGAATGAGAGTGCTGCCAACAGCTGCCGTGAATCTTTTTAGTTTTATCTTTGGGAGCGGAGTCGCCTCGGGTCACGCGAGTGACGTTCTTACAATGGCGCCTTTCCTCCCACCCTCACCGAAAGCGATCAATTGAAAACCCCACGGCGTGAATTGTTCACTGAAATTGTTAGCGGTGTCAGAAGTGCCGTTTTTACACTTTCTGGGTTTAGAGTTATGAGTGTCGGGAGTTGCAAACGGTTCCTGCTGTTGTGCGTTTGGCTCTTGCGCTGTCATTGGGCTTCTGTTCTGCACCACTTCTATTCTGATACCAGCTCAAAGCAGAGTCGCGCCCATGCTTTAAAATAAACAAATAAATACAATTATTTTCATTGTAAAGATTGAACACTTTTAACAGGGTTTCAGAATTGGCAGGGGCAGGTTTTTTTTCCCCTACAGCTAGACCCTTGTGCCTGATGGGTTTATTGGCGTTTTTAATTGTTGTATTGGCACCCACATTGGTTAAATATTGAAAGGCTTTCTGTGTAAATGTTGTGCTCATGATAATTAAAAAATGTCAGAAGGTAACCAGAATTGCAAAGAGGCTGCCATTTTGTCTCCGGTAATTTGTGTTACCATGGAGACCCGAGTGTTACCATGGAGACCTGAGTTGTTGCTTAGTTCTGTGCAGCTTGTGGTGTCATTTTGAAAATTTTCTAATGATTCCTGAAATGGCTCTCTCTACCCCCTACACCTCCCCCTCATGCTATTCTCCACCCCTCTGGACGGCCAATCAAGTCAAAGCTACACGTCCCAGCAGGCTCCTGCCGTCTCACGTGTTCAGTACCTCAGCCACTGGCCCAATGGCTCCTCTTGGCTTAACATTACATTACAGTCATTTAGCAGACTCTTTTATCCAAAGCGACAGTAAGTGCAGACAGAAACATCATCAAAGTAACTACAGAACAGATAAGACAAAGCACATCCTTCCCATAAAGTAGCAGCTATCCCTAGTAATGAACATTGAATGCAGTTCACAGTAAACTGGGTCAATCACCTCTACTACAATTCTATTATAAACTTCAACCCAGTTAAACAATCCTATGAATCCACATTCCTATGGCTGGGCCACAGTAGTTCTCAAACTGCCCCTCTCGCCATTGGCTCACCCTGGAGCACCAATCGGAAAGTGAGGGCCAGGAAAAGGTTCTATCGCTACAGTGATGTGAAAATATTAACAAGGCCTCAGCTGCTCCTGTCAGTGTGTTTGAGCGCAGGTGTGTTTGAGCGCAGGTGTGTTTGAGCGCAGGTGTGTTTGAGCGCAGGTGTGTTTGAGCGCAGGTGTGTTTGAGCGCAGGTGTGTTTGAGCGCAGGTGTGTTTGAGCACAGGTGCGATCATCATGTCCCATGTGTTTGAGTGCAGGTGTGTTTGAGTGCAGGTGTGTTTGGGC
Source organism: Ilyophis sp. 1 JC-2022 (assembly GCA_022702515.1). Classification (NCBI taxonomy): domain Eukaryota; kingdom Metazoa; phylum Chordata; class Actinopteri; order Anguilliformes; family Synaphobranchidae; genus Ilyophis; species Ilyophis sp. 1 JC-2022. The sequence continues at coordinate 146,840,894 of CM040395.1, forward strand.
ACAGGTGCGATCATCATGTCCCATGTGTTTGAGTGCAGGTGTGTTTGAGTGCAGGTGTGTTTGGGCACAGGTGCGATCATCATGTCCCATGTGTTTGAGTGCAGGTGTGTTTGGGCACAGGTGCGATCATCATGTCCCATGTGTTTGAGTGCAGGTGTGTTTGGGCACAGGTGCGATCATCATGTCCCATGTGTTTGAGCGCAGGTGTGTTTGAGCACAGGTGCGATCATCATGTCCCATGTGTTTGAGCGCAGGTGTGTTTGAGCACAGGTTCGATCATCATGTCCCATGTGTTTGAGCGCAGGTGTGTTTGAGCACAGGTGCGATCATCATGTCCCATGTGTTTGAGCGCAGGTGTATTTGAGCACAGGTGCGATCATCATGTCCCATGTGTTTGAGCACAGGTGCGATCATCATGTCCCATGTGTTTGAGCGCAGGTGTGTTTGAGCACAGGTGCGATCATCATGTCCCATGTGTTTGAGCACAGGTGCGATCGTGACCCAGCCGTCTGAGGTCAACAACCAGTCCTCGGCCGTCCTCACCTGCAACTACACTGGCCAACTCGCTGTCCAGAGCCACTACTGGACCAAGAACGGGAAGGTGATCGAAACCTCCAAACAGGAATCCTCCAACCGCAACATAGAATACAAGTATGCCATCTGCCCCGAGATATTCTGCTTCTGTTATTTAACCTTTTGTCTGACCCTTTAAGGGTGTGAGATCACAAATGTGATTTAGAATGTTCTTAATTGAACATTCTAATGACGTAACAATCACTACTGGTAATTAGAAGCGACGATGTTCTAGAACACTGACTTAGAATTTAGAATCGAAAAAACATCTTTTTAACCCTTTGACGCGTACGGTCACACCGGTGTGATTAGAACACAAGATGAGAACGTCTATTTACGAATGACGCAACAATAGGCCTGTGGGCTAACCCTCGTTCTTAACCCTAGGACTAAACACACTGTTCCACAAAAACATTGTACCAAATAAACATCTTTACAACATTTACATTTATTTGTTTATGTAGACGTTCACACTTTCACAGAAGTAATGTAAGCAGCAAATACCCCCTAGCCTATAACGTTGATTTAGCTACAGTTCGCTAACGTCATTGCTAACCAAGCTGTCAAAATGAGCTAACTACGGGCTGACAGAAAATATAATATACACAAGCGATTGTGATATAGCGATTACACTTTACAATGTTTTACATCACGGGTAAACTCATCCGTGATCAAAATAATTGATGAAATACTCGAAAAACGCATTTTCGAAAAAAATCCGGCAGTAAGCTAATATTGGTTTGCGGCGCTGCCATCTTGTTCTTCCGCATTCAACCAAAGATGATGCATGATGAAGAGATGCTCCACTTGCTCCCAACTGTAACCATATCAATTCTCAACCAAGTTAACCTGGAAGTGAGTTATCTTGTCACGTTATCATCTTTGGTTGGACCAGAGATGACGTTGTATGGCTGCGTCCGTGTTATTAGCTTTATCAGAGATAAATAGCATCTCATAGCATATGGTAAGCAGTAATGTACAACCTTCAAAAATGTACTTTACCAACATCATGGGTGTCCATTGCAATGGTTGCTTGAATCGGAACACGCCATTTGTAACAACTATTTAAAAACATGCGAAAAATATTTCAAATAAAAACATTTTCACCACACAAACAATTAGCTGACAGATATTTTTATTGATGCAAATGAAAGACAGTGCAGTTAGCTTCGGAGTCAGATGATGACTGTCCCTTGTCGCCTCACACATACTGAGAGTCATCTAGTGTTGTTATATATATATATATATATATATATATATATATATATATAGTGTAGGCTATGTATATGTATGTATGTGTGTGTGCTAATATTAGCTAACTCAACCGTGCGAAGGCTACTGCTGTGACGTAACAGTCGAATTCTAGAACAGCTGTTGCACACAGAAAAAAAACTCACGCTTTGGGGCTGTTGAAAATATTTTGGAACTTACGTGCGAAAAGGTTAAAGGGTTAAACCGGGAGGTCCACTGACCGCTCTGATCTCTTGTGCAGTGATGACCTGGGGAATCGCTGTGGGTGGGGCATGCAAGGGATTGTGTAGCCAATCAGGTGTGGCGTAGGATTAGCTGGCCTGATGTAGAGTCAGGCACTGAGCTTACTCCCTGGAACTTTAATAGCCACAGTGAGTCAGGAGCTCCATTGTCCATGTCATTCAAAGCCCAGCACACAGTCATCATTGTGCTGTGTCATTGGATTTCAGTTTTTTCCATAATGAAGAGTGCGCCCTAGTGGGCCAGAAAGGCCTCTTCTGGGAGCAACTTAAGCCTCCCATCCAGATACTAACCAATCACAGCCCCGCTTAGCTTTAGCAGTTGGCCATGGGAAGGGTACAGGGTGGTATGGTTGTTTAGCTTTAGCAGTTAGCCATGAGAAGGGTACAGGGTGGTATGGTTGTTTAGCTTTAGCAGTTAGCCATGAGAAGGGTACAGGGTGGTATGGTTGTTTAGCTTTAGCAGTTAGCCATGAGAAGGGTACAGGGTGGCATGACTGCTTAGCAGTTAGCCATAATAATAATAATAATAAAAGTTACAAATTGAATGCTATTCATGATAATTATAACACGTTGCATTATTTCTCTGCATCAGGTTGAATAAAATTGACAGCCACTCTGGAGGCATATACACCTGTGTCTTTGTTGCAAATGGAGAGGAAGTTAAAGAAGATATCAAAGTTAAAAGTGAGTACTCTATCGCTTTATTAATAAAATCTTATTTATGGTAATTAATATACATTTTATGCATTTCTATTCATTTTCAATATTTATGTGTATGTATTGGGTTTTGCCATTTATTATGAGTAATTATAATGCATAATGTTAACTTATTGGTATATATATTATTACTATTAGTTTTTTTAAAATTATAATTTATTGTTGCTAAATGCATATACATACACATAACATACACAATGTGCACAATCAGAATTTCTTCTGTGATGCATAAATCTAGTCAGTGTGTAGAATGATGACTTATATTTTTATTATAAAACATGTTAAAACCAGGCCCAGTTCAACTTTCTCTGTCTCTCTGTCTCTCTAGCCATGCCTCACGTGGGCGCCTACAAGCACTCTGAACACGCCAACGAGGGAGAAGAGGGTGTACTGGTCTGTGTGAGCCATGGCTACCCGCTCCCCATAGACTGGAAGTGGTTCCGCCTGGGCCCAGACAGTCTGGAGCAGGTGCTGGATGTTCCCCTGCTGAAACATTTCACCTGTTCAAATTCTGTTCGTATTATGTGTGACTGCAGTCCTGTATGCCACACTCTATAACACGGGCTGCGTAACCTTTCAGCCCATCGAGAACGGCACGGAGAAGTACGAGATCAAGACCACCCCGAACAAGACCACGCTGTTCGTGAAGGACCTGGTGATCGAGAAGGATGTGGGCGACTACGTGTGCCTCGGCCTGAACGAGCTGGGCGCGGCCAGAGACCAGATCCACCTGCGTGTGCGTAGCCGTCTGGCCGCCCTCTGGCCCTTCCTCGGCATCGTGGTCGAGGTGGTCGTCCTCATCGCCATCATCTTAATCTACGAGAAGAGGAGAAAGCCGGATGAGGTCACCGACGGTACGCTGCGCCCGTGCTCTTAAAGCCTTTAAGATACAAGATAAAAATACGGTATGTGCTTTAGAATGATCTTAACTGAACATTCTAATGCTGATGTAACAATCACTACTGGTAATTGAAAGCAATGGAGTTCTAGAACACTGGCTTAGAATTTAGAAAAATCATTCCAAAAAACCTACTCTTCAAAGGGTGGAAATGCTCCTGCATCAATGCAAGGGACTGGTTTCCGTCAGGGATGTGATCTCCTGATTAGTCAGGAAATTCTGTTTATCAGACCCTAAATGTCTTTGGCGGGGGGGGGGGGTGGGTAGTGTTTGGCTTCTGCTGAACCTCTTATGTATGCTTATGACCAATCTGGTTCAGATCCAGTATTTTGTGATTAATTATTATAAATATCATCCCTGTTACTCCTGGAACTCCATGTAAATGTTTTTTTTTCGCTAATAGATAATAGCATTTGATGAGTACAATGAACTGGACTCATTTGTTGACACAGACACAGACGGTTTGAGTGGCAGGCTGCCATTTTGGCTCATTAAAAACTAAATGCCATCTAAATACCTTTCTTTTTGTCTGCTACAAGGAAACACTACCCCTCTTATAAAATAGAATGGTTTCATATCATGTTTTCCTTAATTTTAAAATCAAACGTTATTTTCCCTGTTCAGTAGTTTTTACAGGACAGGCTTTTCACACTTTTCTCTCTGTTTGCTGCGCCGTTTCTTTGTTTTTGTTAACTTTTCGGTAAGTGATGGAAAATGCATGTGTGACTGAAGTGTTTTCTGAGCTGAAAAGGATTCGTTTGGACTTGCGTGTGTGTTGATGCTTCGCTTGACATAGAGCTCCAAACGATACGGCGGTCTGTGAGACAGGGTCCTCTTTCACTGGTGTTTAAAGCGGCGGCCAAACTCATTTGTAAAAGCAGTTTCTAAAGCCACTGAACGTTAAGTCCAGATTACCAGTGAAAGACTTGTGTGTGTGTAAGTTTGTGTGGTGCCGCCCTGTTGGAGGCGGTAGGTATTGCGCTTTGACTGGGAATGCAGCAGAAGGTCATTACGGTCACGGCCGCGTTCTGCATGCGACGCTGCATCTGCCATTGTAGCTGGCGCATGAACGTTTCTTACACCCCCCCCCCCCCCCCCCCCCCGTCCTGTCTGCCCCCCCCCCCCCCCCTGTGGGAGAGAGGAGGAGGAGGAAGAGGAGGGTGGCCGTATCTGAACAGCGCTTTTGTTTTATTTTACTGTCCTGTTGTCTTGTCACAAAGATGGTGGCATTTCTTGAGTGCAGAACTTGTGTAGGTTCCTCCATCTGGGGAGAAATGCGTCCCGTTTAATTCCGTGCATGGTGTCCCAGTTTGGCCCTGGTGAAATAACAGAGTCCATTCTGTGTGTATATATGTATTATATTATATTCCATTCTGTATTCATTCCTGTTCATCCCTCAGGGCTCTATGCCAAAACATTTTCCAAGGAGCGCATGTGCTCTTATTTTGAAGAATCTTGGAGCACAGTAATGAATCCCAATTAGTAGATCTGCTCCTAGTGTACTTTTCCTGGTAGCACATGTCAATTATAGGGAGCAAATGCTCCTATAATGAGAGCCCTGTAGAGCCCTGTTCTTTTTAACAAGTTGTGTACCGAAGGCCACGGCCCATATTCTTAAATAGTTTGGTTATGAGTGCTGATCGAGGATCAGGTTTTCCATGTTCACCCTCTCCATATCCAAACCTTATCCATTATGAGCTGAAAGGCAAAAGTGATCCCAGATCAGCACTCCTACTCTTGAGATTTTTTTTAAATGATGGTCAAGGGATTCTAAAAACTCCAAATAACCACAACATATCACAGAGGGATGTATCCACTACACACCCACCAAATATCTTTTCAATAAAATGTGAATAGGTATATTAATATACATCTCAGTCAGCTAATAAACAGTCTTGAAAGGACTCCAGATTGTAGGGGTGTGGTCTGAATCCACGTCCTCAACCCCATTGCCATCGACGTCATCCAGCCCTACATGTTTGAACCACAGAACTGTTCTTATACAGTTCTGTGGTTTGAATCTGGTGAGGAATTAATGCAATAAATTCAAAGTAAAATACAGTGCGGCTGCTATCAAGAGATAAATATCACTCGCAATCAAAGTTAAGTTAACTTAAACGCAAAGCAGAGTATTGCAACTGTTTGATCTAACGTTAGTCCATTTAAAGCAAGCTAAATTGCAAGGCGACGTTTCACCAAATGCATGTTCCACACAAATCATTAAATAATGGTAGGTTTTTTTGAGTTTTAAAAACTTATTTAAAGGCCCATTCATTTTGGTTGCTAATCGAACGGAAATTACGTGTATGGCAACTAAGTACTTCGGTGGATAATGGTTCTCATCGTATTTTTGTTACTGTAACCAGCCACTGAACAATATGACAAAACCATTACCAAGGCATGGTTTATTTGGCAAAATGTTAACTATCTATTATTTTAACATTTAATATATTATCTGACGAATGAGCAGTGCACCATGCTGAGCTGTGCAAGGAGCTAAAAGGATGGATAAAAGGTGAAAGATTGGGAGAGGGATACAATTGGTATAGATAAGGAGAGCGGGAAAAAATAAACACTTTCTAACTATTTCAAATCCAAATGCTGATAACGTGGAAAACTATTCTCAAGGGCAAACAAAACGAGCGTTTGGTTCAGATTTCAGACAGGATTTCTTCGTGGGACAGGACGGTTTTATTCGCCTCAAACTATGGGAGGAGTTATGTAATGAGATAATTACGGATTTTTCTTGACCGTCACTTTAAGAAAACGGGCCCAGTAGTGTAAGCGGTTTGAAATGGTGTGTGTGTGTGTGTGTGTGTGTGTGGTATGCCTGGAGTTGTTGTTTTAGGACGGAGGCTAGTGATACTGCAGGTTCTGTTGGTTTTCCCCAAGAAGGTTTGACCCGTTAGATTTAATTGACTTGATTATTTAATTGCACCGGTTACAGATCTTAATCCTGATTTTTATTTTATTTCCTTTCCCTTCCCTCTCTGCTGCTTTCCTGTAGATGACGACTCTGGTGCAGCCCCTCTGTAAGTACAGCTTTAACATCTTTATTTATTATTCATATTTATTATTTTTGCGGACTGTTTGTGTTTGATTTATATCCGGTGTTTGCTCTACAGGAAAAAGGAGTCCACCAACCACAAAGATAAAAATGTTCGGCAGAGGAACTCCAACTGAGAGAGGGATGAAGGTGCGCTCCTCTTCCTCCTCCTCCGCTCCTGGGATTTCCCCTGCTTGCTAGTTACTGCAGCAATGAGTGCTCATATATGATTGGGTATTTAAAATTGGGGAGAGTGAGGCTGGAAAGCATATGTTTTTGGGGTTTATAAATTGTGGTATTCCTAGGTGTGGGAATATGAAGAATGGAGCTAACATTTCTTGCCCTCTCTCTCTCTCGCCTGTCAGGTAACATCATGACTACTGTTGAAGGTTTCTCAGTGGGGCATTGAGCCGTTCAGTGCGCCCTGCTGTCCGTTTTTGTTTGTTTTAGTTTTGCTTGTGTGTAACACTACCCTGGGATGATTTCTAACCCTGCCGCCATGTTGCCGTCATGTTGCCGTGGTTTCCTCGTCTCCTGGCCGCAGCCAGGGAACCGGTCCCATCCTGAAGGAAGGACAATGTGGCCAACGTTTTAATTGTAATGTTTTTTTGTTTTTTTGTGTATATGTGGGAATGATTGATCGGTTGCATTTTATATAGATTGTTTTTTTTTGGGGGGGGGGCTGCTTTTTCTGTTTTTCCTTCTCTCTCTCTGTCTCCCCAGCCTCTGTGGCCTATGAAGTGCTGTTTAAATGGCTCTTCCTCGATCTAATGCCTTTGATAACAGGATTTTAATAGCTGCCCTAGTTGCCTTTTTAGGGGTGAAGCACATGGAGCCTTGACATTGCCACTGAAGTAGTCTAATCAGTCAGAGACCCTCGTCATTCACAGGAGGGCCGATCCATTTCGGGATTTTGTGCCAACTTCCGCTCTCAATCACCATGTAAATGTTGCGCTGTGATCCGATACGGGGTGAAAAAGCAGGAGGGGGAGGGGTAATGAATGGTTTGAACGAAAACCAGTGTACTCACTGGAGGGGTCCCCTCCAGGACTGGCGTTCCGCCCCCCTGTTCTGCATGTTCCCAAAAATGGGAATGTTTGGGAATACTGTACTTGTGCTGTACTGTCTGCGAAGGATGGGAATGAACGGAAAGCCGTGCCGGTCTCTGTGTGGAGAGAAACCGAACGCGCTCTTCTGTTAGGCTGAAGCAAGAGCTGCTTTCTATAAAACGGGGTCTCAAACGCAAGATCTGCTTTCTATAAAACGGGGTCTCAAACGCAAGAGCTGCTTTCTATAAAACGGGGTCTCAAACGCAAGAGCTGCTTTCTATAAAACGGGGTCTCAAACGCAAGAGCTGCTTTCTATAAAACGGAGTCTCAAACGCAAGAGCTGCTTTCTATAAAACGGGGTCTCAAACGCAAGAGCTGCTTTCTATAAAACGGGGTCTCAAACGCAAGAGCTGCTTTCTATAAAACGGGGTCTCAAACTCTTGTCCTGAAGGGCTGCAGTCTCTGCTGGTTTTTAAAAAATCCTTTTTACAATCAGCAACCAATCCAGGCCTTGGAAAGAAGGTGTGCAGTCTCTTTAGCCAATCAGTGACTTAAGCGGTTAAGTGCAGGAACACGTGAAAGACCAGCAGTGGCCCTCCAGGATTCCCGGGTAAGATCCCTGGTATGAAACGAGATTAAAACAGCCATGTTAAGGTTGTTCAAGTTGCACAATTGTTTTCATCAAGCACAAACCTGCAGTTCAAATCCCTGCCCTTTCGTAAGAACTGAGTGTAAAAGGGCATTAACGCAGTGGGTTGGGCTTTAAATATGTAAATGAGATTAGTGATGTCATAAGTGGTTATAATGGAGTGTCAGGCAGGGCTGCCTGGCCTAAAATGCACAAAGTGAAAATGCAGATCTGTGAATGACAAAGGTCTCTCGAGCCAAAATTGCACCCAAGGCAAACACTACTTTTGCATTTGCCGTTTATTTCCCTGAATCATATCCAGTAACGGGGAGGTTTGATTTATATATATTGTTTGATGGCTATCCCTGCTTTTTGTATCTTTTCATTGGCCTATTGGGTTAATTATATGCTAACGAGCTCATATCCTAACGAGCTTTTTCTGCGCTTCTCGCTGGTGCCATAGTTAAACATATCTAATGTTCTCAGTAAAAGGACCAAGTGCATCTCTGATTTGGCCTCTTTAATTCACATTTTATATTGGGAGGGGGACAAAGGGAGCTGTAGGGTAAAATAAAATTCTAACTTTTGTGCCAGAAAAGCCAAAAAACAAAACAGCTTTGCAGCTGAGATTGTGGAAAGGTGTTGGGGCAAAGAGAAAGTGTTGAAGGCGGCTGATTTAATTCCCATTTCGGAAGCCATACCTTCTTTCTTTTTTTTATACCAGACTATATTTTTGAGTGAAGTTTTTTCATATTTAATCGTGCACCTGCTAAATGCTAACGTGTGACCTGCTAAACGCACTCGTATGGACGCACACACCTTTTCAAATGAGTAATGTACCGACTGCCTGAAAACTGCACAGCACTAACCGTTCCAACACTGCCCAGTGTAACAATCTATAATATCAATAAAGTTTTATTCTGATTGGGAAGGTCTGCTTTTGTCCGTTTACCTTTCTATGTTGGCACTGTGGTAGTGGGTGTAGGTTCTATCTGTCAAAAAGGCTTTAGGTAAGGCGATGTCAGTGCCGATTGTTTCTTTCCCCCAAACATGAGGAGGAAAGTACTTATGGGCCAAACGTGTATGCTTATGATCGTACACGTATGCATGCATGGACGCAAACACATACACAAACACACACGCACGCACACAAACGCCCACATACTGTATCTGTATTGGCCAGATACTCAGTCCTACCATCAGAACTGAACGATCATCAGAGAAGGAGCAGGGCCAATCGAAGGGTAGTACAGCTCATCAGAGAAGGAGCAGGGCCAATCGAAGGGCAGTACAGCTCATCAGAGAAGGAGCAGGGCCAATCGAAGGGTAGTACAGCTCATCAGAGAAGGAGCAGGGCCAATCGAAGGGCAGTACAGCTCATCAGAGAAGGAGCAGGGCCAATCGAAGGACAGTACAGCTCATCAGAGAAGGAGCTGGGCTCTGTACAGTCATTCAGCTGCAGAAACTTTGGTGACTCTGAGCCTTCCCTGATTGGACCCTGCAGAGACTCCTCCCCCGGATCACATGGCCTGCACTGTGAAGCTGGCGGGGGGGAGGGGTTGTGTAGCAATGACCGTGAGCGTCCCATGAACCCCACCTGTCACTCATCTCCGCTGGATGGCAGACGTGGCGTGGAATGTGGCAGTAAATCACAAGGCTATGAGCGTCTCTGTCCCGTCGGTGCTTAAATCTGACACCCTCTTGTGTTTGGGAATGCCCCATCTGACCCCTAATCTCCCCCTCCCTACAGGCATGGGGTTTAAAAAAAGAGGGGTAACCCCGCCCCCCCCCCCCCCCCACACACACACAACAATACACCACTACCTCAGGACCCCACTATTCTGACCTGTCACTCACATTCACCACAGAGGATCTGCCTTAAAGCTGCAGGAGGGGTGAAGGACACACTCATAAACATCGGCCCTTTCCTGGTGGCCTTCAGTATGCCCTTACGTTTCCTGGCCCGCCTAGGCTAGGCTTTAACATTGGGCTCGTCAGCCATCATTCGGGACAGGGAAATACCGTGAATAACCTGAGGGCAAGATCATAGACCTTTAATACCAAGTGTAGGTGTCAGTGACAACGTATCAAGATGAAAAACAACTAAGCATGCAGAGATAAGTGATCCCTTGTGTCCTAATCAACTCTTTGGGTATATTTTCCTCTGCCAAGTTCATCATTGGTCCAAACACTGGATTTACCAGAAACAAATACTTTTTTTAAAGTTATATTTTTCAGCTTTATTGGAAAGCACAGAGACGGATTCGAACCGCCAACGCGTGGCTCGCAATGAGCACGTGGGCAGTGCTTTTACAGGCTACGCCACCGACCCGGACACCGCACAGAAACAAATAATTAAGTGTGAACAATTTAATGACACTTCATATTAATAAAAGTAATCAGAACATGGTTTGCGTGTCTGACAATTAGATTGTACCTGGAAGAAGATGAATGTGCATGGGAGCATTGCCCTCCGGAATATGGTAACGATGAGCTATATGAAAAAATTCACATTGTTTTTTTAATTGAGGTGATTTTGTTCAACGAAAACGCATTTCTTCATCAAGAAATAAATATTTTTTCTCAAAAACCCAATTACTGTGTCACAATTATTTGTTGCCCCAAGAGATTCTTATAATCAAAATCTAAAAGTATATTACCATTTATATTTTACTTTTTAAAGTTAATCTGAGGCTTTTTGGACTCGGTCCCGGTTTCACTGGGGTATAAATATGGGGTATAAATATGAGGTCACACGTGCCAAACTTCCTTAGTCATCCGTGAACGGGGGAAGGTCAGAGAACACACAAATAAAATGAGACAAAAGGTTGATGACCTTCACAAATTAAGGAAGGACTATGAAAGTGAGTAACCACGGCAACCACGACCCATCTCCAATTTTAAGGCACTAATTAAGAAGCTTAAAACGACTGGAGCTGGTATTGTCGCAAATATTGTTTCGTCACCGCTAACACAACGTAATATCATTCACAGTGTCTCAGCTTCAGTAAGTTCATATCACTGCTCTTTCCTCGAACGTTATTCGAAGTGGAGAGAGGGCTTTTTACACGTGACACGACAGTCGCTTGGTCTCCATTCATTGCCATACCTACAGAGTACAGTACAGACTGAACTTTCCTGAGCTCAATATAGAATGTAAACAAACCGGAGTGATCCTGGCCGGTGATGAGGTCCAAGTGATGTTATACTGTATATCAGCGCTCATGGAATGCGTCCTGGTCAATCACAATGCGCGGTCGGAAGTTTTAAACAACATAAGTTTTAAACAACCGGAGCTGTGATTAACCTGCGTGGAAGAAGACGCAAGTGTATTTTGCCCTTACGCACAGGTGGATTGAGAGCCAGAAAATTCTCCAAGGATCACAGTTGGAGAATTTTAGACGTTACATCTTGGGATCACCATGTCATCAACCTACAAAGGTAAGCACCTGCAGTTTGGCTAACGCTATTTGAACTTTGTAACTCAGTTCTATGGTCAGATGAGACAAAACTAGCATTTTAGCTACAGACACCAGAGGTGGGTTTGGCGTAAAAAGAGGGATGATCATGCAGATGTAAGTACTATACATATACTGTAATATATATCACTTGTTAACATGGGTACCTAACTGCAAGTGAAACGATTTAGATGTATTAAAAATACATGATATTTCAGTAGACTTGCTTCAGATTTAAATCTGTCATTTAATCGGGCGATGACTGCTGGTGTTCCATTTCAACACCAGATGGTGCCAGATCCTCATTTTTTTTGGACAATCATTTTTGAGAAATGTCCTCAGAATTTTCCATCGTAAACACCTTCGGTAAGTGATGACATCATCGGGAGGCTATCATTGTGTTCGTGCTTCCTGGTATTGCCAAGCTACACATCTTAAAATGTTCGCGTGTAAACAAATCGTGAAGTTTAAAGTACGTAAAACAGATATTATATCCATTCACGTTATAATTAATCTATTAAAACTGACGTGTCCGCTGGTGAAATTGTTTTTAATAATATATATATATATATATATACGTGCTTGGTTTATATAAGAATAATATTTTCAAGGCTCAAATTCATGCTGTGGTTGAAAATTAATAACTCAAATGCAATATGGGGAGTAAGGAATTCATATATTGATTCATCTTTTACACAACTAACCACCCTGTATGTAGGCCTACCTAAGCAACCGTGTGAAGCGCATCTGAATGACGTTAAACAGATTGCTCTTTTGTAGGCTATAGTTTGCAAAAAAGTCACGTCTGTCTCTCTCTCTATTGCTCTCACTCTCCCTCTCTCTCTCCATCTATGGAGCACTCCCTCCCTCACTCACTCTCTCTCTCCCTGGCTGGTTCTCTCATGATAATTGGTGCCAAATTGTGATCTTCCCAATGTCATGAACAAAAGGCGGCTTCTCTGGGCTGCGGCGAGACCATGAAAAAGAAAACGAGCGGAAGCGGGAGCGGCCAGAGCATCACTACCGGGGCCGTGACTGCTAGCGGCGCTCGTGGGAAAAGTAGCAAAAGCTGCTTCCCGTTCGTCTCCACTGCTGCTGCGAGTCAGAAGCCCGGCGTGGGCAGCGCAGCCCTCATGGACGAAGCGGAGGACGGCGAAGAGGAGCCAAAATTCCAGCAACCTCGACTGCGCCGAGCCGGTGGAAGTGGCAGCAGCGGCAGTGGAGGCGGTAGTATACGAATGAAAAACTTCTCGTCGGGAGGGGGAGTCGTCGCGTCGACGCAGAGCAAGAACTTCAACAACAACGAGCTCTGCCTATTGCAAGGCGAGGGGTCCGCACGTGCCACTTCCGTAACCACCCCAACTGCTGCGAAGTCTTGCCTGGGAGATGGCGCCGGACGTGGAAGCGCGAACAGAGTTGGAGGCGGGGACGCGCGCACGAGCGTAGCGGTGACCGGTGTGGCTACTAGTGCTTCGGGTGACGGCAGCGGCAGCGCAGAACCCACTGCTACAGACATGAAATGCAACAAAAACGGAGAATGCCGGCGGGATTCTGGCGTGACAGGGAGACAGAGCCCCGTCACATCCAAGCAGGAGAAGCAGAGTGCCGATGAAGTTGGAACTGCGGACGGGAGTAAGCGACCTGCGTGTAACTCCACAGCCGCCGGTACGGACGGGTCCACCACCGGCTGCTTGGTACAGGGGCAAGGGGGCGAGACTGCTTGTCCCGGGAGCGCCACTTCACCGGCTCCGACCATTGTCTCCGAGAAAAAGGACTCGAAGGTCTCTTTCTCGAACACGCCGAGTAGAAAAGCGTCGTCTTCTGTGTACGTTCCGGGCCAGACCCCGCAGCCCAGGAATTCTGTCACGTTTCTGAAGTCCGAGGACGGGTCGCAGATTGTGACCGAGGATGGGGAGCCGGGAGACAGCCAGCCAAGTTTCGTGCAACGGCAGTTCGGCAACATGTTGCAGCCGGGAGTCAATAAATTCTCTTTGCGTGTGTTTGGAAGTCAAAAGGCGGTCGAAAGAGAACAGGATCGGGTTAAGTCCGCAGGCAATTGGATCATTCACCCTTACAGTGATTTCAGGTAAGGATGAAGTTGCACTATTGCGTCGGCAGCGTGTTGGAAATGTCACGCACGCCCCACTGTTTCCAACCTTGAACCGTAGTACATGGGCTCCAAGTACAGTAGGTATAATTACAAGTTCGTTTTCAAAGTTACTGAAATTGCGTGTAGCGTGTAGTTCTGTCGTAGTTGCTGAGTGCTTGAATAGAGAGCAACAGGCAGTGCTTCAGACTTGTGGCACTGTATCGCCTTGTATCTAAGCTTTATTGCCATTTTATGTCATTTATTGTCAAAAGCTTTTTAAAATATATATTTAAGCACTGAACAGGTTAAAATGCTATGCGTGTACTCATATTCCACACAATGTCAGTTTGAGCGATTTTGGCCGAGGACTTGGGAAGAAATGACAGAGCCGTATGTCAGACAATTTGCACGTACAGTGTTAGTCACGCTTTATGTCTAGTACCTACTTAATTTGATGCAAAAGCTATGACGTGTGCACAAGCTGCCAGCTGTCATATCGTGTGCGTAAAAGTTTGGTTGAATACACTCCCAGAGTTTCGGAATGTACCCAGGTGACATGCTGTCTGCTAAGAGTGGGGAGCGTAATTAGGAATTTATCTAATTTCAAGTGAATTCGAAAGCTCCTGCATTAAATACATCTTTTTGTTTTGAGAATCGTAGGCCTGTCTCCGTACGTGCTTACATTAGGCTATCCGGTAGCCCAACCAGCAGTGATAAACCTCACTTCATTGGCTACATGGCCATAATGTTTCCATAAAAAAACGTTTCCAACAATAAAAATATAGCCTTTTGAAACCTACACACTGTATTTTTAAGTTAAGCTATTTTTGAGTTTATTGTCCTAGTTGCATTAATAGTTTATTAATGTCAATGTAATTTTCCAGTGTTACAAATGCCACAGCCAATGACACAATATACTTTTGTTTGGTAAATAATGTAACTTATAAGCTGAATTTAGCATCTAAAATCCATTTCGATTCTTCCCGGTTGGTTAATCAAAGCTTGGATATCTTATATGCGCAGTGAAATTTGGGCTATGCCCACATAGAGACCAATCAGTTTCATATGCCGGGTGTTTTCCACCCGTAGTCACGTATGTGCGCGGTGGTGTTTATTTAAGTAGCATTTTGGCTGCCCTGCGGGAGATCAATTCCCCTGTCTCCGAGGGTTCGTAGACTCGCGCCGGGTTTATTTGAGCAGAAAAAACGGGTGTGTCCAGTGTTCTGACACGCGCTGCAAGAGTCTCGGGCGCATTCCGTCCTGCAATGTCACAGTGACCCAACCGCGCAGATAATGTTCTCGTAACCTTGGCTCCTCGAGCATACCGTATTCTCTTTCTTTTGTCATCTTATTAGCAACATTTAATTAGGGCTCAAACGTGAGCATCCCTGGTTGTTTGAAGCTTTTGTTTAAGCATTTTCTTTAAAAAAAAAGATTGTGTTGTGTTTATGATGGATCAATTGTTTTATGATTGGAAGACTGAATCACTGATCTTTGGGTTTGGAAACCGGTCTCCCTGACAACCCTTTTAGTTGTGAAAGTCCCTTGTTCCATTCTTTGTGGATCAATATATTTTACTGAGTCACTCTGTTTTATTTAGATGTTAATGACTTGAACAAAGTTGAATGGAATTCGATATTCTCGCAAATGCTATAGAGGGAACCATGTATGTGTAGTTTGTTGCCATGGAAGGTGATCAAGAGGATCATCACTAGGATTGCTCAGCGTTTGAGTCTGTTGCACCTGAAATCATGATATACATTTTTGTTATCTTTTATCCAGAACATTGTTATGTCCACTTGTTTTTTTACTCCCAAACTTCAATACCCAATGGCAGAGCGCCGAATAGCTTAACACTTCACTTTGAAGTCCACCTGCTGCATTGGTGCTACACTGTACTTCCTGTGAAGTTTACACATGCGCACTGCAAGCGCCCAGTTGACGATCAGCGTGTATTCTCTGGGCGAAGCTAAAGTCAGTTATGCATCACTCGGGAGTGCTCTCAGCATGCTGTCTGCACTGGGACGGCCCAAATTATATTCCCAACTGGAGGGTGAATTACTGGGCACTAGGGGGGCCAATGCTACTCCCTGAATGCGCCACAAGGGAGGCCCCATGGCTATTTTTATTTCAAATCCTTTTTTTAAATTTCAGGACCCCAGACCCACAAAGCTCAGTATAAAAATATTTACCTCTGATAGCATAACCATACTATTTCACATTGTGTCTATATATTCCCAATATACACAATATTAGAGTTAAGTTTGCACTGTTAAGAGTTGGTTTAACACGATGAATATATGCTGTGCCTGATGGTGGAGGTCTTTATTTGTCTCCTAATCGAGACTAATCCACCACCGCTGAACCAAACGACAATAAACTTGTTTCAGCACCAAGGACAGCGCTCATTGCTACTGCACAGTGGCTGGAGTTCAGGACTACAGTGCTTATCGCTTCAGCAGATTCGACACAGCGCTACGTTGCTTTTTAGGGAGTTGGGCACGTGCCGCAGCGTGTATCTCTCATATCCATGATTCGTTTGCAAAAGGCAACAGTTCACTCAACAACACAGCGTTGATTGTAGACATGGGCTGTTGCAACACTGCATTTGACCCAGACGCAACGTAAGACTACGTCTGTTGCATCACTGAAGGTCAGCGAAATATCCTACTCTTGTCAGATTTGGTTGTGAAATCGACGGTAGTAGGGCCCGGTCTTAAATTACAATACCACGTCAAAAAAATGTTGTATTTTCAGAACTACTGGATGTAATTTATTTATTTATTTCAGGCTTGACAAAACTGACAGTTTGTTTTCGCGCAGTGCGGTGTGTAAGTTAATAAATAAATTCCACAACATGACGTGAGTACAACATGACACGTCGCATAAAAATTAATTAACCCACTGTAATTCAACCGCGCCTTATATGACGTCCAGTACTTTCAACATTTGGCTCCGATTTTGACATTTAACGGTACGATACCAGCTATATGACAGTGCATGGAATGGCAGCCTATACACATATCATTGTAGGGGCTACGATACTTACGACATGTATAATACTAACATGTGAACTTCCAAACCGTTCACAACGTGTCTGTATCATTTAAGACAAAGCAAAAATCCCAGTGTTAATTCAGCTCTCAGTATATTTTGCTCAGGTAATACGACATTTGATACCTTTTGCACTCTGTTAGACGTAAATGAACACTGATCGTTTTACTGTGTGATGTTCCCGCAAGCACAGTTACGCTAAGAAAGGAACTCGATGGTTTTTTAACGGTGAGTCAAATGAAATCGCAACTCACTGACAGCGCAGCTTAGACTTCGCTGCTTCGGTCGCGGCAACGTGACTCAGCAGCGGTTCACCTATAGCGGATGCCTTTATGACTCAGCAGCGGTTCACCTATAGGATGCCTTTATTTCACAAAAGTGGCCTTGAACACAACCTGTGTCGTACGAGCTATTCGCTCCTGTATCTGTTCAGGGAAAGACGGCTCCCGTTCTGCTCTCGTTCTGTTCGTGCTGAATTGATATATACATTTCGTTGAATTCGCCCCCCCACCCCTCAATATTTGTGCCAGCAGACGAATTATGCATTGTGAAAAAGGCGCGTCAGTTTCTTTTTGAATATGTAATTTTTCTATTTATAAACCATATCAATACTGCCCAGTTCATATTACTGTGCGACGTCTTCTCCCTCTTCTTCTGCCGGTGTTCTGCTACTCCTCCCCCTTTTCCCCACCGGTTTCTACCGTTTAGAATCAATTCTCGCGCACAGATCTAGTTTCTGCATTTCCTCCACGTTTGAATGTCCTTGAGTTGACCTTGCTGTCTATGACCGCAATTCTAAAGCGCAGACATGTTTCTCGAACTCGTTTTACGTAGGCGACCGATCGGTCTTCTCACCGGACTGTCTTTAGGGAAGGTCACATGGAGCGAATAGACTAAACCGCACTACTAACAAAGTAATTTGTGTTGATCAAAATACCGCGTGACATGTCACAGATCTTAAAAAACCCTAGTGTCAGTATGATATGGAACACATTGCATGCATTGTCTTGCACCTCACACACTCTCCTCTTAATACATTATTATGACCTGAGAAATCTATTAATTCATAATGTTGTTGATAATAAAAAGAACAACAATATACTGCATGATGGTGATTATTTTTGTCTGAATGATTTGACCCAGACCTCCCCCAGACCTCCCCCAGACTACCAGACTCTATACTTTACTTTAGTACGGACTGCAGATTTTACATTGACTTGTTGTACAGTCCTTGCCAGAATCTAACATACCATTATATGGTAGTCTGGGGACTCGATCAGATAGGATAGAAGGTATTCTCCTAGTTATAATTGCTCTCTGATCCCGATTCCAGAGCAACATATGTTATCTTAAACTGTGGCAAACCACGACAACTACAGTATGGATAACGATGATAACCACGACAACTACAGTACGGATAACAATGATAACCATGACAACTACAGTACGGATAACGATGATAACCACGACAACTACAGTACGGATAACAATGATAACCACGACAACTACAGTACGGATAACAATGATAACCACGACAACTACAGTACGGATAACAATGATAACCATGACAACTACAGTATGGATAACGATGATAACCATGACAACTACAGTACGGATAACAATGATAACCACGACAACTATAGTACGGATAACAATGATAACCATGACAACTACAGTATGGATAACGATGATAACCATGATAACTGCAGTATGGATAACAATGATAACCACGACAACTATAGTACGGATAACAATGATAACCATGACAACTACAGTACGGATAACAATGATAACCACGACAACTATAGTACGGATAACAATGATAACCATGACAACTACAGTATGGATAATGATGATAACCACAACAACTACAGTACGGATAACAATGCTAACCATGACAACTACAGTATGGATAACGATGATAACAATGACAACTACAGTATGGATAACAATGATAACCACAACAACTATAGGACGGATAACAATGATAACCATGACAACTACAGTATGGATAACGATGATAACCACAACAACTACAGTACGGATAACAATGCTAACCATGACAACTACAGTATGGATAACGATGATAACAATGACAACTACAGTATGGATAACAATGATAACCACAACAACTATAGTACAGATAACAATGATAACCATGACAACTACAGTACGGATAACAATGATAAACATGACAACTGTTGACAAATAATATTGATAATTTATGTATTTTATATACGTATCTGTTTCTCTCCCTGTCTCCCTTTTTCTCCCTCTCTCTCTCTCTCTCTCTCTCTCTCTCTCTCTATCTCCCTCTTTCTCTCTCTCAGGTTTTATTGGGACTTCACTATGCTGATGTTTATGGTGGGTAATCTGATCATCATCCCGGTGGGAATCACCTTCTTCAAGGAAGAGACGACCACGCCCTGGATAATCTTCAATGTGGTCTCCGACACCTTCTTCCTGACGGACCTGGTGCTCAACTTCCGCACGGGCATCGTCATCGAGGACGCCGACATCGTGCTGGACCCCTATAAAATCAAGATGAAGTACCTGAAGACGTGGTTTGTCGTGGACTTCATCTCCTCCATCCCGGTGGATTACATCGTGCTCATCGTGGAGAGGGGGATGGACTCGGAGGTGTACAAGACGGCCCGCGCCCTGCGGATCGTGCGCTTCACCAAAATCCTGAGCCTTCTGCGACTTCTACGCCTGTCCCGTCTCATCCGCTACATACACCAGTGGGAGGAGGTAGGCCTGAGCCTGGGTTACATTGGGGTAGTGTTAGCTGGGCACCAGTGGGAGGAGGTAGGCCTGAGCCCGGGTTACACTGGGGTAGTGTTGGCTGGGCTCCAGTGGGAGGAGGTAGGCCTGAGCCCGGGTTACACTTGGGTAGTGTTGGCTGGGCTCCAGTGGGAGGAGGTAGGCCTGAGCCCGGGTTACACTGGGGTAGTGTTGGCTGGGCACCAGTGGGAGGAGGTAGGCCTGAGCTCGGGTTCAACTGGGGTAGAGGGGGATGGACTCGGAGGTGTACAAGACGGCCCGCGCCCTGCGGATTGTGCGCTTCACCAAAATCCTGAGCCTTCTGCGACTTCTACACCTGTCCCGTCTCATCCGCTACATACACCAGTGGGAGGAGGTAGGCCTGAGCCCGGGTTACACTAGGGTAGTGTTGGCTGGGCTCCAGTGGGAGGAGGTAGGCCTGAGCCCAGGTTACACTAGGGTAGTGTTGGCTGGGCTCCAGTGGGAGGAGGTAGAGGGTTTGAGAGAGGTAGGTCCTGGGTTTGAGAGAGGTGTGATTGGCTGGGCCCTGGGTTTGAGAGAGGTGTGATTGGCTGGGCCCTGGGTTTGAGAGACATGTGATTGGCTGGGTCCTGGGTTTTAGAGAGGTGTGATTGGCTGGGCCCTGGATTTGAGAGAGCTGTGATTGGCTGGGCCCTGGGTTTGAGAGAGCTATGATTGACTGGGCTCTGTGTTTGAGAAAACTGTGATTGGCTGGGCCCTGGGTTTGAGAGAGGTATGATACTGAGTTTGGGTTAAAAAAAGGCTAATCAATCATCATTGTCCTCCTAATATCTCCTAATGATATTGATTAACAATTAGAATAACTATAATTGGAATTCTTCTTTTATATTTTGACCTAGGCCTAAATCGCACAACAAGCACATTGTACTACAAACTGACTTAAAATACAAGCGGTGGGGTGGTGTTGCATGTGTGTCGGAGTAATCTGAAATCATCAGTTTTACCATGGCAACGAGTAGCATAACTTTGATACGCACGCGTCAGGTTAGTGTAAAAAACCTTCCCGTAGCAAGCCCTGTTCTTTTTGCAACAAATGCAGGGTGAATTAAAGACATATTTTTAGCAGGTCCCTGCACGCACTCTCTCCCTGCTCGTTCTATCCGATCTTGGAATGGGCTCTATTCGTGCTCGGTAAGCAGGCGGCTTTATCCTGCCGCTGGTTCTGTGGTAACGGCGTCTCTTTATTACCCGTTACGGTCGTTAGCGCTGGCCGTTCCCCGGCTTCCTCTACCCTCTCACACCTGTTTTGTACGGGCGCAATTTTATGTTTCCATTTGGCCAGCGGAGAGCCAGTTGTGTACTTTGGCGGCCTTACAAGAAGCCCGCTTGGTGCTATGCCGGCTTTGTTGACAAGCAGGTTGATGAACGAGCAAACACGTGCTTTATCAATTAAGTCACCGTCGGGGCGGGCGGGAAAGCGGCCGGTTCAGTGCCAGGGGCCACAATCTTCATTACTATGTTTCATTACATTTAGTTATTCGCTTAGTAACATTACATCCATTTCCCCCACATAAATGTGGCCTTATTGGCAAAAATAAAACGTTTGTGACGCTCGAGGACTCGTGTTTCCGCTTACATTACTGTAGCCGCGCGCGTGCCTCTGATGAAAGCAATCGATCAGGTGGCCCCGTTGCATTTCAGACGTGATTAAGGGCAATTACGCGGTGGAGAACGGGCGCGGCTGTGTGTCTGACCTCGGTGAAGGCTCATCCTGCTGCTGTTGCCGGGGGTTACTGGCATGCATCTCAGCTGACCTGGAAGTGGAACCACATCGGATTTTGACGTAGCCTACAGAGTTTGTCATTGTGGAAATTATTTTTTGGCGAATACCGTGTCTGATCCTACCCAGATGTAGACCATGAAAAACAGCAATACTGAGATGTTAGAAAAGGTTCTAAGGGTTGCATGAGTTGCTACCTCTCAGAGAGAACTGTCCTTGGTGCTGAAATCGAGGCGCACTCACGGTTGCTCTACATTTTTGGGGTGGTTTAAGGGCTTTGCTGATTGGTCTGTTGTTCTGATGCACTTCCAACCGTGTGCCCCCCACAAACCCTTTGACACGTTTTTGAAAAGCAGAGATGGGAATAGCTTCAGATCTCAAGTACACGTTTTAATTTCATAATTTTCCCATTTGACTGGCACTGATGAATGAATGAATGTAAAATGTTGTGCATATTGCACGAAGGCAA
This sequence comes from Ilyophis sp. 1 JC-2022, assembly GCA_022702515.1. NCBI lineage: Eukaryota > Metazoa > Chordata > Actinopteri > Anguilliformes > Synaphobranchidae > Ilyophis > Ilyophis sp. 1 JC-2022. The sequence continues at coordinate 146,862,893 of CM040395.1, forward strand.
ATGTAACGCATGTTTAATGTTTTGCCGTTCAAAGGTTGAGCGCAAAAGACCACAGCACTACCCTCTTGACCCACAGCCGACATTCTTCGGTCACATGACCATTAACAGCGAATTGAGAGAGAGGCCTTCCCAGCGTGGCTTCGGTGGCCGGTATTCAGCGCCTGCGTAACGGCTGATTCTCTTCTGAGTGTAGGAGAGGAAAGGGGGAACTCAGCGGCACGCGTACCTGTGTCTCGCGGGGGCGGGCGCGACATGGGCGGGCGCGACATGGGCTGTCTCTCTCTCGCTCGGACTCGCTGGCCGCTGTTATACGTGTATATAGTCCAGTTAAGCTCAGCTCAGATATGCATTGTTGGCGTGACTATGAATTGTGAATTATGACTGAGGCAAGTAATTAATTAAGAAAAGAAAGAGGGCACAAGCACAGAAGCAGTGGCTAATTAATTAACATAAAGGGCAACGTTGACGCCAATCAGCAACGATAACGAATGGTTGTTAAATGGTAATTCTGATTATTACATTTTTTTTGAAATTTTCTGTTTATTTATGTAAATGTTCTTTTCTCTCCCCTCTTTCTCTTTCCACCGTGTCCGCCATCCTTAGGGATTAAGGCCAATCACACCACAATCCCCAAACTGACCCCACTCTCACAGCGCTAATAGCTTTAACCCTCACCATATTCAAAAGGACTGTAAAAATCATATATGATAATTTTTGCAAAGTTTTATAAAAATCATATATACAATTTGTATCCAATCTCTCAATGTTGTTTTTATAGGGAGTCGGCTAGCATGTATGTTAAGGAACTATTTAATTTTAGTCTGAAATGTATATTGTGGTTCTCTGCCACATCTTTATTTTGTAGGCTATATGACATATGTGATTTTTTAAGGATTTTTACAGACCTTTTGCATATGGGTTCCTTCAATGCAGAGTAGTCCGTCTGGGAGCTTGTTCATGCGACGCTTGTTAGCACGGGTTTTAGTGTATTCTTGAAAAACTGTTTTTGCGGGGCTTTCAGACTCGTGGAGTGAATGCCGGCTTAGCGGCAATTACGGAGGTTACGGTCGCGCTGTCAGCCCGCTATCTCGCGGAGAAATAGTAGCCGCCGCGGCGCGTCTGGGCCTTGAGCTCGCGCCACCGTCGATGGGCTACTCGTGAATCATGGTGATTGCTGCTCGCGTGCAGACAAAAATATTAGTCCGTAATAGATGTCAGTTCGGTTCTATTTTCTGCCTTGGAGAGCACCACCTTTCTCTCTCTCTCTCTCTCTCTCTCTCTCTCTCTCTCTCTCTCTCTCTCTCTCTCTCTTTCGCTCTCTCTCTCCCTCTCTCCCTCTCTCTCTCTCATTCCTCTCTCTCTCTAAAACTGGCAAACAGTTCTTGACATGGATCTTTCAACATGGCTTATTCTCTCTCCCTCCCTTTTCAATCGTAAATACAGAATGCATCCACTCATTGCCTGTCTGTAGTCTGACTCAGCTCTAGAGCTTGGCGATAGGGGATGGGGGGGGCGGGGGTTGGGGTTCTCTTTGCTTTAAGTATCATGTTTTGCTCTGCAAGTTTGACACTGGTGAATTGGCACAGTCACTGCTCATTGCCTGAACCTTTGTTGTGTGCTTTTGTAAGTTGCCGTGGATACGAGGCCTGCTGCATGCATGATTGTGACTGGAATGTACTGAGCTGTGTGTCTGCAACTTTGCCAAAACAAAACAAAACCACCCATTTTAAATACAACAGGAAAGCTGCTGTAGATGTGAGTGAGTTTATGTCCTTCCTCTCTGCTCTGCTACCATGGCGATGCACAGAACCCTTTACATTACATAGCATAGCATAGCATAGCATTACATTCATTTACTAGATGCTCTTATCCATAGTGAATCACAATATAAGGGAGCATAAGAGCCTCCAAGTTGACTCATGTGAGCAGCCATGCCAGAGCGGCGAACCGCTTTCCAAAACCAGCGGCATGCAGAACAATTCAAGTTAAAGTCACGGTTGTAAAGATGCATATTCTTCCGATACAGCAGCCATTCATTTCAGCGTGATGTCCTCCTGGCGTGTTCTGGTTTTGACTGGCTGTGTGGGGCACGTGCTGTCAATGTGTTCACCCGTGTCAATGAGAAGACTGAGGCCCTCACTTTTAACCTTTTGAAGAGTAGATTGTTTCAAAATGTTTTTTGTTTAGTGACAAAGCTAATGATCTGTGTTAGTAGCTGCATACCTGTGAACCTGATTGGAATGGAAATAGGGGGATGGCTGATAGACAAGCTGGAGAAACCTGTGTTTTTTGGATAGTGTCACAATCCACAAGGTTTCATTTCACAGCCCTGAGATTGGAGGAAAGACTAAACAACGTGAGTCTCTCGGGTAAAACGTGAGACTTGGCATGTTTGTAGCTGGCTAATAAGTTTAGGCAAATTAGCAGCTGGTAATTACTACATATCTGCAATGTAGAGAATGGCTAGTAGGAGTAAGACCGGTCTTACTTGTAGTCTAGAATGATACATAAGTGAGTTATCCGCCAATAATAGCGGCTCGCCTCACGATGCACCACGCATGATTTCTCCAGCTCTATTACCAGCAGCGATTGTTACATCATCGGCATTGGAATGTTCAGCGAAAAACATTCTACTGGCATATTTGTGATGTCACACCTGAAAGAGTTAATGGGAGAACCAGATGTGCTCTCCACAGGATCTCTCTGTAGGACCGCAGAGGTCTGTATTCATTACTGTGTGTGAAAATTACATTTTAGAAAAACCCTCCAGGGGGGGGGGGTAGGTGCAGGTTGTGCTCAGATGCAGAAAAACAGCTGTAGCTGCCATCAGCTTCCAGAAACCTTATTTTATAATTATTTATCTGAGGAGGAGAAGCCCTCGTCCGGGGGACACTCGAGCAGCTTGTCTCTGTACCTGTTGTGTTAGAACAGCTGGATACGTGCTCCTGCTGCAGGAATATGTGTCATGTGTCCTCTCTAGGATCTGACACCCAGGGATCTGGGGGAGTAAGCTGTAAGCTGAGGATATAGGGTGACCCTAAAAAAACTGTGGGTTTAACTGAGGGGAAAAAATATAGACTTTTGATTGGCTCACATCAGCTCTTCATTTGTTTCTGCTTACATGCTCTCTGTCTTGCTTTTCAAATTAAAATAAAGATTTCTTTATTAGCAGGAAATATTCTAAAATTCAAAAATTTCATTTTACACTTGTGTGACAATAAAGTAATTTTGTGGAGCCTACCTCATTATATCTGCATAGCGTTAATACTAGCAACATCAGCTGTTACATAGCCCTGCTGACCGTTAATGGCATCTTCGGTAGTCCCGGTTGTCAGGGGCCCACCTCAACAAATTAATCGTTTTAAAGCACAAACTAACTATGGCGGATAATACATAGATAAAAGAGAACACGACGGTGAAAAGGTACGTGTTTGTTTTGAGCTTATATGATGTTGTCACGTTTAAATTAGCTATAAGAGTGGAACTATTTTTGGATATGCTACTGCGTAGAAATGCAACAACCCGTAGTTAGATTTTTTGTTTTATTATGACGTAAACCTACAACTAACGCTCGCCTACTACAATTGGTGAAATGACGTCAACTTTATTGTGCACAAGGATTCATCACTGAGTTAAAAGAACAAAGCTTTTTGCCGGATCTTCTTTTTCTTTTAAAAGGTAATAAAACATTGAAAATGCATGAAATATCAAAGCAAACGTGTACCTTTTCATCCTCGTTTTCTCTTTTATCGATGTATTATCCGCCATAGTTAGTGTGTGCTTCAAAACTATTTATTTTGGTGAGGTCCCGAAAATGAATGGGTGAATGGGGCACCTGACACCTGGGACTTCCGGGTTGCCGTTAACGGTCAGCAGGGCTATGTAACAGCTGATGTTGCTAGCATTCACAAAATTACATTACATTACAATAATTTAGCAGAGCGACATACAATAAATGCATACGCTGTACGTGCATGCTGTACAGTAATACATTTAATTTTTAATACAGTTGTTGAAATCTAGCTAATGTTGAAAATGTAACCGTGATAACCCTCGGCCTCTGTGTTTCCCCTTATGCGACAGATCTTCCACATGACCTATGACCTTGCCAGTGCAGTGATGCGCATCTTTAACCTGATTGGTATGATGCTGTTGCTATGCCACTGGGACGGCTGCCTGCAGTTCCTGGTTCCCATGCTGCAGGACTTTCCGGAAGACTGCTGGGTCTCCCTCAACAGGATGGTGGTACGTCCCCCCCTCCTACCCCAACATCCATACCCCCTACCCCAACATCCATACCCCTTACCCCAACATCCATACCCCCTACCCCAACATCCATACCCCCTACCCGAACATCCATACCCCCTACCCCAACATCCATACCCCTTACCCCAACATCCATACCCCCTACCCCAACATCCATACCCCCTACCCGAACATCCATACCCCCTACCCCAACATCCATACCCCCTACCCCAACATCCATACCTCCTACCCCAACATCCATACCCCCTCCCCCAACATCCATACCCCCTCCCCCAACATCCATACCCTCTACCCCAACATCCATACCCCCTACCCCAACATCCATACCCCCTACCCCAACATCCACACCCCCTACTCCAACATCCATACCCCCTACTCCAACATCCATACCCCTTACCCCAACATCCATACCCCCTACTCCAACATCCATACCCCCTACCCCAACATCCATACCCCCTACCCCAACATCCATACCCCTTACCCCAACATCCATACCCCATACCCCAACATCCATACCCCATAACATCCATTGTTTGTGCTTGTTAACACTTCAGTGCTTAATTAAAGCCACTAATTATTGGCTAAACACTAAACAGTCTACACACCTTGTTTTCAACACCTAATTTGACTAAGTTTACTGAAAAGAAACACTAAAAACCACAAACCCTGCTGTCTTCCAGCACTGACCAGGCCTGACAGTTAGTCTGAGAAGGACATTTGTGCTGTAAAACACGAGTGTCTCATATTATTTTAAAGGACCTTTATAAAAAAAAATTCTGGAACGTTCTCTCTGTGGTAAATGATTTATTTTTATAAAGGAGTTGATCTAATAATGCATCAAGCCAAAGACTCTCAGTGTCAGACTGGTCGATGTGATAGGACAGTTGGAAGTGAGTGGAAAATGACAGGAAACCCGTTGCCAAGATTCCACAAGTAGAATCCTGTAGTCTTACCCCTGGGCCAATGAGAGTGGTCCTGTGGCATTAATCACGTGACTATTGGACGTGCAGTGGTTATGTACACAGAGGCAGAACAACCAGCAGAAACGTACTTGAGCTTACACTTTACCGTCCTTAGTTTGCCTATGAATTTATTTCCTGAACAACAGTTTGTCTGGGTAATAATTACGAGGCGTTGGATGTGACTGGGGAAAATGCTGATTTAAACAAGATAGCACAATACAAGTGTCATTCGAACAGGGCCACAAAGTCCAGCAAATGACAATAGATTATTAGCTGTAATTACCCTCGTCTTCCTCCGCTATTCAAAAATAGAAGGATGGTTCTCCTCCAGGCGGCTGCCTCTGCCTCTCTCCTGCAGACACGAGAGGGAGAATTAAAGAATGTTCTGGCGATGAGATCAGGCCGATCTAGATGTGTATGAGTATATGCTTGTGCTGATCGTATAACTTAGTGAAAAGAGAAAAGGCACTGCCCTTTAGATGAACTCGAGCGTACGTGGCTAAAGACGTGTGTGTAAGTGTTTTTACTGATAAGCGGAACATCTGTGGCTTATCCACCTGCGCTAAACGCAAGTGCCCTTTCCAACTGTCTGCAACACACTTGTTTTGTACAGTTTTTGCAGAAATACGAACATAAAGGGCTTGTGTTTGCCTCCTCCCCCTGAGATTAGAGATTTATTGCGCTTCTAAGTGTAGAGAGCTCTCCATGCTGAATAAATAAAGAAGCCTTACAGCTCTAAACAGAGAGTGGTCATTCTCCTCGACCAGAAGACCCATTGAGACTGTGTGTGGCTGTAATCTGTCTGCTGGGAGGGATGCTGATAGGCCCATTTGACCTGCGAAAGAGGAGTCCATTCTCCAGCATTGATGTACACGGTAAAATGTTCTGTGTTAAATACAATGAAAGAGTACATTTTACTCTATAATAGAGTTAAATGAGTCTTGTTGGACTCATATAAACTGTTGCAGTTGCATTGAACTAAACTCTAACTGGGTTTATGTGAATGACCATTGAATATATTATTGGGTACTGGAGTTCAGAGACGTTAGTTCCTACGGTAACGTCCCCTACAGGATGTGATGTCACCCATTGAGAAGCAATGAAGTGGGATTAGTTCCATTAGCAGGGATCCTTGGTCTTAACTCAGCAAGCTAATCTTATCTCTTGTTGTGCAGAGTGGCCGGAAATTACTTTATAAATCTGACCAGTTTTGGAAACTTAATACTTGTTGTCATAGTCTAGAGTTTTGGAACTTTTTAATGTGCCTGATGCGAGTGTTAGCGTTCTGTCTTGGGTTCAGCCTCATCGTCTTCTCACTTCATTCTCATCTCAATTAAGATTACGGTCCATTTGAGAAACTAAGCCTTGGGGCTGCTGGGTGGCTCATTCGGTTAAGGCACCACACTGTGGCGCATGGATGAGTCTCACGGCCTCGGATCGAATCAGGACCATGCCGGTGCCGACTGCGGCCGGTAGCTCCACAGGGTGGAGGGTTCGGCTGGATTGTAGATTACCGTCTAAGGCGCCGGTGAAAGGGCCCTCCTCCTCCGCCCGATGCAAGCTTAGCTGTAGTCTGCGGTGTGAAAATAAGCAGCTGGCCACACTCTCGTGGATGTGTACACTCTCGTGGATGTGTACACTCTCGTGGATGTGTACACTCTCGTGGATGTGTACACTCTCGTGGATGTGTACAGTCTCGTGGATGTGTACAGTCTCGTGGATGTGTACACTCTCGTGGATGTGTACAGTCTCGTGGATGTGTACAGTCTCGTGGATGTGTAAAGTCTCGTGGATGTGTACAGTCTCTCGAATCAGCAGTGGGGTTTGTGCGATGCACGCGGCTGTATTTCCAAATTGCGGTGGGAATTGGATATGCTCAGTCCCATGTTGGGCGCCAAATTTTTTATTTTTTTCTAGAGTGTTGGAGCGGAACGAGGTCTCTACCTGAAGTCATATTTATTCAGCTCACATTTCTGTGAGTTAAGATATATATTTTTAGTCCCCTGTGCCCCCCCCCCCCCCTCCCCCCAAACCCCATCCACTACTCACTTTTTAAGAGTCATTTAAATGCAGGAAGATGTAAAGTCTTTCTGGCGAGGATGATTCATACAGGCCAGGAGCAGACAAAGGCATGCATGGAAATGGAGAAGGAGGAGGAGCATTGAGAAGGAGCAGATTAGGAGGTGCAGTGTAGAGAAGGAGCAGCCGATGAGGAGGTGCAGGGCCAGGGTAGGAGGAGGGGGAGAGGGATCGGTGCGCTCCACATTAAAAAGCAAATACGGCCCTTTTCAACTCCAGAACAGAGTCAATCCTGAAGCACTGTGCCGTCTTGTGGGATCACTGACCAAAAACACTTTTTTCCATTTGAAAGTAATCGCACCTGAGAAACAGGATAATACCAGATATTCTGGGATGAATCCGGATAATACCTGATATTCTGGGATGAAACCGGATAATACCTGATATTTCCAAGTTGTAATGTCCTGCAGGCCACACTTAGAGTACTGTGTGCAGTTCTGGCACCATAACAAGTAAAAGGTTACTTCCATAACTGGAAAAAGTTCAAAGAAGGGCAACTAAATTGCTTCATGTTACGAGAGGCTTTGGCTATTCTTAATGTCTTTAAGCTTAGTAAAAGGAGACTTAGGGGCGATTTGGTTTTTAGGGGCGATTTACAAGAGATTCTCCAGGTTGAGTTCTGTCAGTAGAACGAGGGTGGCATAGATGGAAATTAGCGAAAGGTAAATTCCACACAGACATAAGGAAGTACTTCTTCACACAGAGAGTAGTCACTGTGTGGAATAGCTCGCCAGGTCATGTAGTAGAGGAAGAAACTCTGAGGGGGTTTCAGGACCAGGCTTGATACGGTGCTGGATACTATCTAGTTTGTAAGTAAACGGTGAGCACTAGGTACCCATTAGTGATAGGAAAATGGGGAGCATTTGAATGGCCTGTTGTTGACGTTATTTTATTTTATGTTATGACTGTGTCCCATATTTTATTTGGCTTTTCCTTTATTTGCAATAAATGTGGTCCTTCAAACTTCAGTCATTAAGTCTGCTTCACATTCATATTTTGGAAAAATTATCATAATAATAATAATAATAATAAACAATAATTGGATGGTCACCAGGCAAGTACTACAATTATAATAGCTTCTCGAATAAGTGAAACTTAAGTCCATCATCCAATTATGGTATCTGGTGTCCTTTTTAACAGAAAGGCACAGTCTAATCCCGTGATCTCTATGGCTTAATGGAAGATTTGAAGGCTAATCGGTGTGGCATTATTGAAGGGTGCGTGACGATTAGAATTGCTAATTGATGTTGGGTGTACGCAGGCAAGGACAATAGAAAGTGATTGCTGTTTGGTGTGGCGCACTAATAAAGCCCGCCAGTTCAAATTTTCATAACGCAGCTATCAAAAAAAATGTGTGGATATCCTAGTCAAAATAAGGTTGTTCCACCTGTATTGCACTGATTCTGTTATATGTTTGTGGCATGGCTTTGATGTTTGTGCTATAATTTAAAAAGAAGCATATATAGGGTATATTTTTAACCGCTCTATCGCTCAAAAAAGCTAATCATTGAGATACCTGCGGCCTTATCTACGGTCATGCAGATGGGCTCTCCGCTCGTTACCCATAAGCCCACACTCAGCCTCTCTGTAATGCCTGTTAACATGCTCGTTACCCATAAGCCCACACTCAGCCTCTCTGTAATGCCTGTTAACATGCTCGTTACCCATAAGCCCACACTCAGCCTCTCTGTAAGGCCTGTTAACATGCTCGTTACCCATAAGCCCACACTCAGCCTGTGCTGCCGTGGGGACGTAACACACTGCCACACAGCTGATAGCCCTCCATCTGTTCCCTGTGATCACACAGACAGACAGACAGACAGACAGACAGGCAGGCAGGCAGTAAAGGAGTACAGAAAAACAGAAGTACACAGAGAGAAACGGATGGACAGACGGGCAGGTAGATAAAACAGACGGACAGATGGGCAGGTAGATCAAACAGACGGACAGACGGGCAGGTAGATCAAACAGACGGACAGATGGGCAGGTAGATCAAACAGACAGACAGACGGGCAGGTAGATCAAACAGACGGACAGACGGGAAAGGCGGACAGAAAAACATAGAACTAGACAGAGAAAAAGACCGACAGAGAGGCGGGTAGAACAGACGGACAGAAAATAGACAGACAAGAACAAAGGCTCACTTCTGTGTGGGGAGGGGTGGGTGTGGCTGCAGAGCCTGTTGGGTGGGATCAGGTTTCAGCAGAGCAATGGCGGAGGTGAAGAAGTGCGAGTAGCCTACATCGAAGCCAAACAACAAGCCGACAGGGCGCGTTCAAGAAGCAGAGTCAACCTAGGATTTGCTTTTCCTTGATGGTGACAACTGAAGTTTAGCAAGGGGATGAAAAGTGACACAAAGTTGCAATGTTTACCGTTGGACCTGTAAGCAACGTTACCTCTAGCTATCCAGCTAACTATTTAGGTAGCTCGCCCAAGTGGGGTACCTTGATTGGGCGTGGTTGAGGACTGAGGAGGCAACTTCATTGATTGTAAACACAGTACCACAATTAGGCTAAAAATCCTGCATAGTCTGCCTTTAATTGCAGGCAGTATTGTGTAGCCTAGGCTGGCCTGAGAGCCATTTCTCCACTGTTTTCTTATGGGACTGGAGAGTGAGTCAGACATGCTGGGAGACCGCTGGGCGGTGCGACACACCGGGCTGAAGCTACCTGACAGGTGAGATGGGCGATGGGCACGGTGCCCAGACTGCATGCCTCATGCCAGGTGAGGAGACTCTGAGGGGTAGGGAGGTGGGGGAGTTGGTCGGGGGGTGGGTGGGAGAGTTGGGGTGGGGGCAGATGTTTTTTCTGAAAAATATTCCCCCTTTTTTTCCTGTCTCTAGAGTAACTGTGTGCCACTTGCACACCTACAGGCCATACACAGTACTACAGGAGAGTCAGTGACTATTTAACACCCTACAGGCCAGACACAGTAGTACATGAAAGCCAGTGACTATTTTACACCCTACAGGCCACACACAGTACTACAGGAGAGCCAGTGACTATTTTACACCCTACAGGCCACACACAGTACTACAGGAGAACCAGTGACTATTTTACACCCTACAGGCCACACACAGTACTACAGGAGAGCCAATGACTGTTTTACACCCTACAGGCCACACACAGTACTACAGGAGAGCCAGTGACAATTTTACACCCTACAGGCCACACACAGTACTACAGGACAGAGCTATTGCTGATTGGAGGACTGGTATCATTGACATTATATTTGCACCCGGCATGTTGTTTGGGGAAGTTAATGCAGATTTAACTTCAGAAACCCTGACGATCCTAAACCCAGCCATGATGAGTCCGTCGTGTGTCGTGTCCCAGTCATAACCAGCCATAACCACCAAAATCGAGTCTCGAACCGCGACTGCAGCAGGGCCCCCAGCCTGAGCTGCAATGAAAAAACCAGCCCCATTTTTTCTTTTTCTCCATCGATCAGGAGTCTGGTCTGCAGCGGCAGCTCCTGTGAGTCTAAGTTGACCTCTTTTCTGCGGTTTGGCGGTTTTCCATCCGTCTCACTCTCGCTGAGGTAAAGCGCGCGGTGCACGACACAGTGAGCGGAGCTCCCCCCCCCCCCCACTGACCAACTCTCATAGGGGATTGGTGAAAGGGGGGGGGACTCGTTCCATACAAAGGACTCGGTGATAAGCGATATCGGCCGATTCAGACCACGCAGGGTGCTGGGGAGGAGGGGGGCGCTGGTGGGGGGGGGGGGGGCCCATTCATGTTCGATATGAAGCTATATTGTAGCTGCTTAGCCTTTTCAGGCTAATCGACCATAATTCAATGAGGGAGGAGGATATATAGCTGAGAGCCATCCCTGCCTTCGACACAGTGTATTAACAAGTGAGAAAAGACAGCAGCTGCGGGCAGAGGTGACTTCAGGGACAATGAGAGCGAGAGAGAAAGAGAGAGAGAGAGAGAGAGAAAGAGAGAGAGAGAGAGAGAGAGAGAAAGAGAAAGAGAGAGAGAGAGAGAGATCTGCGAAGAGCCGTCAAACATAACTCGGTCGTCTCAAACGCACAGGGCTCTAATTTGAGTACACACCTGCAGAGCTGCTCTGGGGTTTACTTAAAGACTTCGCAGCATTCATTCTATACTAGCCGACTGCAACTCTTATGCTGGCTGCTGTAAAACAGCATTGCCCCTCACATAGAGTTCACACAAAACCAAAAACAAGTCAGCGATGTGCCTGTTAGTTCATATAAAACACCTTTTAAAATGTTTTCACTGGGGCTCCTCTCCACACACACACACACACACACACCCAACGTTGCGATCAATGCGAAACAAATGATGCCCCCTCAAATCAAATCAAATATATTTGTACAGCGGATTCCACAGAACGTTTGTCGCAGTCCGCCAAGTCCCAGAGTGCAGCCGACTCCCTTGCAATGAACTGTAAAGCCAAGCCTCGGGCCATAATGTAATGGGGCAAAACTTGGTGGAACAAATAGTAAGACATTTTTGGAGAAACCAGACTCATTAGGGGGAGCCCATCCTCTACTTTCTCTCTTCAGGGCCTCAGCATGTGAATTGTGAATTTGGAGATTGCCACCACGCCCTGATTTATGGGGTAATACTGCCACTCGTCTGATCTGTCTGGAAATATGAGTCTGGCTCTAAACCCTGCTGGAGAGTAAACAAGATTCTACTGCAGAGAACCTCATCTGGTCCCCACAACTGCTGCAAAACAAACACACACACACACAAGAGAACACACACACATGAAAATGCACACACACAAACACACATACGCGCACGCTCTTGCTGCACACAAACATGCACACGCACACACAGACAAACATGCACACGCACACACACACATACACAGACCACCCCCACCCCCCAGGAACTTTTGTGATTGGTCACAGTGCTAGAACCACAGTTGAACTGTTATCCCAATTTGAGTGTAGTGAAATGTGATTAAATAAAGCTTGACATGAGACAGAGCGATATCCTGAAGCAACGACTCACAGAACAGCCAGGCCTGTGATCAACATGGCAGAAACTTCACTGCTGTTTTTTAATCAAACCATTGCCAAGTGTATCATCTATTTGGAAACTATTGGCTACACCAAAGGTGGTAGCAATTTTTATTGTTTTTCTAGCTCTTACTAGAAAAAAATTGTTACTAAAAATCGTTGTGGTGGATAAGCTATGCTACTGTTTTCGCCAAACCTGGAAATTAATGGATTTTTTTTATTTATAAAGAGGATGTTTAGTCGTCACCCCAGAGATTAACGAGCGAGGGTTACTAACGAGCGAGGGTTACTAACGAGCGAGGGTTACTAACGAGCGAGGGTTACTAACGAGCAAGGGTTACACCAGTTTCATCCCTTTTTAAAGCAGGTGCAATCACGCGTGGCAGAGGCGCTAAAGGCCTGGGCGAGCCGTGTAAACTCAGATAAGGCCAGTAAATGGGGTGCGCCACTGAGAAAATCAGCCCGCAGTCAAATTTATACGCGCTAGCCTGCATTTACACACCTTATCGGCATAGCGGCACACGTGTCCTTTCTTTCACCCGGGTTTCATGGAGCGACTGCCATACCGCGCCCCCCCCCCCCCCTCCCGTTAGCTCAAAAACTACAGCTGTGATCTTTTTATGCTTATGTCATATGTCACCAGATCTCATTTTTATATATTAACCAGTTCTTTGAGCTCTGTCATCAGATATCGATTGCATTGTATAATAATAATCAGAATAATAATAATAATCATAAAGCTTATAATAATAACTCAGTAGCTGGAATGACGAATGTGGGTCGTACAGAGGGAAAGTTTCTCAAATTTAGCCTTTTTCTGTAGACCCAGGTGCCTCACGCATGTTGTTTTTTTTGTGCAACGCTGGAAAAAATAAGTAGCCTTGACTGAGCTTAATCGATATCACTTGATAATGGTGACTCAGTTTTCTTCTAGACTAAGGGAGGTGCTGACTGCAGTGCACTGTATGCATTCAAACTGTGTAACTAAAATTATGCAGACAGACACCCAATCTGTTTTTGTGCAATAATATATTAACATGTTTTTCAAGTGCAACTTATGGTGTTCAAAAATACTTTGGAATCACACCTTCCATTTTACACTGTGTTGCAGACGACAGTGCACTGCACTGCACATTATTCATTTATGCACCGGGACTTTTAGCCGGAAGGATTCATTCAGGTTAAATGCCCGGGGTATTGCCGTACCCTTGAGCAAGGTATCCAATCTGCCATGCTTCAGTAGATATCCTGCTGCATAAATGCGTAATGTGATTTTTTTTTTAAAAGCATTAAAACATTAAGATATGTTCAAAAATTCTAGTTGCTCTTGATAAGATTGTCTGCTCAGCAATGAAATTAATAAATAAATAACACCTTTTGTGAAGGGTGTGATTGCACGTGTATCACCTGGGAACTGACCCTACATCCTTTGAAGAATAGAAAGGAACAGATACAGTACAGGTACAGTGTGGTCCAAGTCAGGCGTTAGGTACGCTAATCGGCCTTAAGCAGGCAGGTATCCAGGATATTGTATTGAAAGACTGCATTTGCCCTAAAGTGGGAATTGAAGTTGCAGTTGAATCTGCATTGTTCACTTTGTTGTGAGTGTTAATGCTATTGTTAGCGTGTTAGCATTAGCTTTAGTGTCATTGTTAGTGTTAGCGTTCGTGTTTGTTAATGCTATTGTTAGCGTGTTAGCGTTAGCTTTAGTGTCATTGTTAGTGTTAGCGTTCGTGTTTGTTAATGCTATTGTTAGCGTGTTAGCGTTAGCTTTAGTGTCATTGCTAGTGTTAGCGTTCGTGTTTGTTAATGCTATTGTTAGTGTGTTAGCGTTAGCTTTAGTGTCATTGTTAGTGTTAGCATTAGTCTTAGCATTGTTAGTGTGACAGTGTTAGCAGAGATTGTAAAGTAAAGAGATATGCCAACTGCATGAATATCAGGTTTCACCTCCAGGGGGTGACTATGAGCACTATAACTGAGAATGAATGGGGGTAAATGGCAGTTTTTTCCAGAAACCAAACTCTATAAACGATAATAATTTTTTATTGTAAGTTGGAGAAAATTTGCAGATTGCAGTTAAAAAAAAAGAAGCTTTTCTATGCACTTAGATTAATGAAATCTTGAACCGTTTAGGAATTATTATTTTTTTTCTCTGGTTATGTAAATTAAGTCATGAATATTCATGACCGCTTTGGACATGAGACTCAAAAGCAAGATGGACGGCACCGCAACCAGCCGGAGTCGTTCGGAAATAACACCACAAGAATGACAACTATGTGGACGAACAAAGTACCAGCTAGTACCGGCGGTACATCGCCTTGTATCTAATAGACAATCTGGTTTTAACAAGAATATTCTAGAGAATATCTGGTTTTACTTAGCAAGCAAGGGCTGGCTGCAGTGCACGTCAATCACTTTTCACATTGACAACACATCTTTTCGACACCGTAAGATCACTTTATTAGAACGCTCAGTGCATTTATATTTCCACCATGTTGTTATACTACGTTAATATAACCTAGCTAGGTAGATGTATACTAAACCATCTCTGTCATAATGCTTGTTTGCTGCTACCTAACAAACTACTAGCTAGCTGGCTACCGTGAAACAGAGCAGGATTGTTGCCTGAGGAGCCTCTAATGAATATTCATGAACCGGTGAACTCATCAACATTGTGTAGCATCAATGCTATTGGAAACGTTTTGAGATCATTGCACAACCATCGATTGCATGTCAAATTATAATTATGTATTCATTATAAGCATTAGGCCGTGTAGCCATTAATATTTCAGTTACACGAAAATATTTGAAATCAATTGGGATGATAATTTTATAGCATTTAGCTCCATTCACCTCAATGTATTTTTCCAGATTCTACTCTTTTTAGCAATGCCCCACACTGCCCCCTGATGCTCAAAGCATGACATTGCGCTTTCCCCCCCCTGTTCCATTGCAGTCATTGGAGTTGGCAAGGCTTTCTCTTTCTATGTGCTTTGGTGTGAGTGTTAGCGTTAGCATTGATAGTGTTACAGCATTAGTGGTAGCATTAGCGTTGTTAGTGTTAGCTTTAGTGTTAGCGTTGTTCGTGTTAAAGTGTTAGTGTTGTTAGTGTTACAGTGTTTGTGTTGGCATTAGTGTTCGTGTTACAGTGTTAGTGTTAGCATTAGTGTTAGCGTTATAGTGCTAGTGTTAGCATTAGTGTTAGCGTTGTTAGTGTTACAGTATGTTAGCATTAGTGTTAGCATTACAGTGTTAGTGTTAGCATTAGTGTTAGCGTTAAACTGTTAGTGTTAGCATTAATGTTAGCATTACAGTGTTAGCTTTAGTGTTAGCGTTGTTAGTGTTGTTAGCGTTACAGTGTTTGTGTTAGCATTAGTGTTAGTGTTAGCATTAGTGTTAGCGTTACAGTGCTAGTGTTAGCGTTACAGTGTTAGCGTCGTTAGTGTTACAGTATTAGTTAGCATTAGCTTTAGTGTTAGCGTTGTTAGTGTTAGCATTAGTGTTCTAGGTTCTAAAATTTTAACACGTAAACCACTGCTCTCTTTCCTCCTTCTCCTCGCCCCCTTCCTCCCCTTTCCCGTCTCTCCCTTTTTTTATTCATCCGGCATCTCTTTTTCTCTTTCGCTGCAGAACGACTCGTGGAGCGAGCTATACTCCTTCGCCGTGTTTAAGGCTATGAGCCACATGCTGTGTATAGGCTACGGCCGGCAGGCCCCGGAGAGCCTGTCCGATATTTGGCTCACCATGCTGAGCATGATCGTGGGAGCCACCTGCTACGCCGTGTTTATCGGCCATGCCACCGCGCTCATCCAGTCCCTGGACTCCTCCCGCCGGCAGTACCAGGAGAAGGTAGAAAAGCTGCTTTACTGAAGTCTGCCTGTCTGTCTGTCCACCTCTCCCACCAACACCAACCCCTTCCTCCTATCTAGACTCTCTCTCTTTCTCTCTTTACCCCCCTCTCTCTCTTTCTCTCTTAACCCCCCCTCTCTTTCTCTCTCTCCCTCTCTTTACCACCCCTCTCTCTCTCTCTCTCTTTACCCCCCCTCTCTTTCTCTCCCTCTCTCCCTCTCTTTACCACCCCCTATCTCTCCCCCACATTGTTCTTGATTATCTCCACCCCAGTTGGATATAATCTGTCTAATTTTGATAGAATCAAAAATTGGTCCTTACCTTTGACACATGAATAAATGCATGAATTCATTAAATCCCTAAAGTTAAATCATAAACAAAACATAAAAACTATGTCTGGAATTAATTTGTTAGTCACAGTTAAGGTCTGAATGCTGAAATTTTGCAGCCATTTTGTGGAAAATCAGATAGAAAATTAGATTCTTTTCCACTTTAAACACTGCTGAAGGTCTTCCAAGAATCAGAGTTGAGACCTGAATCTATCTATCTATCTGAATGTACATATTCTGAAATATGCATAGTTATGTTATGCGTGCCCATGAATTGCTTCCAGGATCTGACACAGTTTCAAGAAGGAAGAACAATAAGCCAATCAGCTCTCTGTGTCATGCACTAGCTGGTGTTTGTGCGTGGGGGTTTTTATTCTCTGACAGCTGGGTTTGTTTTTCTCTGAGGCTGCTGTTTGTCTCCACAGCAGGTTCCTGTGTGACTTGTAGGGCAGGTGGGGGTGGGGGGTGGGGGGGTATGGGGGTGATTTGCAGGGAAACAGGAGTTCAATATTGAGAGCGTCCCTCAGGCTGCTAAAGCCCCTGTGGATATAGCCCAGCGTCATCGCTCTGACGTTGGAGGAAACATAGCTCTCTGTTGTCTTTCAGACTGTAGTGCATGTGTGTGTGTGTGTGTGTATGTGCGTGTGTGTGTGGTGTGCATGTGCGTGCATGTGGTGTGTGCGCGTGCGTGTGTGTGTGGTGTGCGTGTGTGTGGCGTGTGCATGTGTACGTGCACGTGTGCGTGTGCACGTGTGGTGTGGTGGTGTGCGTGCGTGTGTGGTGTGCGTGTGCACGTGCGCGTGTGTGTGGTGTGGCGTGTGCGTGTGTGGAGTGCGCGTGTGCGTGTGCACGTGTGGCGTGTGCGTGTGACATGTGTGGCGTGTGCACGCGGCGTGTGGCGTGTGCATGCGTGCGCGTGCGCGTGCATGTGTGTGTGTGTGCGTGTGTGTGTGTGTTCTCTTCCTCAGCCTGTACACAATATGCCATGCTTTACATTAGCAAATATTACATTGATCCAGCAGACATTCAAACACTTTTATCCATCATGACTTGTGAAGTGAAGCTCATGGGTTTGTTTAAGTACGTCAGCAGCAGCCGTCTTCAGACTGAAATAAGGGACTGGAGCACCATGTGAATGCTCTTTTATTATGTATTATGCTATTGTGGTACATTACTTGCACCATATATTATGGGTTCTAGGTTGGCACTAAGTCAGCTAACACTTATCGCTTTATTGATATAGCGCTGGGTCTGGCTGGTTTGTGGATGTTTTTAGTGCTGGGTCTGGCGCTGTTGCTCTCATAACTCTGGTGGAAGCACTAATGTTCTCCGGCATTGGGAGTCGCTCTGGATAAGAGCGTTGGCTAAACGAAAGGAATGCAGTGTAACGTCTAACCCCACACTGCAGTGTAATGTCTAACCCCACATGTGTGAATCCCAAATGGGCCAAACTGCCGTAGTCCTCTGTTTCATTATTACACCCCTCTCGTGATTTGGGAAAAATTTATTTCTGTTCATTTGGGTTTGATTGTGCTGTTTTTGGAGATCAGGTATGAGAGTCCAGATGAGGGTGTGAGATATTTCACTCGTGCTGCAGCCAATGACCCCACCTGCGTTCAAATCCCGGTCTGGGCCTCTCTGTGTGGAGTTTGCATGCGCTCCCTGTGTCCGCTTGGCTTTCCTCCGGGTACTCCGGTTTTCTCCCACAGTCCAAAGACATGCAGTTTAGGCTAATTGGGAGGGGCTAACAGGGCGTTGCTGTAAAAGAGCATGCGTGCTCAGTCAACCTTCCCTGTATAGATACAGGTTAATAAATACCATTTTTTTCAAGACCAGGCTTGATATGGTGATAGATACTTTCTAGTTTGTAGGTAAATGCTGAGCAGTACTAGGTACCCTTTAGTGGTAGAAAAATTGTGAGCATTGTTGGGCTGAATAGCCTGTTCTCACATTAGGTTATGATATGTCGTGCTATGTTGTGTCATGTCATGTTACTCCTCCCCCTGTAGGGCCTTGTCTAAGGCTTATTGGTTCCAGTCCTCCACATCGCTTCTCTCAGGTGTAGACAGAGCCAGTCGTCCACATCGCTTCTCTCAGGTGTAGACAGAGCCAGTCGTCCACATCGCTTCTCTCAGGTGTAGACAGAGCCAGTCGTCCACATCGCTTCTCTCAGGTGTAGACAGAGCCAGTCGTCCACATCGCTTCTCTCAGGTGTAGACAGAGCCAGTCGTCCACATCACTTCTCTCAGGTGTAGACAGAGCCAGTCGTCCACATCGCTTCTCTCAGGTGTAGACAGAGCCAGTCGTCCACATCGCTTCTCTCAGGTGTAGACAGAGCTAGTGCTGAAATAGCTTGGCACAATCAGGCATCCTGGGAAAATGTTATTTTTAAAACAGTCACATGACTTCCTCTGCCAACCATTGCTTCTTGACACACCGCAGTTCGCATGCTGGGTTCGCTTTAGACACGAGTCGGACGAAGGCTCAACAGGTGGGCCTGCAGTTGCCTGATTGACCGGCGGGGGGCGCTGGTGCATGATGAAGGGGCTGTCATCCCAGCTGGCTGAAACCTTACCCCCCCCTACCAGCCCTGGACGAGGCTTCAGCCAATCATGATTTGCCTTGAGGGGCTGCCGGCTACAGTCAGCACCAACATGCTCTAGACGCGACACCAGACAGGATAAACCACCCAGCAGCTAATCAGAGTGTTTAGTGTCGGCAGGGACGCATCGGGTGTAGCGGTGACGCATCGGTGTAGCGGGGACGCATCGAGTGTAGCGGTGACGCATCGGCTGTAGCGGTGACGTATCGGGTGTAGCGGTGATGCATCGGGTGTAGCGGTGACGCATCGGCTGTAGCGGTGACGTATCGGGTGTAGCGGTGACGCATCTGGTGTAGCGGTGACGCATCGGCTGTAGCGGTGACGTATCGGGTGTAGCGGTGACGCATCGGGTGTAGCGGTGACGCATCGGGTGTAGCGGTGACGCATCGGTTGTAGCGGTGACGCATCGGCTGTAGCGGTGATGTATCGGGTGTAGCGGTGACGCATCGGGTGTTGCGGTGACGTATCGGGTGTAGCGGTGACGCATCTCCGGCTAATGAACAGCAGAGCTCATCGGAAAAAAAATGCCAAACATCCCCACTGACCTTCACGGTAAATTCTCATTCTGTGAAGTGCCATCATAAGGAAGAAAGCAGGAGATTCTCTGTGACCATCATACGCCGGTAGCCTGGTACAATGCTGATTACCTTCATGTGCCGTTAAACTTGTTCATCAACATCCTTCAGAAACTCTGCCACCAGAAAGATAAAAAGTTCAAAATCCCTGACGCCACCCTTTTTTGTTGTTGTTGAGTGAGGAAACGTTCTCTGTTACGCCTTCTCCTTTTTGTCCAGGAACACGTACACGTTGAGAGCGTGTGCGTCATTTCCAATCCCAGCGGAGCTCAAAGGGCAGTGGATGTGACAAATCCTTTCAGATCTCAGCAGAGAAGCTCCCCTCCTCTGTCATAATGGTACGGTCCACATGCCTCTGCAGTGCCTTCACTGGCTTCCCATTGCGCTGCAGCTGAGGAGAAGTGGGAGTGGCTTCCTGCGAGCGACCAATAGGATCCGGTGGGCGTGTTCATGTGGGATACAGTCGCTGTGGGGGCACGAGGGCGGCGTCGCTGTGATGTAAAGTCTCTCTGGACAGGGTGGAATTGATGAGGCAGCAGCGTTCAGGGGGGTGTGGGTAGGTTTGGGTGGTGGTAGAGATGTCCTTCACAAGGTAATGCAGTCCCTTGCATGCAGACGCATATTCCGTCCTTGAGCTCTGACTGACGTCCCAGCGGGGTGGGGGTAACCATAGAGGAGGGCTAGCACGCCAGCGGGGAGGAAGTTTAGCGCCTTCTCCCAGCTGACGGCCTGTCTGCCTGCCTGCCAGCCTGTCAGCCAGCCAGCTTCCGGAATGGTCCTGAGTGAATGTTCCATTTTGGAACGCTGTCAGCCCGTTGCAGTTCAGAGCAGTTCTGGAACGTCCGTGATCTGCCCTGCCGTTGTACAGAGGCCACCGTCGGGGTCGCAACAATCTAACCACAGGGCTCGCCGCCTCCCCTCCTGTTGGAATACTCTCGAGCGCGGTTTCTCCTCTTTCACACAAGGCACATTTAAAACTGCTCTTACAAGTAGCCTGGGAATGCACAAAATCGAAACAGGAAATGACCTAATAATAGTCCTTTCAAATCATACCCAGACCCTGGGGTGACGACAAAAATAATGAGCTGTGGACCAGAGGAGAAATAAAGGCAGCGTGCGACTGGTGTCTGGGGATATGACTGGGGAAGATACCTAACACTGCATTCAATGCTTCCTAACAGTATAGATCATGGTGTGTGAATGCGCATGGTGAAAGACTAAACACTGACTACATAATAACAGACCAGATGAACACAAGAACACTTAATGACCAGAAAATGCCATTCAGCCCAGCTAGGCTCCTGTATACCTACAGTCCAGCACTGTGTCAAATCTGGACTTGAACACCCAGAGGGTCAGTATAGTCCATTTTTTATGATGTCATCATGCATGATCACCCATGTTCCCGCTACTACATGAACTGGAAACCTGCTCCACCTGTGCAGTATTTACCTTTAGCTGATTTCCACCTTTGACCCCTTATTCTACTGACAAAACTCACCTGAAAAAGCCTGCTCTTGTGCACTGTTCTGTTGCATGCGATTATCTGACACTATCCTGGTTGGGTAGGTGATTATCTGACACTATCCTGGTTGGGTAGGTGATTATCTGACACAATTCTGGTTGGGTAGATGATTATCTGACACTATCCTGGTTGGGTAGATGATTATCTGACACTATCCTGGTTGGGTAGATGATTATCTGACACTATCCTGGTTGGGTAGGTGATTATCTGACACTATCCTGGTTGGGTAGGTGATTATCTGACACTATCCTGGTTGGGTAGGTGATTATCTGACACTATCCTGGTTGGGTAGATGATTATCTGACACTATCCTGGTTGGGTAGATGATTATCTGACACTATCCTGGTTGGGTAGATGATTATCTGACACTATCCTGGTTGGGTAGATGATTATCTGACACTATCCTGGTTGGGTAGATGATTATCTGACACTATCCTGGTTGGGTAGATGATTATCTGACACTATCCTGGTTGGGTAGATGATTATCTGACACTATCCTGGTTGGGTAGGTGATTATCTGACACTATCCTGGTTGGGTAGGTGATTATCTGACACTATCCTGGTTGGGTAGATGATTATCTGACACTATCCTGGTTGGGTAGATGATTATCTGACACTATCCTGGTTGGGTAGATGATTATCTGACACTATCCTGGTTGGGTAGATGATTATCTGACACTATCCTGGTTGGGTAGATGATTATCTGACACTATCCTGGTTGGGTAGATGGTTATCTCACACTATCCTGGTTGGGTAGATGATTATCTGACACTATCCTGGTTGGGTAGGTGATTATCTGACACTATCCTGGTTGGGTAGATGATTATCTGACACTATCCTGGTTGGGTAGATGATTATCTGACACTATCCTGGTTGGGTAGATGATTATCTGACACTATCCTGGTTGGGTAGGTGATTATCTGACACTATTCTGGTAGGGTAGGTGATTATCTGACACTATTCTGGTTGGGTAGATGATTATCTGACACTATCCTGGTTGGGTAGATGATTATCTGACACTATTCTGGTTGGGTAGATGATTATCTGACACTATTCTGGTTGGGTAGATGATTATCTGACACTATTCTGGTTGGGTAGATGATTATCTGACACTATCCTGGTTGGGTAGATGATTATCTGACACTATCCTGGTTGGGTAGATGATTATCTGACACTATCCTGGTTGGGTAGGTGATTATCTGACACTATTCTGGTTGGGTAGGTGATTATCTGACACTACTGTGGTTGGGTAGGTGATTATCTGACACTATCCTGGTTGGGTAGGTGATTATCTGACACTATTCTGGTTGGGTAGGTGATTATCTGACACTATCCTGGTTGGGTAGATGATTATCTGACACTATTCTGGTTGGGTAGATGATTATCTGACACTATTCTGGTAGGGTAGGTGATTATCTGACACTATCCTGGTTGGGTAGATGATTATCTGACACTATCCTGGTTGGGTAGGTGATTATCTGACACTATCCTGGTTGGGTAGATGATTATCTGACACTATCCTGGTTGGGTAGGTGATTATCTGACACTATCCTGGTTGGGTAGATGATTATCTGACACTATTCTGGTTGGGTAGATGATTATCTGACACTATTCTGGTAGGGTAGGTGATTATCTGACACTATCCTGGTTGGGTAGATGATTATCTGACACTATTCTGGTAGGGTAGGTGATTATCTGACACTATCCTGGTTGGGTAGATGATTATCTGACACTATTCTGGTTGGGTAGGTGATTATCTGACACTACTGTGGTTGGGTAGGTGATTATCTGACACTATCCTGGTTGGGTAGATGATTATCTGACACTATTCTGGTTGGGTAGGTGATTATCTGACACTACTGTGGTTGGGTTGGCTTGGGTTGGGACACCAGGATACTAAATTAAACTATTGCTTCTCTAATGAGGACTTTCCAAATAATACATTTTATTGATAATTATTTTTTCTGTTTTGCTGAATTGACAGGGAATCGACCCCCCCGTCTGAACTCTGACCTCTTCTTTCGTAGGACACGTGTGCAGTTCAGTAAGGGGAGAGAGAGGTCTTGCGGTTCCCGCGGCCCCATATTACTCCCTAAAAGATGTCTGACACTGGCAGTGTGTGTTGTGCAGTCACGCGTTGCACGCTATTTATGGCGTGTTTGCTCTCTGTAGAATAGCATCTCTACCAGCAACGCAGTCCTTTGGTTCGAACAAACGACCCAATATAAGTTATTTGACAGGTGTCATCCTACCCCTGGTGGCACACCCACATGGCTGAATAATGGCTTAGAATAATTTCACCAAAATCTCCCATATATCACTGACTTACCCTGTATATTTTCACTCTGAAGCATGATTTATTTTTTTCCAAACGCATTTCAGGGCAATTGACCCCAAATTTTGATGCAACTGGAGTCCCAGATGTACCACCCCACCCTTCTGATTTGCATATTATACTATATTATATTATATTATATTATACTATATTATATTATATTATATTATATTATATATCTTTTCATTGGACTTTCTTCTGCCAGCTAGTGTACTATCTCAGGCTGTAATATATTCAACCCATTTGATTATTTGCTGTGTTAGATCCCTCTTTAAAGCCTGTTACCATCCATTCTACCCTTAGTTTAAACCGGGCACCCCCTCTCTAACCAGGTTCCTTCTGAGATTTCTTCCCATCGGGGAGTTTTTTCTCGCCACCGTTTGAGTGTTTTTCTTCCTACTGGAGAGTTTTTACCTCGTTTGCCGTTCGGGGGTTCAGGCCTGGTTTTGGGGGTTCAGGCCTGGTTTTTGCCCAATTCTCCTTCTGCTTATCGTCTTTGTGACCGTTCTCTGTAAAAAGCTATACAAAATAAAATGAATTAAATTGAAATCTGGCAACACGGGATGTGCATGACACCACTGTTCCATTAAAGCCAGTCTCGATAGCCCCTGTAACCAGCACTGTGTGTTTGTGTACTGTATATCAAGGCAAAGTCCCAGGGGAAGCAGATATTTACGAGGGCAGCAGGATGCTGGATACCTTGCTGTCATGGGTGTGTGTGTGTGTGTGTGATGACAGAGTCGTTTTAGAGACTTATGGTTTAATCCTCTCCCGAGGTGTGGGGCAGGTTGTGACAGCATCTGCTGCTTCTTGTGGGAAAAGGATGACAGATATCAGAGGTCTCATGCGCCTTTGGTGTGTGGCACAGGAATCATCTGCTGATCGACAACTGTGTGTGTGTGTGTGTGTGTGTGAACATATGTGTGCATGTGGTGTGTGTCTGTGTGTCTGTGTGTCTGTGTGTGTGTGTGTGTGTATGTGTGTCTGGGGCTTAGTATGGCAGGTAGGCTGGGGTTCAGTATGGCAGGTAGGCTGGGACTTAGTATGGCAGGTAGGCTGGGGCTCAGTAAGGCAGGTAGGCTGGGGATCAGTATGGCAGGTAGGCTGGGGCTTAGTGTGGCAGGTAGGCTGGGGATCAGTATGGCAGGTAGGCTGGGGCTTAGTATGGCAGGTAGGCTGGGGCTCAGTAAGGCAGGTAGGCTGGGGATCAGTATGGCAGGTAGGCTGGGGCTTAGTGTGGCAGGTAGGCTGGGGTTCAGTATGGCAGGTAGGCTGGGGATCAGTAAGGCAGGTAGGCTGGGGATCAGTAAGGCAGGTAGGCTGGGGATCAGTATGGCAGGTAGGCTGGGGATCAGTAAGGCAGGTAGGCTGGGGATCAGTAAGGCAGGTAGGCTGGGGATCAGTAAGGCAGGTAGGCTGGGGTTCAGTAAGGCAGGTAGGCTGGGGATCAGTAAGGCAGGTAGGCTGGGGATCAGTAAGGCAGGTAGGCTGGGGTTCAGTAAGGCAGGTAGGCTGGGCCAACAATCTGTGAAACAGGTTCCTTCTCTCTGACAGACTGTCATTAATGTGCTGGAGACGTTTCCCCTCCCGGCTCCTTACACATTCCAAAATGAGTCTGTCCACCTTTGAACCAGTAACCTCCTACTCTGACTGTGGAACCATAGATGTTCGGGGTCCTTCCATAGATGTTCGGGGTCCTACCATAGATGTTCGGTGTCCTACCATAGATGTTCTCTGTGCTATAGATGAGATGATACATTTTTTTAGGTAAATTTTTTGCGTAAGTAGCTCAGTTTCTCTCTGGTAGACTCATTGTTTCCCCAAATACAGACACTCAACTGTGTTTTTTGATACACAGGATAGACCACTCCCTACCCCTCTCCACCCCAACCATGTTGTGAGGAGCGTGAGGCTGAAGCTGTCTATCTCTGGCACCGTAATGCAGGACCACAAATCAAATTCACCACACCTGTTTGGTCCAATCTCACCTCAGACTGCGGCCCCTGGTAGTCAGCCATCGTCCGACTGTGTGCTCGTGTATCAGTGCAGCAGTACAAAGTGGCATGGGGCCATCTTTACGGTCAGAATTGTGATTCTAGAACAGCCACATTCAACTGAAAAACAAAGCCCTTCATTTTGATGAAATTAAAATTCAGTTTCATTTTCTGAGTATTTCCAATTTTCTAATTTTATTTAATTAAATTTTCTGAACTATGCCAGTTGAAATGGAGTTGACCCCCAACTCTGTAGGATTTAGATTAGTACAAACTATAGAACTTAATTTTCTATGTGCATTTCAGGTGTTGGTTCTCAGTGTGTGTGTGCGCGTGCACGTGTGTGTGCGCGAGCACGTGTGTGTGTGCGTGCACGTGTGTGTGTGTGCTTGTGTGTGTGTGCATGGATGGACTTGGATGGACCGCTACCACCACGTGTTTGCAGTGTAATGGAAAGGGTTTAAAAGCGTGAGCTGATGAATTATACAGCCACACAACCGTGTGTGTGTGTGTGTGTGTGTGTGTGTGTGTGTGTGCGCGCGTTTGTGTCCTGCCATGTTTCGTGTAAGGCAGGGATCCTAAACCCCATTTCTCCAGGGCTGCCACATCTGCATAAATTTGGTGTGCTTAATTAAAGTTACTGATTGGCTGAACTATCCACACCCTGTTTCCAAAGCTGAGGCTGGCTGCTGATTGAACACCACAAAGACTGCTCATTGGTTAAAATGTGAATCTCAGGGGAAGGAGTGATGATAAAAAAAGACTAAAAGGTAAAACTAGACCTTTACAAAATACGATCAGAGACATCAATGCACAGCATCAAACTAACTCTTGAAGCTGGCTCGACTGGGCCTGTGCAACATGGCCGTTGACATCTCCTAAAGTGAAATATCAGAGAAGTAAGATAACCCAACTGAAAGTTTGCAGCTTTGACCTTCTCTGAAGGACACTGCAGTGTATGGTGTTTAATGACCCCTGCTTCATTAAATGTACCCGGTTGTATGAATGGGTCATTTGCTGTGTAATTTGAAAAGGCAGGAAAGAACAGCAAGAATATCAAAAGAATACGGGCGTGTCCCGTGAAGAATACGGGCGTGTCTCGTGAAGAATACGGGCGTGTCCCGTGAAGAATACGGGCGTGTCCCGTGAAGAATACGGGCGTGTCCCGTGGCGTAGCTTGCGGAGCATTATCCACACGCTCATTGCGAGCCGTGAAATCGGCGATTCGAATCCGGCTGCGCGACCTTTGTTGCATGTCTCTCCCACTCTCTCTCTCCCCCCCCATTCGTCCTGTCTCTCTACACTGTGCTGTTCAATGAAGCTGGAAAACCCCTAAAAATATACAATGGAGACGGAATGTATTCGGGCAGTGACACAATTTTTGTTGTTTTGGCTCTGTACTCCAGAATATTGGATTTGAAATGGAACAGTGACTATGAGGTTAAAGTGCAGACTTTCAGCTTTAATTTGAGGGTTTTTACATCTGTATTGGGTACAAATGTGTAGCAATTGTACCCCCTTTTATACACAGCCACGCCCCTCAATTTTAGGGGATGGAAGGTAGGGCGAATAACATCTCATCATGGGCTTGAATTCAATGAAAATCTACGTTGTTTTTCTGTGGAATGCTTGCGCTTAGCTAGACAGCCTGTAATGCTTGCGTTTAGCTAGACAGCCTGTAATGCTTGCGCTTAGCTAGACAGCCTGTAATGCTTGCGCTTAGCTAGACAGCCTGTAATGCTTGCGCTTAGCTAGACAGCCTGTAATGCTTGTGTTTAGCTAGACAGCCTGTAATGCTTGCGCTTAGCTAGACAGCCTGTAATGCTTGCGCTTAACTAGACAGCCTGTAATGCTTGCGTTTAGCTAGACAGCCTGTAATGCTTGCACTTAGCTAGACAGCCTGTAATGCTTGCGCTTAGCTAGACAGCCTGTAATGCTTGCGTTTAGCTAGACAGCCTGTAATGCTTGCGCTTAGCTAGACAGCCTGTAATGCTTGTGTTTAGCTAGACAGCCTGTAATGCTTGCGCTTAGCTAGACAGCCTGTAATGCTTGCGCTTAGCTAGACAACGTGTAATGCTTGCGTTTAGTTGTAAGTCAAAATTAGATACAAATATTGACTGAATACAGCCACGTTCTACAGTCAAGCTCTGGATGTGTTGATTTGCATGTTTTAATGCCCCCCCCCCCCCGCCCCGCCCACAAACACACACGCATTTCATCACTTTTTTTTGTGACCAGTAGGGGGAGCACTGTTACGTATTCTCCTCTGGGTGTCCTGGTACTTTCTCCTTCTGTGAACAGGACCTCTGCGGATTCGGGTGAAATTATTGACTTTGGGCCAAAGGGGTACAGGATTGGGGTTTTTGGGGTGCTACAGAGGGAATGCTTTTCGTACGGCGGGAATGACAGACACAGCCGTGCCTCCGCGCACACTGCCATCATGAGAATTACACGGCAGGCAGGATCCGCTGGCATTACGAGACCCGCGCGGATGTGTTAGCAGCGTAATGGAAAGGGCTTAAAACCGCCAGCCCATGAATTATACAGCCGCGTGACCGTCTTCCCTGAACCAAAATTAGAATTCCTCCACAGACCCATGACCCGCTGACTCCAGATCCGCAAAACACAAACGCATTAAAAATTCATACCGCTTCCACGCCCACCCCACCCACGGGACATACCAATTTGACAGTAACGGGGAGGAGAAGTAATGTCATACCTTGGCTGGGATTTTTTGAACTGCATCTCTTGGAAGAAAGTAAAACAAATAATTGGAAAATCTGGAATGTTTTTGGGGTGACTTTCCACTTATGATGCAGGACTGAGAACGATGACATCATCACACTACCCCCCCCCCATTCACAAGAAGTCCCCTAGAGCTGGAGCCCTGGGCCCTTACTGCTGTCAGTTAATCTGTTCTTTCTCCTTTGGTTTTCTGTAAGTACAGTTTTACTCTGTTGTGCTTTGCCAATGTTACAGGCTCCCTCTGTCTTTTTAGAGAGAGGTCATCGGCTCAGCGGTTACTTTTTACTTTTTACTTTTTTCGGTAATCTGTCATTGTGGCTGCACATTTATTTTTAAAGCAAACAAAAAAAAACTCGAGTTTTTGCATTTTTGCCTGCCTCTTGTTCTTCACGGCTGTTGTTTTAAGAGAGAAAGGTCCTTCAGTGAAATCATAGAATAAAGACAGCCAGCTATTTCCACAGTACTGTTTATATTATGGCATTGTATATTATGGCATTGTCCCCCGTAACCCCCCCCCCAGAGTTTAAAGTTAGCATTTAAAATGGTGACGGTGTAATAATTCAGTCTGTGCTACGGGGAAGGCTTTGTTTCCCTCTTGTTCTGTGACACTTTGGCTTTTATGACCTTTTCCCTTTGCCAGTTATGGCACATTAATTAACGGTTTCTTTTCCCAAACTCAAATAAAAGCGCACTGAGCGTTGAAGTTTTTGAACTATGAGTTCGCTCCTCGTGGGAGACGGTTGCCAGAACAGCCTTGTTTTCTTGATTCTAAGATGAGGCTCTCTTTGTCGGGGTTGCCAGACCTTTATGGTTTTATGATCCTAAACTAAGACAACTGTGTGCCAAAGCTGACCATGGCGAAATAGAATCAGACTCTTCAGTTACTTTGTAAAATAACAGCCTGAAAAATCAATGAACTAAATCAGCAACTGTCAGCAGAAGACACGAGTATGACTGACTGTGCTTCGGGGATCGTCCATCTTGCTATTGTCACACTCCTCTGGTGCATTTTCCTGCAAGCCAGGGAGTATTTTACACCCTGCCTGCACACAGTACTACAGGAGAGCTGGTGCTGGCAGTGTAGCATGATGAGTAAGGAGCTGGGCTTGCAGGTTTGATTCTCGGGTGAGGCACTGCCATTGTACCCTCAAGCAAAGGACTTAACTTAAATTGCTTAATATCTAGTGGTACAAACACATTGTACGTAAACAATGTTGGCTGTGTGTATGCATTAGAGCTTATCCTAAACATCTTGTCTTACATGTAAATATGTAAATATGAATGTTAAAAAAACAAAAGCTCCACTTTAAATGCTGGTAAGATGAGGTTACTTGAGTTCCATTGGCTAATGACACAGCTGAGGTTCTAATATAGATCTATTGGGTTCAGCTTGGAAGTCCATAATGCCAGTTTGTGTCCGTCTGACATCAATTGTTTACACTTTGTTATTTCTGCAGCATTCATGATTGACATCCTCTATTCAAACGAGACAGAATTAAAACGGCCAGTTTGTGGAAGACCTTTAAAATGGCTCCCCTGATCTCTGAAAAGGCAATATGAAGTTGAGCTCTTTGAAGATGGTGGGGTGCATGGCAAGATTTCTCAATAAACACAAACACACTGGAGAAAAGCCAGCACTTCCCATGGCTCAGCAAAACGTGAGCTGGCTTTTCAGTACCCACAACACGATTCGGCCCACGATTTCTCCCCCCAACCACGGAACAAGCACGGAACAACCATGAAACAACCCCACTGCACAGGACACACGGTTATCTTACTTCAGCTTGGGCTTGTCCATGCTCAGCGGGGCTGCCAGATGAACGCAGGCCGCCTGATCCTACCCAGACCCTGGGCAACGCAATTGGCAATTGTGGGTCGGCACCCGTGGGGCTACTGGCCACGGTCGGCACTGACACGATCCGGATTCAAATCCTGTCCGTGGGGCTTATCCATGCATCACAATGTGCCACCCAGCAGCCCTGTGCCCCTCCCCCTCTCCCTACCCTGCAGCCATAACTCAGCTGTGACTCATCGATGACTTAGCACTAAGCCCCGCCCACCTCATCAACCAATCGCCAAGAGGCTCAGTGAGGAGCAAGGTAGACTCACACTGTAGGGAAACAGGTGCTGTTTAGTTCAACCTGAGTTTTACCTCCCTCCTCTGTCCTCCCTCCTCCGTCCTCCGTCCTCTCTCCTCTCTCCTCTCTCCTCCCCTGGGCTTTTCACACAGAGACTATTATCTGTCCCATTAGTCACTTTATCTCTTTCCTCTTTCTCTCTCTTTCTCTCTCCCTCTCCCTCCCTTTTTGTCTTGCACTCTCTCTCTCCCTTTTCCTCTCGCTGTCTTCACTCTCTCTATCTCTCTCTGTCTCTCTTTTTCACCCTCTCTCTCCCTCCCTTTCTGTCTTGCACTCTCTATCTATCTATCTGCCTCTCTCTCTCTCTCCCTCTCTGTCTCTCTTTCTCCCTCTCTGTCTTACACTCTCTCGCTCTCTCCCTCTCTTTCCTTTTCCCTCTTTCTCTCCCTCTCTGTCTTGCACACTCTCTCTCTCTGTCTCTCTCTCCCTCTCCCTCGTTCCTCTATAGAGAGAGAAATCGGGACCCGAAGGTCAAACGGAGGGTGTAAATCAGCGAGGCTCTCTCATTGTAGTTCAGCCTCTCGTTCACTAAGCCAGCACTAATTTCTCGGCGTATTCATAGGGTGTCATATCCATTTATTTATTTATTTACTTATTAATTAGGCTTTTTTCCCCCTCAAGCATTCTTAGATGGAATTTTTAGCTGAAGGTCAAGGAAGGTCGTTGTCCCTAGATACAGACGGGCGACGGCTGCTCTGCTAGCTCCCCCAGTTCTGCTGCATTATTCATGATTCCTTACAGAATATCAGTTCTGTCGGCCAGGGCTCCGTTTCGGGCACTGTGACATTTTACCGTTGGTATTCGCACGAATTATATGATGCATTAACTGTGGGAGACTGCCTCTTTTTCTCTTTTCTATTTTAAAAGCCAAGTCTTTTAGGTCTTGTATGTATTTTGAATGGTCATGCGCACGCCAGGCCCGCTGTGTAATTGTGCCTGCTCATTATAATCAAATACATGTAAACATTGGAAGTGTGTTTAGACATTGACTCAATCAATTTATAAACCTGATTGTCAAAATATGCATTTTTCATCAACACCAAAAATAATATTTTATAAATACTGATAAATCTTGGTAACTTGGAGGATAGTGCACTGAAATGCCTTCAGTGTAAAATAGGATGTGATCTTACTTTGAGTGTAATTGCTGTAGACTTCAGGTAGATATGTTTTAAAACTGAAGCTATATAGTAATGTTCAGACAATGAAGTGATTGACAGGTTTTGTGTATCCAGATTGCGACATGGAAAGACCTACATTAGAGTTGAGTGGTCTGTGTGTATTTCAAATTAATCTATACCGCTGGCCACATTCAAGCTCATAAGCACAGAGAGAAGAGGGCATTCTTCATTTCTGACAGGTAGCCATAAACATGTGACGGCAAACGTTGTGCACAAGTACAGATGTGAAGGGTACGCAAGGCCAAAGTGACAACATCTGTCTCTCTGTCTTTGTGACGGATAAATTAATTTGGCTAAATGAGCTCTCAAAAAAATTTCCGTTGACCTTTATTTGACTTTTTCGGCAATAAAAAAAAAAGAAACAGAAAGGAAAAACACAGAACTGAAAGGAGAGCTGTGATCTGAAGAGGCATCGACCCTCCTGTAGTCTAATTAACCGCGTGCGTATCCAGGAGATAATCCTGCACAAATTATTACCTTTCTTGTTAACTAGCGCATCCAGCGAACAAGCAAGCAAACACATAAATAATAAAATCCAATCGAATCCTGACTGTGTCTGGGCTGACTTTGTGTGAGCAGGCTTCGTCAAAGCAGCGATTGGTTAGCCACAGCGCCACCATGTGGTGGGAGGATTCTGCTGCAGAGGAAAAGGAGCAGTGTGCGTACGTCAGTGGGCATGTATTC
Source organism: Ilyophis sp. 1 JC-2022 (assembly GCA_022702515.1). NCBI lineage: Eukaryota > Metazoa > Chordata > Actinopteri > Anguilliformes > Synaphobranchidae > Ilyophis > Ilyophis sp. 1 JC-2022. The sequence continues at coordinate 146,895,153 of CM040395.1, forward strand.
CCGCGTACGCTTGTCTCAGAGGGTGAGGGACAGGGTTTGTTCTTCGAAGCCAGCCCAGCAGTACTGCTGCTTTTCTTTACAACCACATAGTTTACTTATTGATTAATGTCGCTGATTGGTCAGAGATTTCACTCGCCTGCTTGTCCCAGGCTTACATCAGTCCTGATTAATGGGGAGGAAGGAAAATCAGCCACACTATTGACCCAGAGGGCCAGATTTGAGTACCCATAGGGCCAGATTTGAGTACCCAGAGGGCCAGATTTGACTACCCAGAGGGCCAGATTTGAGTACCCATAGGGCCAGATTTGAGTACCCAGAGGGCCAGATTTGAGTACCCATAAGGCCAGATTTGAGTACCCATAGGGCCAGATTTGAGTACCCAGAGGGCCAGATTTGAGTACCCAGAGGGTCAGATTTGATTACCCAGTGGGCCAGATTAGAGTACCCAGAGGGCCAGATTTGAGTACCCATAGGGCCAGATTTGAGTACCCAGAGGGTCAGATTTGAGTACCCAGAGGGCCAGATTAGAGTACCCAGAGGGCCAGATTTGAGTACCCATAGGGCCAGATTAGAGTACCCAGAGGGCCAGATTTGAGTACCCAGAGGGTCAGATTTGAGTACCCCTGATATAGAAGCAGAGAGGTTAGCTGACAGGTCTGAATGAAAACTCAAAATTTTTTGTAATAGAGCAAGGCTGTTTTTTGTTTTGTTTTGTTAAAAAAAAGAAGATTTTAACCTATGCTTAATGGATTGGAATAATTCACCCTGCTCAAATACATTCTCAGGTGAACAAACTTTAGCAACTTGTTCTCCCTATTCCTCTCTGTGTGAGCAGTCGATAAAAAAAGAATCAGACGAGTCACGACGGCGTGAGATTTTAGGCATGAGACATGCGGCTGCACACGCCCATCTCGGTGTCGGCCGTGTAGAGAGCTATTTTGCTGACTTTTTGCTCAGGGAGGCAGTAATAACGGCATAATTGCATGTTTGTTTTCTGGTCTGTAGGAAGTGGCACTGAGCGAGTGTAGCTGAGGATACACGCATGGTATTCAAATCTGGACCTAAGATCCAAACCCGGCCCTGGTTTTTTTTCTCCCAGGTAATTAACTGAACAATTAGCGCGAATTATTGGCCAGACTGCCTTTACACCTGACGCAGGTAATGGGAGGGTGGAAGACCAGCAGTTCTCGGACCTTGAGGACCGTGATTTGAATACCAGGGGCGGAACAGAAACACAAGCACTGAGACCACTGGACTCCATTTTTTTTTGGAGGGATACTCACAAAATGGAAATTTTCTACTTTAAACTTCCTCCCAATTATATCGTTACAAACACTCACACACACTCGCCCATTCTCTCTCTCTCTCTCTCTCTCTCTCTCTCTCTCTCTCTCTCTCTCTCTCTCTCTTTCTCTTTCTCTTTCTCTTTCTCTCTCTCTCTATCTTTCTCTCACACAAACAGACAGACATACACACCACACACACCCATATTCACTCATTCTTTCTCTTTCTGTCACACACACTCTCACACACACACTTTCACACACATGCACACACACACACACTCACACTCACACACGCACACGCACACACACACTCACTCGCACACACACACACATGCACACACACACGGACACTCACACACGCACACACATACGCACACACACACACGCACACTGACACACTCACACATGCACACACGCGCACACACACTCACACACACACGCACACGCACACACGCGCACACACACACTCACACATACATGCACACACACTCACACACACGCACACACACACACACACACACCACAGAGTCCTCTTGTTAAGTAAGGCAAAAAGGGTCTCAATGGAGTGTAAAAATATTAGTTCCAGATTTGTACTGTAATTATTAAACTGTTCTTTTTTGAAAAGTAACTGCAGGGAAAGTATTTTGGTATTTTGTTGGCCTGCATCGAGCACACATCAAGCCAACAGCCTGATTTAAAAATGCAGGGCACGTCTTTTCTTGGGTTTTTTAATTTTCTCAGACAAACCACCCAAGAGGCATTTTGAACAATCTGAGAGAAATTAGGTGAAATTGAATATTAATTTATAGGAAGCCCCAGAACAGGAAGAGAGAGACTGCCTGGTCTGGCGCCCTCTATCTGCAGACTTCTAGTACTACTGTTCCCTCCTCTCCTCTAAGATCCACAGCCCTAAACTGTGTGGATATTTCACCGTCTTCTCTCCCAAGATCACCTCCCCGCCTCTCTCTCCTCTTAAATTAACTCTAAGGTGGAGGTGGAAAAGGGAGACTGTAAACAGCATGTCATTAGTTTCAAAGATCTCGCAGTGAGGTCAGAGACCCAGAAATTTAATAACAAAGGAAAAATAAAACAAAGCCATTTCCTCCACCCCCTCTTCCCCTCCCCCTCATTCCATTCAATATGCATTACTGACACGATATGCGTGTAATTAGCCAAAGTTAATAATACAGAGAAATATTATATGCTTATTTCAACAATAGTAACTATTCTCTTTTCCGCACACTCAGTTTAATCATACTCTCTTGCCGGGACAACCGGAGCCGTGCTGCTTAAGCACGTGCAGAACACATACAGTGGTTGGTGAGGTAATGCACATATTTAGCTATGCCATATTATTTAGCCTGTAGCCTATTTTAGTAATGTTAGAATATATAAACAATAACAAATAAATAGAATGACAAAAATCTTAGTTGAAATATCTGGTTCTGTCTTTCCCTTCCTCTCTCTCTCTCTCTCTCTCTCTCTCTCTCTCTCCCCTCCCCTCTTTTTCTTCCTCTCGTTCACCCTTGAGAGGCAGTGTCTGCTTGTACTTTGGATTCAAATTACCGACAGTAATATTGTATTTTCCTAATGCATTTTTTGGGTGAGAAAATACTATTCAAACAGTTCTGTGTGTATCACAGAAGGTTTAAAGCAGGGGACGTTGGAGCTGTCCTGTGCTTGGTACGACCAGATAACCTTGGGACCTGGGCTGGCTACATCCCAGACCTCCGTCCTCATGTTCCCTGTATTTACAATAAAAGGATGAATGTTCTAAACCAGCCAAACAATGCTACCTCAACTGAAGTTACAAATGACGCTATAATCACCGTCTTATAATTATGCATGTACTAGGAAGTCATTTCCGATCGATTTATTGTAAATGGGCGTATACAGTAGACCCTATATATTCTCTCTTTCTGCAGGAATAAACCTGTCGAGTGTTTAGACAAGGGAAGTACTTATTTGCCTAACACCCTCTTTCTCTTTCGCCCTCTCTTTCTCTCTCTCTTCCTACCCTTCTTTCTCTCTGTCACCCCCCCCCCCCCCCCCCCCCCCCCCTCTCTCCCTCGCTCCCTTCACCCTTGAGAAACAGTGTCTGTTTGTACTTTGGATTCCAATTACCTACTGTGATATTGAATTTTTCTAATGCGTTTTTTGGGTGAGAATTCAGTGTTCAGTGTTCTGTGTGTCTTCCAGAAATTTTAAGGCAGGGAACAGGAAATACTTCTTTGCCTAACACCCCCTTTCTCTTTCTCACTGCCCCTTCCTTCTCTCTCTCTCTCTCTCTCTCTCTCTCTCTCTCTCTCTCCAGTATAAACAAGTGGAGCAGTACATGTCCTTCCACAAACTTCCGGCCGACTTCCGGCAGAAGATCCATGACTACTACGAGCACCGCTACCAGGGCAAGATGTTCGACGAGGAGAGCATCCTGGAGGAGCTCAACGAGCCGCTGAGGGAGGTGAGAGACGTAGCGCATGCCTCCTGCGCGCTTTCTGCGTACCGCCTGCCTCCTGCGCGCTTTCTGAAAAGATCTTCAGGAACAGGGCTGGGGACCACTGGCCTAGTGAACTACAGACTTATTCTGGAATCCACCTCACATACTCACAGGTCCCATTTTGGGACTCAACCCATACTTTAGGGAACGCTGGTGTAGCATGTGGTCGTCTCAGGCCGATAACACTCAGTATTCTCTCAGAGGAAAAGGGTTCCAAAAGGCTTCTCTGTATCTACATAGAGGAACCCTATTTATTTCAACCGTTCTTTGTTGGGAAAAATGGTTCAATCTGGGAGCTTTCACACTTTTGACACTATACCTACCATAGAGGGTTCCATAAAGAACTAAAAATGGTTCCCCTATGGAGACACGCCAAAGAAGCCTTTTTTTTTTAGGGTTTCCGGCATGATCTTTTGTCTCTTTCTGTGAATATGGAAACAGGTTTCCTCCCAGTGGCAAACTTCAATGTGTCAGTTAAAAATCAACATTTCAGTCTGTTCCACCTTCAACCCCCGCAAAGCTTGAACAGACTGAAACGTTGGCTTTTTCAACTGAAATGTTGCATAAAATTGCCGGGAAATCTAATGTGTGGGAGGTTTTTTTTTTCTTTTTTCTCTTCAAATTTACCAGTCGTGTTGTTCTGCAAGCACCTGGACAACAATATAGCAAGGTGTGTGAGCAGTTGCACTTTAATCTCTCTCTCTCTCCCCCTCTCTCCTTCTCTCTCTCTCTCCCCCTCCCTTTCTCTCTCGCCTAGGAAATTGTTAACTTCAACTGCAGGAAGCTGGTCGCCTCAATGCCCCTCTTTGCCAATGCTGAGCCCAACTTCGTCACTGCCATGTTGACCAAGCTGCACTTCGAGGTCTTCCAGCCCAGAGATTACATAATCCGCGAGGGCACCATCGGCAAGAAGATGTACTTCATCCAGCACGGGGTGGTCAGCGTGCTGACCAAGGGCACCATGGGAATGAAGCTCTCTGACGGCTCCTACTTTGGAGGTGCGGCTCCGTCCCTCTTTTGATTTTCATCAGCAAAAAAAAAACCCACTTTGAAAGCAGCAGATGGGGGCTTATTCGTGCCTGATAAGGGACTGTTCTAGTGCGTGGGTGAGCCCCAGGGTGCAGGTTCATATCTGATAAGAGACTGTTCTAGCGTGTGGGTGAGCCCCAGGGTGCAGGTTCATATCTGATAAGAGACTGTTCTAGTGCGTGGGTGAGCCCCAGGGTGCAGGTTCATATCTGATAAGAGACTGTTCTAGTGCGTGGGTGAGCCCCAGGGTGCAGGTTCATATCTGATAAGAGACTGTTCTAGTGCGTGGGTGAGCCCCAGGGTGCAGGTTCATATCTGATAAGAGACTGTTCTAGTGCGTGGGTGAGCCCCAGGGTGCAGGTTCATATCTGGACTGTTCCACAGTCAGCTATTAGCCACTCCGCAGGGAGGCTTGTGATTGGCCAAAGCACCACCCAGGGGTGAGAGGAATGGGTTCGGTGCTCTCTTGTGCACCAGCAATTCCATTACGGTTGTCATAGCAACAGGCGTTTCAGTGTGTGATACACAGCATTCCATTGTGGATGATGTCAGTTTATTTTGTCTATGACATCACATTTAACTGTGTTGTGTTATGTCACACTGTGTTGAGAGAGCAGAGAAGAAGAGCTGAGGTGCGTTCATACATGGCAAACATGTTTTCTCTGAACGGTTAAATTTGAACGGCTTTTTAAGAACGTTCCAAACTGTTTGCATTACCGGTGAATTAAATTGAAATCTGGGAACACATGTCCCTCAGTCCAGCGTCCATTATTGTTCGCCGCAAACTACCTTTTCAGACCGTTCGCTTATGTTTGAACACATTTGCGGTGAACACAAAGCTAATGGTAAAAAGTTTGAAATAGTTTCCAAACGTTCGCAAACGTTAGCCTTGTTTGCTGAATTTGAACGCACCTCTGGTGTCTTAATGTCAATATGTGGCTGTTTTACAGAGCCACCGATGACAACACAAACAATCAAAAATAAATGCTATTTGACATTATGACATTTACATTACATTACATTACATTACAGTCTTTGCAGACGCTATTATCCAGACAGATGTACGGCAGTGGAGGACGTCAGTGCAGCAGTGTATCTCAGTGTATCTAAAGAGATCAGTGTTGCAGTGTATCTCAGTGTATCTAAAGAGATCAGTGTAGCAGTGTATCTCAGTGTATCTAAAGAGATCAGTGTAGCAGTGTATCTCAGTGTATCTAAAGAGATCAGTGTAGCAGTGTATCTCAGTGTATCTAAAGAGATCAGTGTAGCAGTGTATCTCAGTGTATCTAAAGAGATCAGTGTAGCAGTGTATCTCAGTGTATCTAAAGAGATCAGTGTTGCAGTGTATCTCAGTGTATCTAAAGAGATCAGTGTAGCAGTGTATCTCAGTGTATCTAAAGAGATCAGTGTATCAGTGTATCTCAGTGTATCTAAAGAGATCAGTGTAGCAGTGTATCTCAGTATATCTAAAGAGATCAGTGTTGCAGTGTATCTCAGTGTATCTAAAGAGATCAGTGTAGCAGTGTATCTCAGTATATCTAAAGAGATCAGTGTTGCAGTGTATCTCAGTGTATCTAAAGAGATCAGTGTAGCAGTGTATCTCAGTGTATCTAAAGAGATCAGTGTAGCAGTGTATCTCAGTGTATCTAAAGAGATCAATGTAGCAGTGTATCTCAGTGTATCTAAAGAGATCAGTGTAGCAGTGTATCTCAGTGTATCTAAAGAGATCAGTGTAGCAGTGTATCTCAGTGTATCTAAAGAGATCAGTGTAGCAGTGTATCTCAGTGTATCTAAAGAGATCAGTGTTGCAGTGTATCTCAGTGTATCTAAAGAGATCAGTGTAGCAGTGTATCTCAGTGTATCTAAAGAGATCAGTGTAGCAGTGTATCTCAGTGTATCTAAAGAGATCAGTGCAGCAGTGTATCTCAGTGTATCTAAAGAGATCAGTGCAGCAGTGTATCTCAGTGTATCTAAAGAGATCAGTGTAGCAGTGTATCTCAGTGTATCTAAAGAGATCAGTGCAGCAGTGTATCTCAGTGTATCTAAAGAGATCAGTGCAGCAGTGTATCTCAGTGTATCTAAAGAGATCAGTGCAGCAGTGTATCTCAGTGTATCTAAAGAGATCAGTGTAGCAGTGTATCTCAGTGTATCTAAAGAGATCAGTGTTGCAGTGTATCTCAGTGTATCTAAAGAGATCAGTGTAGCAGTGTATCTCAGTGTATCTAAAGAGATCAGTGTAGCAGTGTATCTCAGTGTATCTAAAGAGATCAGTGTAGCAGTGTATCTCAGTGTATCTAAAGAGATCAGTGTAGCAGTGTATCTCAGTGTATCTAAAGAGATCAGTGTAGCAGTGTATCTCAGTGTATCTAAAGAGATCAGTGCAGCAGTGTATCTCAGTGTATCTAAAGAGATCAGTGTAGCAGTGTATCTCAGTGTATCTAAAGAGATCAGTGTAGCAGTGTATCTCAGTGTATCTAAAGAGATCAGTGCAGCAGTGTATCTCAGTGTATCTAAAGAGATCAGTGCAGCAGTGTATCTCAGTGTATCTAAAGAGATCAGTGTAGCAGTGTATCTCAGTGTATCTAAAGAGATCAGTGCAGCAGTGTATCTCAGTGTATCTAAAGAGATCAGTGCAGCAGTGTATCTCAGTGTATCTAAAGAGATCAGTGCAGCAGTGTATCTCAGTGTATCTAAAGAGATCAGCGTAGCAGTGTATCTCAGTGTATCTAAAGAGATCAGTGTAGCAGTGTATCTCAGTGTATCTAAAGAGATCAGTGTAGCAGTGTATCTCAGTGTATCTAAAGAGATCAGTGTAGCAGTGTATCTCAGTGTATCTAAAGAGATCAGTGTAGCAGTGTATCTCAGTGTATCTAAAGAGATCAGTGTAGCAGTGTATCTCAGTGTATCTAAAGAGATCAGTGTAGCAGTGTATCTCAGTGTATCTAAAGAGATCAGTGTTGCAGTGTATCTCAGTGTATCTAAAGAGATCAGTGTAGCAGTGTATCTCAAGAGATCAGTGTAGCAGTGTATCTCAGTGTATCTAAAGAGATCAGTGTAGCAGTGTATCTCAGTGTATCTAAAGAGATCAGTGTTGCAGTGTATCTCAAGAGATCAGTGTAGCAGTGTATCTCAGTGTATCTAAAGAGATCAGTGTAGCAGTGTATCTCCGTGTATCTAAAGAGATCAGTGTTGCAGTGTATCTCAGTGTATCTCAAGAGATCAGTGTAGCAGTGTATCTCAGTGTATCTCAGGAAATCCAGCTTTCTTGGAATTTGAGGGAGTTAACAGCACATATTAAAGGTCACTTTAAAGGACACTTCCCCCGAACATCGACCCGTCCTGCCCCGTCCTGCATTCCCTGAACATCGACCCGCCCTACAGTATTTGGGTCTGTTATACGCATGCATTTCATCAATAGACAAAATATGTCCAAAAATGCAGCATATATGCAGAATTTGTGGATATTCTGTGAGAGACCTGATGAGCTGTCCAAACCCCAGAGTGTCTGCTTCCTCTCAGGGTGACACTGGCTGTAATATCTGTACATTAAAAAAAACAATGCGGGAAGATAAAGAGAATCAACCTCAAGCATGTTGCCCCTAGTGTTTGACTCCTATATGAATACCCCCCCTCTGACCCCCCCCCCCCCCCCCCTTCCCGATGGCATGTCCCAGATTCGTCAACATCCCCTCAGAATGGGTTTGGAGGACTCACAAGTGCCGCCGACCCAGATAAAAACGGCGGAGGTTCTTTTGTCTGTTTCTGGGTCGTTTTTTCATGTCGAGCTCCTCAATCTAAAATAAATAAATTTAAAAAACACACAAAAACTAAACATAAAGAAGGAAGGTGCTGCACACTGAAGGTGCAGGAAGGTGTGCGGCTTATACGTTAATGGAACGCACGTGGCTAATTAATAACGCGGTTAGGCTCACAGAGACGCAGACCGCCCCCCGGCAGAGTCATTTGTAACGTTCAGCGTAGATTTATCCGGAAGGGTTCCTCATGCCAGGGGAGAGGCTGCTTTTTACAGCTCACAGACAGAAAGGCATTAATCATCTCAAACCCTTTGTTTCCGTGTGGTCCTTGCGGTTGTCTGGAAGAAGATATCTCTCTTTTTCTTTTGCTCAAAGGCAACTCAACTCAACGCCCACTCTGTTTGTTTTTTTTCCGATAGGCTTACAGATGTCCCTCCACCCTGTCACTGTGCTGAAAACATTCACGCCCAAAAACTTCAATATCGGTGCACAGCTGGAAATTCGTGACAGTTCAGCTGTCATCTCTTTTTAGAGAAATTGCTTTCACTGCCCAGGCATGTTATCTTTTTTTTCACAGAATTAAACTTGGAGGAAAATGACACTTTATGTATTTATTCTTACATTTTTTGTGAAGCTTGTAAAGCTCTTTTCTTACTTCAGCATGACAGCTTTATTAGTCAGTCATAAGCAATTAGGCAGGACTTTTGATTGGCGGGCAGGTTGCCCTTAACTCATCCGGAACGTGCGGTGTCAGTTCTTAGAGTATCACTGTACATGTAACTGATGTAGGGTTGCCTTTAACTAGTAAAGCATTACATTTGATTAGTGTCCGTGGGAATGAGCTCCTAATGCAATAGTGCCCCCTATGGTCGATTGATAAACTGCAGGGGGAAAAGTTTTTTTTTAAATGTTCCAGCCTAAGGCAGAACAGACCTGTGTATTCACAATTTGGAGATTAAAAATAAGTTAAATTAGATAGTTTTTTTTTTTTAAGATTGTATGCCATGTTTAAAAATGTTATGACCTGTTAAGCATTTGAGCATTTTTTACACGGTATCCATTTATACAGCTGGATATTATGCTGAAGCACTGCAGATAAAGGAGCTTTAGCTTAAGGGTACAACAGCAGTGCCCCACCTGGCACTCAAACCTGCAATGTTTCAGTTACAAGCCCAATTCTCTCACCATTACACTGCACTTCTGTGCCGCGCCTGTGTTCTGTGCTGCAAGATAGCAGCTTTCCTTTATTAACAGACCTGGTTCACAAGTCTTTTGGTAGAGGGGAAAGATGTGAAGTAGCACAGGCCATCCATCATTCGGCTTGCGGTGGCCAATCATGTTTATAACTGGCCGTAGTGACACCAGCTCTCCAGGGAGCGGGGCAATGTCCCACTTTTAGAATATCACTCCAGCTGGGGCAGCTGTGATTGGTCAGATGTGCTGGGCTGTCCTAACATCACACGATGTGTCAAAATCAGAGCCCAATGTACTGTGTCCTGTCTACTTGCATACTGTATACTGCTTGCTGTATACTATTTATTGACATGCAGTATTCGACAGAGATATCAACGTTACAATCAACGTGATTATCGCGGGCGTTTTATTTTAAGCGAGTGTTTAAGCGATATATTTTTTCTCCCTTTGCTATACTCCCCCATCAGTTGGAGACGCTGTCTTCTGATGCTCATTTTGTTGTTTCGTTATCACACAGGGTAATGCACACAGCGGGTAGATTTAATCTGGCTCTTTGTGCTGTTAAACCCCATTTAAGAATATGTGAGTCAGCTTTGGGTGGAAGCAGTTGAAGGGGAATTTTCAGGGGGGTAGCTTTACGAAATCAATCTCAATCTATGTTTTTTTTTTTTTTTTTAAGTAAATTAAGCAAAATCAATAAGGCAAAAGTCTTTATTTTCCAATATCGTAAAGCATTCTACTTCATTAAGTCTTAACAAGAGGCTTCGAGGCAGAGCAGCGTCAGCTAATTGTCTGTCATTATTAAATAAAGGCGTTTACTCTCAGCCACACCTCGGGGTTTCTGAACGATCCTTCTCACAGGGCCCTGTTCATGTATTTCTGTGGGGTTTTCACTTTTACGCCTGGCTCCTATTCGCCGTTTTCTGATTGGCCCTTTCTAGTGGGGGGAGGAGTCACAGTTAGCCCACTGCTGATTAGCCCTTTCTAATGGGGGGAGGAGTCACAGTTAATCCACTGACGATTGGCCCTTTCTATTTGGGGAGGGGTTACAGGTGGCCCACTGCTGATTGGTCATTTATAATGGGGGGTGGGGTCACCGTTAGCACACTGCCCTTTACAGTCCATTCCATTTCACGCTTTTTTTCCAATTATTGGGTTACTTCAATAAAAGGTTTTTTTCATCATGAATGAAAAAGGCTATTTTCACGCTGTCTCCGGGATGAATGTCAGGAGCTTTTTAAATTCATAAAACAGAACAGAGTCGCATGTTTTAACCCCAGACTACACCCGCTCTTTGGTACGAGCAGCATGTTTTAACCCCAGACTACACCTGCTCTTTGGTACGAGCAGCATGTTTTAACCCCAGACTACACCTGCTCTTTGGTACGAGCAGCATGTTTTAACCCCAGACTACACCTGCTCTTTGGTACGAGCAGCATGTTTTAACCCCAGACTACACCTGCTCTTTGGTACGAGCAGCATGTTTTAACCCCAGACTACACCTGCTCTTTGGTACGAGCAGCATGTTTTAACCCCAGACTACACCTGCTCTTTGGTACGAGCAGCATGTTTTAACCCCAGACTACACCTGCTCTTTGGTACGAGCAGCATGTTTTAACCCCAGACTACACCTGCTCTTTGGTACGAGCAGCATGTTTTAACCCCAGACTACACCTGCTCTTTGGTACGAGCAGCATGTTTTAACCCCAGACTACACCTGCTCTTTGGTACGAGCAGCATGTTTTAACCCCAGACTACACCCGCTCTTTGGTACGAGCAGCATGTTTTAACCCCAGACTACACCCGCTCTTTGGTACGAGCAGCATGTTTTAACCCCAGACTACACCTGCTCTTTGGTACGAGCAGCATGTTTTAACCCCAGACTACACCTGCTCTTTGGTACGAGCAGCATGTTTTAACCCCAGACTACACCTGCTCTTTGGTACGAGCAGCATGTTTTAACCCCAGACTACACCTGCTCTTTGGTACGAGCAGCATGTTTTAACCCCAGACTACACCTGCTCTTTGGTACGAGCAGCATGTTTTAACCCCAGACTACACCCGCTCTTTGGTACGAGCAGCATGTTTTAACCCCAGACTACACCCGCTCTTTGGTACGAGCAGCATGTTTTAACCCCAGACTACACCTGCTCTTTGGTACGAGCAGCATGTTTTAACCCCAGACTACACCTGCTCTTTGGTACGAGCCGCATGTTTTAACCCCAGACTACACCTGCTCTTTGGTACGAGCAGCATGTTTTAACCCCAGACTACACCTGCTCTTTGGTACGAGCAGCATGTTTTAACCCCAGACTACACCTGCTCTTTGGTACGAGCAGCATGTTTTAACCCCAGACTACACCTGCTCTTTGGTACGAGCAGCATGTTTTAACCCCAGACTACACCTGCTCTTTGGTACGAGCCGCATGTTTTAACCCCAGACTGCACCTGCTCTTTGGTACGAGCAGCATGTTTTAACCCCAGACTACACCTGCCCTTTGGTACGAGCCACATGTTTTAACCCTAGACTACACCTGCTCTTTGGTACGAGCAGCATGTTTTAACCCCAGACTTTTACTGGTAGAAAACCACAGGTCAGAAATGGTTTAGATTATTTTTTTTGAAAATGTATCGTTTGATTTGTGTCCTACAAAGAAGAAAATAAAACAGTGAGGAGCGGCCAAGTGTGCTCTCTCATCAGCGTGTGCTCTGGCCTGGTAATTGAGATTTCTCCCTCTCTGTACTTCTATATCTTCCCCCTCCCTCTCTCCTTTCCATCTCCATCCTCTTTTCCCCTTCTTTCTCTCTCTCTCTTTCTCCCCCTCGCTCTCACCCCCCTCTCTCTCCGTCTCTTTCACTCCCCCCCCTCGCTCTCACCCCCTCTCCCCCCCCTCGCTCTCACTCCCCCTCTCTCTCTCTCTCCCTCTCTCCATCTCTTTTTCTCCCCCCCTCGCTCTCACCCCCCCTCTCTCTCTCGCTCTCACCCCCCTCTCTCTCCGTCTCTTTCACTCCCCCCCCCTCGCTCTCACCCCCTCTCCCCCCCCCTCGCTCTCACCCCCCCCTCTCTTTCTCTCTCTCTCTTTCAGAGATCTGCTTGCTGACTCGAGGGCGGCGCACAGCCAGTGTCAGGGCAGACACGTACTGCCGCCTGTACTCTCTCTCCGTCGACAACTTCAACGAGGTGCTGGAGGAGTACCCCATGATGAGGCGAGCCTTCGAGACCGTGGCCATCGACCGGCTGGACCGCATAGGTACCGCCCTCCGGCAGCTGGCTTCACCTGACCCCTGACCCCTGACCCCCCAGGCTCTGTTAGCTCCCCAAACGCTCCTGTAGTTTCCCCTCAATGTCTCAAATATCAGAGGTTCCGGTCAGTAACGGGAGTATCCGGTGCAATATCACGGCACGGAATGGCCGTCTCCATGGGATCGTCCTTGGCCATGCCCCCTCGAGTGAATTTTGAAAAGATGCATCCAACTTAACTGTTTCTGTTTCAGCAGTAGCTAAACAGAATTTACGGTGTTAAAAACACAGAGCCGGTGCTTCTATCGGGGCTGTGTGGTTGTGAGGAAACTCTGTTTCTGTCTGTCTGTTACTGTGGGTTTCAGTCACAGGGTCTCGTAACTGGCATAGGACAGGGTGGGCCACGCCCACCACATTTATCTTGGCCAAACCACCACACCCAATTATGAATGCCCACCTCGCTCTATGCAGGCCCAACTATATGAATATTACTGGCTACACTGCCTGGCCACATATAATATTTAAAAAATATATAACAGTGGTAGATTACTGCTAATGCATGGTATACTTGCTATTAAGTAAGATATACTGTTTTCAGAACTGTATGAAAACAGACTAGATTAGAAAAAATTTAGACGCACTTGGGAGCGTCTGGCTGTAATGATATAATATAATATTTCCAATTTGTCCGTTGGCTTTGAGTAAAAATGCTTTGTCTCTGCGACAGGGACTTTCTTAATGATGTTGTAAACAGACAGTAAGAAGGCTATCCACAGTCTGTTTGATCCATTGTTTGCAGCCATTAGTTTCTCCCAGTGATACAACAGACATTCACATGATACAACTCTGTCAGTGCAGTTCTCTCCTGTAGTACTGTGTGTGGCCTGTAGGGTGTAAAATAGTCACTGGCTCTCCTGTAGTACTGTGTGTGGCCTGTAGGGTGTAAAATAGTCACTGGCTTTTCTGTAGTACTGTGTGTGGCCTGTAGGGTGTAAAATAGTCACTGGCTCTCCTGTAGTACTGTGTGTGGCCTGTAGGGTGTAAAATAGTCACTGGCTTTTCTGTAGTACTGTGTGTGGCCTGTAGGGTGTAAAATAGTCACTGGCTTTCCTGTAGTACTGTGTGTGGCCTGTAGGGTGTAAAATAGTCACTGGCTTTCCTGTAGTACTGTGTGTGGCCTGTAGGGTGTAAAATAGTCACTGGCTCTTCTGTAGTACTGCGTGTGGCCTGTAGGGTATAAAATAGTCACTGGCTCTCCTGTAGTACTGTGTGTGGCCTGTAGGGTGTAAAATAGTCACTGGCTCTCCTGTAGTACTGTGTGTGGCCTGTAGGGTGTAAAATAGTCACTGGCTTTTCTGTAGTACTGTGTGTGGCCTGTAGGGTGTAAAATAGTCACTGGCTCACCTGTAGTACTGTGTGTGGCCTGTAAGGTGTCAAATAGTCACTGGCTCTCAGGTGAGATCTTTCTCTCCAGGCTGCTGGGGTCCTGATGCTCGAACAGATGCTGCAGCTGTAACTCACAAGGCACATAAAAAATCAAATAAAACAGAAAATTAATATAGGCAACTTGTTAAAGGAAGGAAAAGCATTTGTAGACGGCAGTCGGGGGTTTATAAGGAGGAGTTAGATGTAGGTTCCCCTGTGGGTGTGTCTGCTGTGGGTGGAGGGAGCAGGTTTGGCTGCAGATGGGATTTTTTCTGATCAGGACATGCCGAGTGTCACCCCCCCCCCTCCTCTTCTGCTTGCACTGATGCCAGAGACACAGTGACTCAGCAAAACACAACAGTATGGGGGGAGGTGTGTGTGTGTGTGTGTGTGTGTGTGTGTGTGTGTGTGTGTGTGTGTGTGTGTGTGTGGTGTGTGAGTGTGCTGGCGTACTAACACAGGCTCTCTCTCACGTACACACACACACACTCACAACTCTACACATACACAAAGCCCAACAGATTCCACAGATACACACAGATACTCAATGAACACAAATCTTCAGGTCAAACCTAATTGGAAAAGCAGCACAGACTCCCTCCCGTATAACTCCAGCTCCATGGAAACAGAGACATGACGGGCAAGATAAATATAATCTTTGACCATCTAATGGCTTGGTTGTTTTAAATGTATTAACCTACTGGAATAGGAAGTATTGCTGAAATTCGAATATCTAACACTTGATAGTCACATTAGCTGAATGGGTTGAATTTAAGGCCTGTTTGTCTGACCAAAAGGATCCCATCCTTGCCCCGCTGTGGCCCCCCAGTGGTGGAATGAGGGAATGAGCTTCCGACACCGGTCAGGACAGCCGGGTCACAGCCGAGTCACAGCCGAGTCACAGCCAGGTCACAGCCGAGTCACAGCCCGTCTTCTGTAACAGACGGAAAACTCACCTGTAAAGGCACCTGTATCTCCGCTCAGCCGTCCCTGATCATGTATTCTGTACTGAAAACCCTTATACTGCTTGAGCTCCTCTCTACACATCACCTTCAGATCCATCTGCACGTTTGAAACACCTTGTTCTTAATCTCCCTTTCTCACCATCAGTTATGCTGCGGGTTCGCGTAAGGACTCAGAACTCGGTGTCGTCACTAATTATATAATATAATAATAATATAATTATATTTACTTTACATTACAGGCGGTTTAGCAGACGCTCTTTTCCAGAGTGAATTGCGTTGCATTTTTAAAAAAAACTCAGTATCCATTTATATTGCCTCTACCGAGAGCTGGCCCTGAAGCCCAGTTTCTTAACCATTATGCTACACTGCCAGCCATTACTAATCTTTGTGTTTGTGTGTACGCTTTTGTGAGTGTCTCTGTTAATGACCGAGTGTGAAATGTGAAGTGTCGCACGCTTTCTCGTTCCCGTCGTCTCCACAGGCAAGAAGAACTCCATCCTGCAGCACAAGGTCCAGCATGACCTCAACTCGGGCGTCTTCAACAACCAGGAGAACGAGATGATCCAGGAGATCGTCAAGTACGACCGGGAGATGGTGCAGCTGGTGGACCGTCAGCGTTCACGGGCCATGTCCATGACCCCGCCCGCCCACGGGGGCATCTTCGGCCAGCCGGGCCAGATGCCGGCCGGCTCGGCCATCGCCAGCCTCCAGCAGGCCGTAGCCATGAGCTTCTGCCCCCAGGTGGTCAGTCCGCTGGTGGGGCCCGTGGCCCTGCAGTCCCCCAGGATGGTGCGGAGGTTCCAGGTGGTGCAGAACGTGTCCAGCCCGGTTTCGGCCACGCCCCTCCAGTGCCTGCAGTTCCCGCCCGGCGCGGGGGCCTTCGTCGCCGCCATGTCCAGCCCGCCTGTCCAGAGCCCGCTGGCGGCCGGGGGGCGGACCTTCCAGTACGCCTCAGCGGGGCACTCGGGCTCCCAGCTCTCCCTGGTGCAGCAGCACGCCTCCAGCCCCACTCACCGCCCCGCCCTCTACAAGAGCCCCCACCCCCTGCAGGCGAGTGGCCTGGGGCAGAACGGGGCGCCGCTCTCCGCCTCCCAGATCTCCATCCTCCAGGAGGGGGTTCCGCCCACTTCTGTGCAAGCCCCGCCCCCAGCCCAAGGCCCCGCCCCTGCCAGCCCGCCCCCCTTCCCCCACGTCTCCCCAGCCTCCACGGGACCCGCCCAAACCCAGTCCCCTCCCGCCGCCTCCACTGGACCCCCCGGGCTCAGGGGTACCCCCCAACGGGCGTCCCTGTCCCATCAGACGGGGGCGGGGACCTTACCCCCCTCACCTCTCTCGGAGGCCACCACCCCTCAGGGCGGGAAGGGGCCCGGCTCGCTGGACTTCGGACCGCCCCGGAAGGATTCGGCAGCCAGCCTTCCCGAAACGGACCCGGCCAGATCGCGGCTATCCTCCCACTTGTGACCCGACAGAGGCCGCGTGGAGGGAGGAGCCGACCGTCCTCGAGCCTTAAAGGGAGTCTCGCCCTCTGCTCTTAGACCCCGCCCTCTTGCCCTGCCCAACCCTCTCACCAGTCGTACAATCTGAATGTATGTGCTTTGTGACAATGGCAATGGGGAATATATGGAACTTAAGAGGCGTGAATCATTAACAGTGATGGTCTGTACATTAGGAACGCGCGGGGGATGGCGGGGTGTACAACGACACACCTGCATACGCAAGCAGCACCTGCCTCAGGTGCTGCCTCCTGTTTATTGTGAAACATACTCAAAAACATAATGTATAATGTAGGTGTCATATGCTGTTTAAACAAAACCCAAAACAACACGATGAGACTGTGCAGGGCGAAAGGGTGAAAATGAAAAAACAAAAACAAAAAAATAATAATTTAACGCTTCGCAGAAGAGTTTATTTTTCGTGTGGTTTTCATGTATAAGCTATCTTAGATAAATAGCGTAAGAGTAAGTACTCATGGCACTTATCTTGAAGAAAAACAAATTTGCTGATGTTTTTAGACCGCTGGTCGATCTTAAATCGATGTGTAAATAGATAAGGGAGCTTTGTTTTAATCTCCAGACCAAAGTTGAGCAGGAACACAAAGTGTCTCAATCAACTGGAGGAAAAGAAACGGAAGGAAAAAAGGACATTTATTCAAACTGCCTTGATTCTTGACTTTAGAAGCCATATTATTGGTTTGTTTGTGTGTGACTGTGTGTGTGTGTTTGTGTGTGTGTGTGTGAGTGTGAGTGTGTGTGTGTGTGTGCGTGTGTGTGTATGTGTGTGTGTGTGTGTGTATGTGTGTGTGTGTGTGTGTGTGTGTGTATGTGTGTGTGCATATGTGCGTGCGTGTGTGTGAGTGTGTGTGTGTGTGTGTGAGTGTGTGTGTGTTTGTGTGTGTATGTATGTGTGTGTGAGTGTGTGTGTGTGTGCGTGTGTGTGTGTGTGTATGTGTGTGCGTGTGTGTGTATGTATGTGTGTGTGAGTGTGTGCATGTGTGTGTGTGTGTGTGTATGTGTGTGTGTGTGTGTGAGTGTGTGTGTGTGTGCATATGTGCGTGTGTGTGTGCATATGTGCGTGTATGTGTGTGTATGTGTGTGTGTATGTGTGTGTGTGCATATGTGCGTGTGTGTGAGTGTATGTGTGTGTGTGTATGTGTGCATATGTGCGTGTGTGTGAGTGTATGTGTGTGTGTGTATGTGTGCGTGTGCATATGTGCGTGCGTGTGTGAGTGTGTGCATGTGTGTCTGTATGTTGGTTTTCTCTGTTTTTATTTTTAAACAGAGTTGAGCATTATTTCTCTTACTTGAATTCATGTGTGGTCTGTTGTCATTTCTTGGGAAGTTGTTGACGCTGTAACTTGGGTGTTTCACAGCTTTCTGGTGAGAAAAGCACCAGCATTGGCAGGAATTATGCTGGGATTCATCCGGTGTATTTATGAATTGACGTGTGCATGTATAGCCCTAAAAATTGATATAAATATTCTGCAATACATCCACCCTGCCTTACATAATGTCCGTTGCTTTAAATATGTATGTTTTGTAGAAATGGAAAATATGTGTCTTTATATTGTCATTTATTGTAAGGTGTTGTGATGTAGGGTATTTGTAAGATTTCTAAAGAAAATATTCATGGACCCCGAAAGTATGGCAATTCCTCAGAAAAGCCTGGTACAGTTAAATTAATGATAAAGTTTTGGTATCAACCTTTGACTAATAGCATACTAACCGCAGTGCTAATGTGACTCCACACCCTTGCAAAACATTGTTTGAATTTATCTATGATATGAAAGGCTTTTTAACTGCCAAACCGCCATTTAATTCGGCAGTACAATTCCCATTACGGACTGCCTCAGTCAAAAAATGGGTTTTTGATAGAGGTTTCCACTTTTGAGCTGAATTAATCTGGCTTTTAGTTCCTTCCATCCACTCTATGAATGTTTTAAGTAGCTCAGGTGTGTTTTATTTGCCTATTAGGATGATATCCTCAGTTCCCAGCTGTAATCAACTGACTCACAGCTTGTTTCCCCCAAGCTGTTTCACTTCCAGAAATGCAGATAAACTGTTTGGAAAATCTTTTCCAGATACTTAACCCTTTTCTGATGGACGTGTGTGTCAGTAGTATTGTATAAGTAGAGCTCCATTCCAAAGTGCGGGCTGCTGGTCACAGTTCGGTATTCAAGCTAACTTACAGTTTTCATCATTTTTACTTTAACATTGATATTTTTGTTCTATTTTTTAAATCAATTTTAGAGTCTTCTGATGTTTGTGGGACCTGTGAAATTAACTTAATATGTTGTGAAAGGCACAGAAAAACAAACTTAACACTTTAAAATTTCGACCTGATTTAAAGTTTACGCGCTAGCAGGTACTGACGCCTCTCGCTGAAGTTTTCCAGCTTCACAAACAGACACTTTTAGAATTTTACAGTTTAAAATTGTGACAGTTGCACTCTCCTGCTCACATGACATGACATTGACTGATGCTAGCAATACGTTACACTCGTCGGAGACAAGAATTTGCTACTTCACTGGCTTGTGCTCCAACTGCCACTGAAGGCAGTGCTTGTTTGAGCTTTCCCTTCTGCTAAAATCCCACTGGTCCCCTGTCTGAGAGACCGTCCGTTTGATCCTGGTCACTGAACCAACGGAAAGGTCACATTTTCAAAAGCTACAGCCCTGTAAAGTCATATTCGTGTCCTAGTTCCTTTCCCTCACACACAGCTTCAAACACGTGCTGTACAATAGGATATCTTTCTGCAATGGCTTCAGAGGTCTTACTGAGGGTGCAGTCACCGCTCTAACCATCCCCCCATGCCAACATCAGAAGGTCGTGGGTTTACTTCCCTGACCAATAATAATAAAAAAATTAAAAACCAAAGAAATTCAAATGGTATCCATCACTTGCCTGTATTTTTATCATCAATGTAGCGGCTTCAGTTGTGATTTAATCCTGCAATTAAAATATGGTTAAATAATAAATTGAAATATTAATTTGTTTTTCTTTGTTTACTAAAACCAGGGGTTCCCAGATTGTTCTAATCCTTAAAATAGCCATCTGTGGCGGAGCACCTGCCTCCTAAACGGAAGATACATTTTAACACTTTATCTCCAACACACAATAAAGGCTTCGATGCAATGGCAATTCAATTACAATTTCCTGTAAAACATATGAGTATTTATTTCTATACATTTATTACTATACATGTATATACCAATAATAAAAGCGAAGACGTTTTCCAATTTTAATGCGGATCCCCTGGAACTCCCCCACGGGGCCCGTGGGAGTCCCCAAACCTCATTTTGGGAACCCCTGATTTACCCTTCCCAGCATGATGGGAGTTCAGGATTTACTGTATGAAAATGGGTGCGGGACACCGTGAGAGAGTAAAGATGGTTATGTTCATGCTAAATGAACAGGCCCAGCTGTGCATATAATCTAAAGTTTTAAATTTAAATCAAAATTTTTTTAATCGAGGATTTTTTTTTTTGCGACCATCAATCACAAGCATGGTCAGAATGTGAATGTTACCTTGGTGACGTGTATGGATTCATCACCGTTGCCGTGGGTACGCTGCAATATCACGTTGACTTTGGTTCTGTGCAAGGGAGAAATGAGTACAAACGGATGCAAGTTGCATGTTTAATATTCCAATATTTTACAATAGCATTAAATGGTAACGTAATATGTTGTATTAAGTTGTGTAAGAGCATAGTTAAGTAATAGTCTGGTATTTAGTTTAACGTACATGGTATATGGAAAAAAACCAAAAAAAACTGTTTTTAATAAATCGGTGCAAGATTGTGCAATAGCAGTGACATCACGTACAACTCCAGCCTGCAGAATCTGCAGCTTATCGCTTCTGTAGTTCAGTCAATGAATCAAACATTCAGGTTGTACTTATTCTCTCCTTTGCATAAACTTAAATATCAACTAAGCAAAATATATAGATATAAAAACATTTTTACTATAGCTAATCCATTGTTACTAGCTCAGCATATTTCAAGATGATTATTTTAACCATTTGCAAATTTCTGGAGTGCAATACGACCATGTACGTGTAGAAATTATATGTATAAATCATGTGGCGACTCATTAAAAATGATTTTCTTTTGCCTTTTTATGTGAGTGTGAATCACACCTTTGCAATAAGGCCAGCCCAATTTACAATAATTTCTTTATTATTAACTTTTTTAATTGATGATTTGATCAAGTGACCTCAGAGGATGGAAGTCCTGTATTTTGATAATCTTGTTTTGTTTTTTTTTGTTTTTTTTAAGCAATGCAAAGTGCCTCCCTGTTGCTGCTGATATGATTTTGGCTGTGGGAGAATGTGGGATGTTTTTCCAGAGAGCGGTTTGTGTCTCTGTGACAGTCACTTCCTGGGAGAGATTTGTTCACAGAGTCTCACCTATAAATTATCCTGTGTTGGGAGTTTGTGCCAAGTGGATAGTTTGCTGTAAAACCTGTGCTGAACACAGTATATTAGATAAGATTACCATCTCTCCACGTTTCATGACCCTTGCTGCTTTTATCATTCTTTGTCTGTTTATTTTATGCCTTGATGAGCTGTAATAAACTTTATCAACAGAGTGCTGCCTTCTGGGAATTGTAGTCAATCTGCTTTTTAGAGGGTTTACAGTGCCATTGTTATCCTGTCAGTGCTGTGATTAATCATTTAATCTGGTCAGAATTAAAAGTAAATGGTTCCCTGGTTGCCAGGCAGATTAATCCACAGTAATACCGGTTCACATTTACTTCTTATGAATTTAGAAAAAAAACTGCATTCACCTAAAAAAGCAATAATAACACATTATAACCTGTGCCCTAAGGGTTCATTCGGAATTTTTGACATAATATCTAATTTACGACTTGACCCATGATCTTGTCAATCGATGGAGACCATTTTCAGCTGATTCCATGCTGTCCTTCGTATGGACGTCCAGCTGTTGCTAATGCTAGCGCAACCTAATGGCATCAGTTAGCATCCACTACCAAACGCACTTAAACACACTCCACGGTGCACCCAAAGCAAATAAAATACCACTACAGACGATCGGGGTGGATTTGAGTGTTTATACCATCATTTTTAAGTCAAACTGTCGTTGAATCCTTTACTTCGTGCTATCGCCCTATGTTCTCAGCGGAAGGAGCCACGCACGATTTCGAACACAGCATTTGCACGCAGCTGTCTTTTTTGGAAAAGTTTGATGACATCAAAAGCATGTTCCATGTCCCATAATTCTTTGAGATCATGTATTCTCAGACACATTCTACCTTACTTTTAACTCTTGGGGTTGTCTGACTACGAGTAATTCTGGGACCGGGCTGTTATTTGTTTAAGGCGTACTGTACATAGATTTTTGAATGGAGAGCTTAATGGGTAGGATGTTAGGCTTTTGAACCTTTATTCTTGGAGCTTGATTCAGTCTAAACCAACATCATGTTCATGGCCGCACACTCACGTGTTCCATTCTGTTTCCAGACCATGTTTTCTATTGATTGGATTGTCAGCTTATTTAAACTAGTGTGTGTTTTTTACGTGTGTGTGTGTGTGTGTATGTGCCTGTGTAAGCATGGTGTATAAGTTAGATATACTGTTGTATAGCTGTTTGAATCCTGCTCAATAACACATCCAGAGTTTACCAGTTTTTTAGTCATAGCCAAAGCAGCATTTAAAATTTTCTTTTTAAAATTTTCTTTCAAAAATGAATTGAAAATTGGATTAAAATGGCAAGTTTAATGATGAATGTTTGTTGAGCTCTGATTGGATTCAGATTTATGTTTTATGTTTTATCCCTCCCCTCTCCCCCCAAGGATTAACCCTGCTGGATACTGTTGTAAATTAAGTGTAATGCTTTTGTGACAATCTCCCTTCGTTTCTTAAAGGTCACCGTTAGCTTTGAGACCGGAATCGCATTGGAATTATCGGGGGCACATTCAAAACGTGCATAGGTTTCTCTCCGGGGGGAGCGGTTGATATTGAGCTGCGGAACGCGGCAGAATATTCCACAGCATGTGCCTGCAGTTTCTCTGTGACATCATCAAAGTCTTTTTATCCTCTTTCTTTTTAAGTGAATTTCCCGAACCTGTCCTCTTGTCTCTGATATGTGGGCTGTACAGATGTTACCTGTACCCGAGTGACTGTGCTGAGCGTGAGAGAGGGAAGAAAAAAATCCTCCAGAAAATATTTATTTAGAAAAGGAAGAAAAAGTACAGAATGTTAGGAGTTGAGATCAGGCTATTTCTGCTTGGATCCTTCCCAGTGGAC
This sequence comes from Ilyophis sp. 1 JC-2022, assembly GCA_022702515.1. Lineage (NCBI taxonomy): Eukaryota > Metazoa > Chordata > Actinopteri > Anguilliformes > Synaphobranchidae > Ilyophis > Ilyophis sp. 1 JC-2022. The sequence continues at coordinate 146,918,309 of CM040395.1, forward strand.
CAAGGACGGTGAACCCATACGCTTTTCTTTTAAAATCAGACTTGCGGGGAATTGGAGTCACGAATGCTTGCTCGCGCCCAATCTTTGTGTGAGAGATGTCGTGCTCTTTTAAAAAGGATGATAGTTTTTGACTGAGGTGTTCTGTTCTATCACTTATGCTATAAGTGTTCTACTGGGGGATATTTCACAAAGCAGGATTACTGCCCTGAGTCAACTGCCCTGAGTAAAACCCGGAACAGTTCTTGTTTACTTCAGTTCATGTTCCGTATTTGGGAGGGTTCCGGGTTTTACTCAGTGCAGTTATCCAGCTAACTCAGTAATCCTGCTTCTCTTACTCAGTGCAGTTATCCAGCTAACTCAGTAATCCTGCTTTCAGGAACAGCCCCCTGGTCTTTCTGGGGGCCCCACCACATACGTGCCCAGTATACATGCCTCGTTTCCACGTCGTCTATTTTTTGTGTACATGTATGCAGCTGCAGATTCTGTAACGAATGTCTTCCTGCCTGATACACGTAGAAAATACAAAAAGATTGGGATGAAGGTTTACAGCTTAATTTTTCCTCTGATCTGGAAACCAAACAGGGGCGTGTCTACGGGTGGGCTGGGGTGGGCTGGGGTGGGCATTGCCCACCCAGAGGAATCGTCTGCCCATCCAATGAAAAATCTGAAAAAATCACTGTTATAGCAATTTATTTGAGCGTTTTCTGTAATTTTGTTATTGGTCATCAAAAAATGCACTGCTTTCCTATTGGCCATTTTGAAGCCAAATCCAGAAAAAAATAAAATCCGACAATATGAAGTTGGCACCCGTAGCGCCGTCAGTAAGCTATTAGAGCTACAGACGATTCGGCCAATCATAAAAATGCCACATCGAAATAATATATTTCTCTAATATCTGATTGGTTGGTTTGGCCATATAAAACACGGAGACGCAGCGAGAGAGAAAGAGGTCAGTTTCTTTGATCAATCTGGGCTGTCTCCTCTTGATAACCGTAACTGTTACGCATTGCTTAGGATATAATATTCGCTAGCCTAGCTTACTCAGTTAGTTGAGGATAGTGGCGAGAATCTCCGTCTGGGAGATTTGATTTTAAATAGATTGATTACATGTTGCATCTAGCCTAGTTGTTATAGCTGCGATTCTGCAAAACATCTGCAGCATTGCATTAGCTGGCTGCACTTGTGTGTGAGATGAGGGGGTGGAGATGGGTATAAAATGTAATAAAATTATCTTATCCACTAATATACTGATTAGCCTATACTTTAGTCTTATATGAAAGTATCTCAAATCTCATCTAGGGCTTTGAAAAAAAAATCTTTAAAATGTTAATAAATGCCCTGTGTGAGGTTGTGTAGAAATGCAGAAAATTAGTTTTAAAATGCTCAAACTTTTATGGGGGAGGACCCCCAGACCCCCCGTTACTTTGTCCCCTTCTTGTGCCCCACCAACATCTCTTCATGCCCCCCCAATCAAACGCCAAAGATGGGGTGGGGTGGGGTGTAGGGGAGGGGAGGGTGAGATGACCCTCTGTAGTTGCTATAGTTGATGTGCGGTCTGTCGACATCGGGGCAGACAGAATTTGGCTACGGTTCCACAGTCCACAGACTGGCGCTCAGAATCCGTCTGGAAAATGAAAGCAAGGAGCTCGGCGCGACTGATCCTCGCCAAAATTAATCTCTCAAAAACACAGTTCTGGAACGTACTTGGAAAAACTCAAACTGTCTGCATCGCGGAGAGCCGCAAGGGATTCTGGGATTGCTCTTCATAATTGCATGTAAATGACTAATTAAAGCAGCTAACTTCAACTCAGATTTAAAAAATGTTTTGTCTAAATTGGCTGCAAATCTTCAGATGAAACCAGAGGGCAGTAGCCCCCTGAAGGTCTCTCTTAGACCAGGGTTTCCCACCCCTGTTCTGTGTCATTTTGGGTACTTATTAAATATAATTTCTAGTACCAAGCAATTGGAATTATTTGTAATTTTTTTTTTTTAAATTAAGCTTGTTCGGGGAATGAATCAAAGCTCTACTCTTCTCGCCTGTTACTGTACATAAATATATTATTTGGGTAAACTGTGTGGTGTGCTGTACAGAACAGTCATAGAATGGTTTAGATTAATTTTTTTCAGATCTAAAGCAAAACACATCCCTGCATTTATGGTTTCACACAAGATCTCTGGACTTGAGAATAAAATGAGACTCCTTTTGCCCGTACAGTACCTACTAAACCTAAAATAAATTTAAAAAACTTACTGAAGGGAGTAGGAAAACAGCTTTATTTTCTATTTTGTGTCATGGCGAGGTGCCTGTGCATATGACAGTAGAACCTATGTAGCTGCTCCTGGTGTGTGTGTGTGTGTGTGCGTGTGTGCATGCATGTGTGCACGTGCATGTGTTTGTGCATGCGTGTGTGCGTGTGTATGCGTGCGTGTGTGTGCATGTGTGCTTGTGTGTCTGTGTGCATGCGTTTGTGTGTGCATGTGCGCGCATGCGTGTGTGGGTGCGTGCGTGTGCGTGCGTGCGTGCGTGTGTGTGGGTGTGCTTGTGTGTCTGTATGTGTGCGTGCGTGTGCATGTGCGTGCGTGTGTGTGGGTGTGCTTGTGTGTCTGTATGTGTGCGCGCGTGTGCGTGCGTGTGTGTGGGTGTGCTTGTGTGTCTGTATGTGTGCGCGCGTGTGCATGTGCGTGCGTGTGTGTGGGTGTGCTTGTGTGTCTGTATGTGTGCGTGCGTGTGCATGTGCGTGCGTGTGTGTGGGTGTGCTTGTGTGTCTGTATGTGTGCGCGCGTGTGCATGTGCGTGCGTGTGTGTGGGTGTGCTTGTGTGTCTGTATGTGTGCGCGCGTGTGCATGTGCGTGCGTGTGTGTGGGTGTGCTTGTGTGTCTGTATGTGTGTGTGCGTGTGCATGTGCGTGCGTGTGTGTGGGTGTGCTTGTGTGTCTGTATGTGTGCGTGCGTGTGCATGTGCGTGCGTGTGTGTGGGTGTGCTTGTGTGTCTGTATGTGTGCGCGCGTGTGCATGTGCGTGCGTGTGTGTGGGTGTGCTTGTGTGTCTGTATGTGTGCGTGCGTGTGCATGTGCGTGCGTGTGTGTGCGTGGTCGCCATGCCTCATTCTTCCCGCCCTTGGGACCCGTGTAAAAAAGAATAACAGGAGAGTTTGTGATGTGAGGAGAAGGGAACGGAGGTGGTTTGAGAAGCAGCTGCTCTGTGGGGACTCTGGAGACAGAGGCTCTTTACTCTTCATCCTTCTGACTCAAATGAAGGGGAGACTGACTCCAGTTCTGTGCTTTCAGCATCTCTGTTATTCTGTCACTGTGAGTGAGCAGCACTTTCACCCAAAAGAGAGAGGAGGAGGGGAGAGGAGAGGAGAAGGAGAGGAGGAGGAGGGGAGAGGAGAGAAGGAGGGGAGAGGAGAGGAGAAGGAGAGGAGGAGGAGGAGAGAGGAGAGGAGGAGAGGAGGAGGAGGGGAGAGGAGAGGAGGAGAGGAGGAGGAGGGGAGAGGAGAGGGGGAGAGGAGAGGAGAAGGAGAGGAGGAGGAGGGGAGAGGAGAGGAGGAGGAGGGGAGAGGAGAGGAGGAGGGGAGAGGAGAGGAGGAGGAGGAGGAGAGGAGAGGAGGAGGGGAGAGATGAGGAGGAGGAGAGAGGAGGAGGAGGAGAGGAGGAGGAGGAGGAGAGAGGAGAGGAGGAGGAGGAGAGAGGAGAGGAGGACGGGAGAGAGCGTCTGCACCGCTGTCGAAATGGACTCGGCACAGAACATACCGCTGTGTTTCCCCGGGTTCAGTCTGAACATACCGCTGTGTTTCCCCGGGTTCACGCTGAACATACCGCTGTGTTACACACACACACACACACACCTGTACACACACACACACACACACATACCTGTACACACACACACACACACACACACACACACGTGTATCTGCACAGTCATGCTGGGAATGCTGGATGCTGTGCTGCTGCAGATAGAGGCTGTGCTGCTGTAGATAGAAGCTGTGCTGCTGTAGATAGAAACTGTGCTGCTGCATTAAGAGGCTGTGCTGCTGCAGATAGAGGCTGTGCTGCTGTAGATAGAGGCTGTGCTGCTGTAGATAGAGGCTGTGCTGCTGCATTAAGAGGCTGTGCTGCTGCAGATAGAGGCTGTGCTGCTGTAGATAGAGGCTGTGCTGCTGTAGATAGAAGCTGTGCTGCTGCATTAAGAGGCTGTGCTGCTGCAGATAGAGGCTGTGCTGCTGTAGATAGAGGCTGTGCTGCTGTAGATAGAGGCTGTGCTGCTGCATTAAGAGGCTGTGCTGCTGTAGATAGAGGCTGTGCTGCTGTAGATAGAAGCTGTGCTGCTGCATTAAGAGGCTGTGCTGCTGCAGATAGAGGCTGTGCTGCTGTAGATAGAAGCTGTGCTGCTGCAGATAGAAACTGTGCTGCTGCATTAAGAGGCTGTGCTGCTGCAGATAGAGGCTGTGCTGCTGTAGATAGAGGCTGTGCTGCTGTAGATAGAAGCTGTGCTGCTGCATTAAGAGGCTGTGCTGCTGCAGATAGAGGCTGTGCTGCTGTAGATAGAGGCTGTGCTGCTGCATTAAGAGGCTGTGCTGCTGCAGATAGAGGCTGTGCTGCTGTAGATAGAGGCTGTGCTGCTGTAGATAGAAGCTGTGCTGCTGCATTAAGAGGCTGTGCTGCTGCAGATAGAGGCTGTGCTGCTGTAGATAGAGGCTGTGCTGCTGTAGATAGAGGCTGTGCTGCTGCATTAAGAGGCTGTGCTGCTGTAGATAGAGGCTGTGCTGCTGTAGATAGAAGCTGTGCTGCTGCATTAAGAGGCTGTGCTGCTGTAGATAGAGGCTGTGCTGCTGTAGATAGAAGCTGTGCTGCTGCATTAAGAGGCTGTGCTGCTGTAGATAGAGGCTGTGCTGCTGCATTAAGAGGCTGTGCTGCTGCAGATAGAGGCTGTGCTGCTGCATTAAGAGGCTGTGCTGCTGCAGATAGAGGCTGTGCTGCTGTAGATAGAGGCTGTGCTGCTGTAGATAGAAGCTGTGCTGCTGCATATAGAGGCTGTGCTGCTGCATATAGAGGCTGTGCTGCTGTAGATAGAGGCTGTGCTGCTGCAGATAGAGGCTGTGCTGCTGTAGATAGAGGCTGTGCTGCTGTAGATAGAAGCTGTGCTGCTGCAGATAGAAGCTGTGCTGCTGCATTAAGAGGCTGTGCTGCTGCAGATAGAGGCTGTGCTGCTGTAGATAGAAGCTGTGCTGCTGCATTAAGAGGCTGTGCTGCTGCAGATAGAGGCTGTGTTGCTGCATATACAGGTTGTTCTGCTGCATACAGAGTCTATGTTGCTGCAGATAGAGGCTGTGCTGCATCAGTAATGTGGTGTCTGTGTCTCAGCTCCTCCCCTCAGAGTGCATCAGAGCCAAGGGCAGCTCAAGGACAGGCTCTCTCTGCAGCCCCGCCCAGAGACGCCACCACACGCCGCGTACCGTCTCTTTCTCTCTCCTTTTCTCTCCCTCTCTCTTTCTTTCTCCCTCTATCTGTACCTTTTCTCTCCCTCTCTCTTTCTTTCTCCCTCTATCTGTACCTTTTCTCTCCCTCTCTCTTTCTTTCTCCCTCTATCTGTACCTTTTCTCTCCCTCTCTCTTTCGTTCTCCCTCTATCTGTACCTTTTCTCTCTCCTCTTCTATTTTCTCTCTGCCTTGTTTCTCTCCCTCTTTTTCTCCGAGCCTTCTCTCTCTTTTTGTCCTCTTTCTCTGTGGATTTTATTTTTTCTTCTTGCACCTTGTCAATTTCCTGCTCCATCTCTCTGTCTACCTCCCTCTCTCTCTCTCTCCCTGTCTGTCACTCTATCTCTTTCTCCCTGCCTCTCTATGTCTCTCTTTCTCTCACTCGATCTGTCACTATCTTTCTCTCTGTCTTTCCCTGCTCCCTTTCTTTATCCCTTCCTCCCCTATTGTCACCTGTTTCTGTGCGTGTCTGTGCTTCTGATGGCATCGGTTGCAGCAATGAGCGCTTATATAAGAACAGGGAAATAAGTTTTTACAGTAAGTTACGAGCCAAAAGGCCGTGAGTGATAATGGGTAAATGGATGAAATTAAAATTGGTTCAAACTCAGCAGGGTAGCCCTCGCCCTCACCCCCCCCCCCCCCCGGCTTTTCTCTTCCCATCATGCACCTGTGGCCAAATCTTCACACCCCAAGTGGAACCAAGTTGTGAAAGGAGAGGAGTGTGAGGGAGGGACAAGAGAGTGGGACACACAGATGGGCAGTGTAACCATGGCGACGTGACACACTGTTTATTTAATCGCACACAGCTTTATGCTAGATTTAAGAGCAGGGCCTGTTTCAGGCAGAGTGTGTGTGACCTCAGGTTAAGCGCCCTGCATGCATGTCTTCTGTCGAATTCTGTTTTTTTCCCCCTCCTAAAAGGTATTTTAGTCCCTCAGTGCGGCCAATCAGAGCGACAGGATGTACAGTGACTTTGGCGTTTATAAGCAGAGCTGCAGCGGGTGACCGCTTGCCCATCAAAGCAGAACCCCCTTAAGCACTGAGGGGTGTTATCACTGAAAGGCCTTCGTATAGAGTGCTGGGGAAACTACTGGGGATGTGAAGCTGTGCAAACTACCAATTACTTCAATAACTACAGTCAAGCTACCCTAAAATATAGAGAAATGTAGTGTGCGAAATTACAATTGCTCAAATTCAAACTACATAAAAACATATTAAAAAATTATAAAAAAGATGATTATTATTATGTGAGACGCGCATGTGAGAAAACAGCACAGCAGGAAAACGGGGGGGGGGGGGGGGCGGGCCAGCTGGGTAGAGAGAATGGAATTGGCACAGTTACCTGGGCCAGCTGGGTAGAGACGGGGGAGGAGACGAGGCTGCTCCAACCTATCGCTTCTGTTCCAGGTCTGGACCAAACCATTCAGGAATAGGTAGGGGGAGGGGCGATGTCCAGGGATCACTAATCTGGCTGAAACCTCTCTGAGAGGCACACCGGCGGTTTATACCATCTTTTGTTCCGTCCTCTTTCCACACTCCTCACGGATTTATCATCGTAACTCTACGTAGCTTTTTAATACCAGAACAAATACAATTCCCTGTTGAATCATGCTGAGATCACCTCTGCCCCCCTCCCACCTCTCAATTTTTTCTAAATGGTTTGTACTTTGTCTACCATTAGTCAGGCGGTCCAGCCCTCTACAGTATGTTGGGTTCTGGGACCGAAGAGAGAGTGAATGATTAACTTTCAAGGTTAACGTGACAGTCCTCATCACACGGCCATTCCAAGCATTGCCCCTCTCGACAAACTCCCTATAAAAACACCGAAAGGATTGATGTAGATATAACCAGGGCGTGATTTACTGGCCAAATAACATGGCAGAAGATAACAGCTACCGTAAAAACAACGGTTCCTTTTTTTTTAGCGGTGTAGGGCCACGAGCGGATTGAGGCGCACTGCAAGAAAGGTTGCGCTTGGCGACGGACAGCTGTCCGTCATCCGTCACCGGGGTGTGGTCTAAAACAGCTGTCCGTCACCGGGGTGTGGTCTAAAACAGCTGTCCTTCACCCGGGTGTGGTCTAAAACAGCTGTCCTTCACCGGGGTGTGGTCTAAAACAGCTGTCCTTCACCGGGGTGTGGTCTAAAACAGCTGTCCTTCACCGGGGTGTGGTCTAAAACAGCTGCCCTTCACCGGGGAGTGGTCTAAAACAGCTGTCCTTCACCGGGGTGTGGTCTAAAACAGCTGTCCTTTACCGGGGTGTGGTCTAAAACAGCTGTCCTTCACCGGGGTGTGGTCTAAAACAGGAACGGCTGAATTCTGGAGCAGCTATGGATGGTGAAAGTGGGCCGGTCCAAAATCTGCAGATGATATCTACAGCTTCCAACCCATTTCTGTCTGCTGGATTCTGGCCGTGGTTGTTTTGTGGTCACACTAGCTCTGGCCGTGGTTGTGTTTTGGTTGAGTTGTAGTCACACTACCTCTTGCCGTGGTTGTGTTCTGGTTGTGTGGTGGTCACACTAGCTCTGGCCGTGGTTGTGTTTTGGTTGAGTTGTGGTCACACTAACTCTGGCCTTGGTTGTGTTCTGGTTGTGTTGTGGTCACACTAACTCTGGCCTTGGTTGTGTGATGATCACACTAGCTCTGGCCATGGTTGTGTTCTGGTTGTGTTGTGGTCATACTAACTCTGGCCTTGGTTGTGTGGTGATCACACTAACTCTGGCCTTGGTTGTGCGTGGTCACACTAGCTCTGGCTTTGGTTGTGTGGTGATCACACTAGCTCTGGCCTTGGTTGTGTTGTGGTTGTGTGGTGATCACACTAGCTCTGGCCTTGGTTGTGTTGTGGTTGTGTTGTGGTCACACTAGCTCTGGCTTTGGTTGTGTGGTGGTCACACTAGCTCTGGCCGTGGTTGTGTTTTGGTTGAGTTGTAGTCACACTACCTCTTGCCGTGGTTGTGTTCTGGTTGTGTGTTGGTCGTCCTTACGAAAATGGAATGTAATATAATATATTGTACATATGTGAACTTATAAAAATACTGAAATAAAGACATTTCACAGCATTAAAAAACTGCAATATGTGAACTGATTCATATCTTTGACTATTTATTGTGGCGTTGCAATATCTTGATAATATATTATAAGGTATATTTTTATAAGGATGTGTTGGCTCTGGCCTTGTGGTTGTGCGACCCTTTTCGGATAAGATTGGACAGAGCTCTAAAATTTCCAATCTCCTGTAAATGGTTTTCCCCTGCTTACCTTCGATGTTCCAGGGTTTGGGAATGATGCCGAGGAAAGGGTTTGGGAATGATGCCTAGGAAATGTCCTCCAGTTTGTGGACATGAAAGCCCTTCTGTCTGCCTCTCTCCAGCTCATCATTTATTAAAAGAGTCAAACAGTTTAATAAGGACGTCCTCTTCTGGTGATGATCTATTCTCCCATGATGCACTTTAAGATTACGTGTGTGTGTGTGTGTGTGTGTGTGTGTGTGTGTGAGGATGCATGTAAATGAGAGTGTGTGTGTGAGTGTGTGTGAGCGTGAGAGAGAGTGTGGGATTGGTGACTTGTCAGTTGTGTTTGTCAGTTGTCCGGCAATTACCCAAAAGCCTGTGCAGTGCTGTTGTAAGTGTTGATGTGGGTCATAATTCTGCCCGCGAACTTAAACGTTATCTGTTTCCTCTCTTAACCTTGCAGACACACATATAAACACACGCACACACACGCACAGACACACCGAAACACACACACACACACACACACACACACACACACACACACACCAGCCCATGTCATACCACCCGACTGGTCTCTCAGAGGGATGCCTGCATGTTCGCTCTTGTCTGAAGCTGGATGTATGGGGTGTCACTCAGAAGGAAATGGGCTGTCAGTCTTCCGTCTCCCAGACAACACAAGCACTTCTGGCAGTGCTGGATTAGGCCCTGGACAGGCCGCTGCTGGTAGCAGCCATTAGGGAGAGCTTTTCCGACCCGCTGGACCAGGGAGACACCAATGCCCCTGAGGTTGTTGGAGGTCCCGAGTCAAACTATTTAAGTCATGCAAAAACAATTCCATGCTCTTGTCCTTCTGGGCAGTCCAAGCCTTCATTATTTTTATTTTTATTAGTTTGAATCTTATCAATTAACTGTCATCCGTTTACAAACGCGTGTTCCATGCCTAGCACCGTACCAACAGCAAACAACATGGTAATTTTTGGGTTCATACATGTCCTTTCCTAACTCCTTAGCTTCGTCCAATGGAGGACATGAGGAAAGGATGCAAGGATCACATAGGAGGATAGAAAAAATGAGGCAACATGTATTAAGAAATTGGAACGTCCTTGCTCAATCAAGCGTCAGCGTCATATTATGCTCACATGCTTAACTATAATGCTTTTTAGCTTATTTCCCATGAATAAACGGTGCTTTTGTTAGTTATAAAGAACGAGTGTCATTATGGATTAGCGCTTTATAATAAATGGAAAGGAACGGTAAAATTGCGTTTGTGTAGGGGTGTGCCCGCGACATGGCAGATGTGAGGAGTGGTGGATAATACACGTCACACGTTCTGAGAAAAGGCTTCTGCGAGAGGCTACACTTGTGCTTCCTCACTGAAGCATCCTCCTTATTCCCCACTCCTCGCTCCTCCATGGAGTATTGAGCGGTTTGGAATGCCCTTAAAGATGACGAACCTTGATCGATTTCCGGGTCAGGCGAGGACCGAGGAGAAGAAGACGGACAAAATAAGCGATTGGAATCCACGTAGTTTCCACACACACAGATCACACACTTCCTATGCATGCTGTTTAGATGGCAAATCTGGATTTCATATAATGGGATGACAGGTTATCATAGGCCCGACACAAAAGTGAGCTTCAGCCAATCATATTCCAGCACTCTGAGGCCCTCCGTGAAGCTACCTGGCAACCTGAGCAGAGTCATATTACGCCTTAGCATTCTGAAAAGGAGGGTTTGTCTGGACTATCAAAATGATCAAGATTTTTGGTATGAATGTGGATATGCTGCCTGGTGAATATGCTGAGGTTTGCTGTACATATCTCAAAAACGTTTGCTTGCACTTGTGCTGTGCGATTTAGATGATGTTGTTTGTTAAAAATGACGGGTAGAAATGCAAAGAGCTGCAGGTCGGGCTCTGGATGGGTTGCCAGTCTGAGAAAGCCAGGTTTGGAACTTGCGTCATGAATCTGACACGGTTTAATTAAAGGTCAGAAATCGTACGTATTACAAAAAACAAGTGGTGACTTGTTTTTTTGGGTCGAAGTTTCAACAAATCAAGCATCTCCCACAGCCACAATAAACAAACAAACAAACACATAACTAAATAACTAAAGCATGCAATAAATACATGAATAAATGATATCTTTCAGAACCAACTGCGGCCGCATATAAAAATGGACCTTTACCAAACTCCTGACTCGCCGGTAAAGAAAACCCAAGTATTGTCTGTGAAAAGCCACTTGATTGGAAAGTGAGTATTTTTTGCTGCATTTGTGTCGTTCATGCTGTGAAGTGCATCTCGTCAGGATAATGTCTCGCAGTTTATCATGTTTTTCACATTTCAGACAGTTAACGGACGCTCTTATCCAGGGGAATTTACACAGCTTACATTCTTTTTTATATATAATCCATTTATACAGCTGGATATTTACTGAGGAAATTAAGATTAAGCACCTTACACAAAGGTATAACACTACACCTGGGAATGAAACGTACTACCGCACATTTATAAGTCTAGTTATGCTATGCTGCCAGAACAAGATCCAACAGGTCTTTTCCCTTCTTTATCTTACTGTTTGTTTATGGTTTTTTGTGTGTCCAAACACGTTCTGTGTATTCTGTCTCAGAAAAGCCAGCAAGCACACACATTATAACTGTTTAAACAGCAGCTGTGATAATCCAAGCAGAGTCCCACACTGTTGACTCTACAGGTGAAATACTGAGTATAAACATACTCCTGCCCACACGCACGCTTTTTTCCACATTTACCACCCCGTCGTTTCAGTCTGTGACCTTCATCAAGGCCTTTCTATTTGTCTTGATAAAGGTCACATGCCAATGCATTGATTGATTGATTACGTTTTCTTCTTAAATTGCCAAAGAATACCAATTAAGAACGTAGAGCATTGAAATTGTAAAGATGCCATGGATCATTACTGTATGCTTTTTATTACTATTATTTATTTTAAAAGGAGAGCAGACATTAGCTTATTATGTATTTAAAAAAAACTTATTTAATAATTCTCACAGAGAGAAAGCACAGAGCATCACAGAGAGAGAGGGAAATCACAGAGCATCACAGACAGAGAGAGAAATCACAGAGCATCACAGACAGAGAGAGAAAGCACAGAGCATCACAGACAGAGAGAGAAAGCACAGAGCATCACAGACAGAGAGAGAAAGCACAGAGCATCACAGACAGAGAGAGAAAGCACAGAGCATCACAGACAGAGAGAGAAAGCACAGAGCATCACAGACAGAGAGAGAAAGCACAGAGCATCACAGACAGAGAGAGAAAGCACAGAGCATCACAGACAGAGAGAGAAAGCACAGAGCATCACAGACAGAGAGAGAAAGCACAGAGCATCACAGACAGAGAGAGAAAGCACAGAGCATCACAGACAGAGAGAGAAAGCACAGAGCATCACAGACAGAGAGAGAAAGCACAGAGCATCACAGACAGAGAGAGAAAGCACAGAGCATCACAGACAGAGAGAGAAAGCACAGAGCATCACAGACAGAGAGAGAAAGCACAGAGCATCACAGATAGAGAGAGAAAGCACAGAGCATCACAGACAGAGAGAGAAAGCACAGAGCATCACAGACAGAGAGAGAAAGCACAATACAGGAAGTGGCACAACAGGGCACCATGAGGACAAAGGTCCCCAGAGGGGGGTCAAGGAGCATGGAATCTTACCTCACAGGATGTGATGTAATGGGATGTAATTCCCCGGCTGCATTGCTCTCGGACACATCTGGCATTGGTGTGATTTAATTTGAAAGTTCCTTCCTGGCTAATGAAATATGGAGCGAAACATAACGGGAGTATTTCAAACAGCTCTGGAAAAAATTATAATAATCAAAGAAACACTATTCCCCACTCTGCTGCCCTCCCTTCCCAATGGATTGTAATTTAAAAAAAGACACATGGCTTCAAAAAGGATACCGCTATTTATCAAGTGTCTGACTGCCTGACAGCTCTCACAGTGAATGTAATGTTAATCGCTCCAAAATTGACTTTTTATCCCCACGCCCCCCCTCCCTGTGGTGTTGTTTATCAGGGGGTCTTTGTTTAATTAATTCCATTAATGAACGCCTGCTTCCACACTCATTTGTAAACGATAATGAATCCATCAGTGGGGGTGGCTGGCTAACTGCTGTGTCAGACATGCCTAGCTCTGATTCATCCTGTTATTGTGTCGTATACTCTCCCAGATCACAGAGCCAAAAGAGTGCTTTTCTGTGTGCTACAATCCAGGCTCAGTTGGTCTGACGCAGTCAAGCACAGCCTGACACAGTCCAGCATAGCACAGTGTGTGTGTAGAAAGCTGTCCTTTCAGCGCAGTGCTGGGGCAAACCCTTGGTCCTCTCTTTCAGACGGGAGGCTGCTGTAGGCTTTGCTGGCAGGGGCTTGTGCGTTCAGTTCCTGGGTGGGACCATTGCCACTTTATCATTAGAGCAGGGTAGCACTTAGCCAAAACTGCTTCCCTAAATGAGTGCCTGAAGTGTTCCGTTCAGCACTTATACTGGCAAATTGCTACTCAGTCTCATCTTGGGCAAATCAGGTTAATTACCAGGTTGCATCTACACAATAAATTCCATTTCACAAACAACGTTTCTCTTCTAAACAGTTTTTGTCCACTTTCACAGGTTTTCCCGGGAGATAACAGTCTAACCTTCCAACAGAAAATTAGGATTTACAGATACAATTTTACTGCCTAATGCTGCGATCAGGACATATGGGAATTACAGGCTGCGTCCCAATACTCAATGCATCCTCCTTTCCTCCACTACCACCTCCTCTTCTCCGATCTTTGTGTTTTAATCTAATGTTGCTGATTACATCTTAATTACGTATTAATGGTTACATATTAATTAATGTCTCGACGCAAACCGCAATGTCAGGTACATTGTATACTGTACATGCAAATACTTGTACTCGAAACGTTCAGACAGTTTTGCATACTTCCGGGTAAGAGAGGAGTGGTAGTGGGGGAGTGGAGGAAGGGAGGTGGGGAGTGAAGAATATTGGGACGCAGCCACGGTTTGAACGACTTGCTTGCTCGTACCAACAACTTGGAGGTGTTCGTGCGTTGACCTCGGATTAACCTGTTGAACGCCAAGATCAAGATCACCAGAGATTTGGGGAGGGTCTCCGGGGTCCCTGGAAAGATGGCAGTTTGCCGGAAACCGTTAAAAGAAAGCAGAGAAAGAGAGAGATTGAACACTCAGGAAGCGACATTGACAGCTCTTTATATCGAACATGGAGCCCAAGACACGAGCGCCCCACCAGAAGATCCAGAGCGCCATGCAAGCAGCTTTTTAGAACACAGGGAATCGGCTCCGCCCATCAGCTGCTGCCAATCAGGTAGGCTACTGCAGACTAAGAAATCAGACGTAGGTCAAGGTGGATGTAGGGTAGATGCCGGTGGGGCTTTGACTGCCTCTAATGAGCCATTAATGCAGTAAGACACTCGGGGTAGCCAGGGTTATTGATCAATAAAAAATATATTTTGTTATTTAATTATAATTAATATAATCGTAAGTATATAGTTAATTAATTATTAGGATTAAGATGAGCTGTGTCTTATGGGTCTACGTATTGAAGCCAAACTGAAACTAAGAAGATTTGTGCATTTGAATGGCTATGGTTTGCCTTACAGGATATACTGCAATATATTCTAAATAAAAATATATTGAAAATATATCTTTAAAATATAACTATCAATATATTGGCCAGCAGTTTATTTTAGAAATATATAGATTGAAATTTCTGAAAAGTGGCAATAATGTGTATGTTCACCAATATATTGTTGTTGTGTTGCACATTATATATATAATGCATTTCATTTCAATATATTTTTTGCATATTCCATTTTTATAAGGGTTGTGTGCAGTATATGGATGAGGCACAGATGGACCTAAACCTCGGCTTAAACCATGTTAAGCAGTTTTTTTTTTAAAAACAATATTTGAATAATCTTACTATTATCCCTAAAATGATGCATTCCGGTCCTGAGCTGGGTGCTGTTTTTACACAATATGTTTAAAATGGCTGCTGATTTTTAGAATCCCAAAACACTCTGTCCAGTGGCACAAAATTGACTTTTGACCCACTGGACAGAGTGTCTTGTGATTCTAAAAATCAGCAGCCATTTTAAACATTTTACCAGTCACATTACCTTTCACAATATAACACAACCTGATTGGTTACCTGCCAAAGTGGCTGCTAGAGTAAAAAATGTTTACCAGCCACGATAAAAATGTTACCAGTATTTGGCTGTTGGCGGGTGTTCATTTCACAGCCTGATGTAATATTAATGAGTTGATACTGAAATGGCTCAGAGCCGAGTGGGTAAGCAATAGCTCAGCCCCAATGGGGTAAGATCAGCGGCTGAGCTATGAGTCTATACAGACCAACAACTAAAATAATCAATCTGTCCCCTTAGCCAAAAACAGAAAAATAATAAACATCTTTTGTCGCAGGTGGTCATCAGTCACTGTGATTTATGATTATCTCTGAACCTGTTATTTGGAGTGTTTTGTTTTTCTGCCCCGTGAGACAGAAACTGATGACTGGGATGGAAAGAGAGAGAAAAAGAGAGAGAAAGAAAAAGAGAGAAAGAGGGCGAGAGACAGGGAGAGAGACTTGTTTTTCACTGTGTTATTGAATCAGGTCTCTGGGTTCCTGACCTCACTGTGAGATCTTTGAAACTAATGACATGCTGTTTACAGTCTCCCTTTTCCACCTCCACCTTAGAGTTAATTTAAGAGAAGAAAGGGGCGTGATGCTTCTCTGCACTCCAGGGAGGTGATAATGGGAGAGGAAACCTCACACGGTTTGGGGCTGTGGATCTTAAAGGAGAGCGGGACCAGTAGTACTAGCAGTCGGCAGATAGAGGGCGCCAGACCAGGCAGTTGAGCTCTGCTCTATCTGCATTCACAGTCTCTCTCGCTTTCTGTTCTGGGGCTTCCTCTAAATCACTATTCACTTTCACCTTGCTTCTCTCAGATCGTTTCAAGAGGCCTCTTGGGTGGTTTGCCTAAGAAAATTAAAAAAAACCCAAGGAAAGTATCTGTTAAGATGTGCTATGCATTTAAAAATCAGGCTGCTGGCTTGATGTGTGCTCAATATGGGCCAACAAAATACCAAAATACTTTATTAATTTCAAAAAATATATAATTACAGTACAAATTTGGAACACATTTTTAAACTTTATTGAGAGCCTCCATTCCTTACTTAACATAACAAACCGTGTGTGTGTGTGGGTGTGTGTGCACGTTCGTGTTTTTTGAGCATGTTCATTTATGAGGCTACAGTCCACTTCCTTGAGCATTTGTCATTATAAACAAAATTAATGAGAGCAGATGGTGAATGTTTTGGCGTGTTCCAAAATGCATCAATTCATCCCCCCAACATACTTATCACTCACAGACAAACAAATTATGTGAAAGAATATCTAGGGTTAAAGAAAAACACATTTTCCACAAACCATATTAAAAGATTACCAACGGACACCGGTAACAAATAAATACATACACTACATGGCCAAAAGTAAGTGGACACCTCATGATCCAACATCTCATTCCAAATTCACGGGCTTTAATATGGAGTTGGCTCCCCTTTGCTCCTATACCAGCCTCCACTCTCCTGGGAAGGCTTTCCACTGGATGTTTGGTCATTACTGCTGGGATTCACTTCCATTCAGCCACAAGAGCATTAGTGAGGTTGGTTATTGATGTGACTGCATATAGTGTATTTACTTGAAGTAATGAAACTTTATTATCTTGAAGGCAACGTAGCTCTGTTTGATCTCTACAGGGTCAACAAATGTACAAACAGGTAAAAACTTTTTTTTTTTTTGTGAAGGATTTTTCTATTTTAAAAGTATATTTAATAAAAAACGCAGGCAGTTGTGATGTAACAGTTCTGTGTGATTTAACAGAAACATGAGCCACTGCCAGTTCAGGAGAGATTGTAGATGTATAACTGAGGCTATTGATGAAAGTCTTTCTGTGAAGTTCATGCTGAGATGTACGTTGTAGAATTTTTAGGAGTTCAATTTATTCCTTCGTACGTTTGTAAGTAGAAAAATACATGCAGGCACGTCTTCGTTTCAAAATTGGTTGTTTAATAGAGTAGAAGGAACTAGTGGGTCTGTTCCCCAAGTACAGATCAACAAAAACCAACAAGTAAGGGAGAATGTCAACACTTATACTCTGTCCCACAATGGAAGCAAAAGACCAAATGGTCATCCCCTTGAATGAGAACACATCAGGATGTCAAACAAAGGTACTGCATATCAAAGAAGGAAATTTGACTGGATTAGGGGCTAGACGAAGTCATCTAATTTGGCCTTTTCCGGGGTAGAGGATGTATACAGCATAACAAAGAAAAGAGCTAGACGAGGTAATCTCATATTGGCCTCCTACAAGGTGTGCCACTTCAGGGGGGTTACCTGTACTTGGCTCCCATGATTTCCAACATACGTGTGTAAAATATTGCGCCACCATGGCAACCTTTGCTAGGTAGCTGCTGCTTGTCCTCAGATTTAAGCCAGGGAACTGGACGCCATCAAATGGCCTTTAGCTGCTCATAAACAGTCGCTCCAGTGCTTTTTGATGGCGCTGCTAGGTTTCTGGCCTTATGTTTCTGATGTAAAGTTGCGCTAATGCAGTATGTTGTGTTAAACTCCTGCGTGAACACACATTTCAGAAAAATAAAAGCTTTAAAAGGCGGCTGTAGACTCAGGCCTACTGTACGGTAAACCCAGAGAGCCCGACAATTATCCTTTAAGGGAACTCACTTAAATAGTACTAAAGGGAACGCCGGTCCCAGCAGTGGGCTATAAAAATAAACTTTAGCTTAAATCATTGTGTGTGCATTGTGCCAAAAAAGTGATCTGTAAGAGCCACTTACAGGAACACAAGACTAGGCAGCTCCTCCTAAAGCAGGGGACAAGGAATGCCAAGCAGGTTCATTCACATTAAAAAAGAGAGAATTCTCCTGTCAGCCATCCGTCAAAAAGGGGCCGTGTTGAGAGGCCTGCTATTGGCTGAGACGAGAGGCCTAGTTTCAGCTCATGCATCCTGTTCTGTTCTGTTCTGTTCTGTTCTGTTCTGTTCTGTTCTGTTCTGTTGCTTCACTGCTGGCACACAAAGGCTTTTGGAGGAAAAAAAGGAGTGATAAATTTGGCCAATTTCTCCTGATTCGTTTGGTCAATTAAAACAAGGATTCTTAAACGTTTCCCTGGGGGCTTTTTTGTCTACATGCTCAATTGTTCCAGCGTGAAAAATAGCGTTTTCCTGGGTCTAACAAGCTGTAAATTAAGCAGTCGTCTGTCAAGTGGCTGTACACTGAAGTGATTGGCCGATTCATTGATTGGGTGACAGAAAAAGAAAGTAACTCCCACTTGAGGCTTACATGCACCTTACAATCATACTGACTGCGCCTGGTACTTGAATTCGTGTTTACCTTTTAGGGTTGTTTTAACGCACTTGTTCCTTGTTCGGAAATGCACTATGTACGTGGCTCTGGATAAGAGCGTCTGCTAAATGACTATAATGTAATGCAACATGCTGAACGTGTGCACAAGCATCTGTGCGAAATGAAGCCGTTAAACGAGGATGACTCAAACCTGCGTTCTGATTAGATCCAAATCGAGGAAGCGTGTAGCTGCAGGTAAAAGCGTGTAGCTGCAGGTAAAAGCGTGTAGCTGCAGGTAAAAGCGTGTAGCTGCAGGTAAAAGCGTGTAGCTGCAGGTAAAAGCGTGTAGCTGCAGGTAAAAGCGTGTAGCTGCAGGTAAAAGCGTGTAGCTGCAGGTAAAAGTGTGGCAGCCAGCAGACCAGCTGTGAATAGCTCTGTCACAGCTTGTTTATCAGTGGTGAACACAAGGACTGAATGACCTTCAGCGATTATCGCATTGACTGGAAGAAGAACAGTCGGCTCACACTGAAGTTCCTGGAAGATATCCGAACTGGGCTGTGTCCCCCCCCCCCCCCCACTCTTCCCAGAGAGCGAATATTCACTGACAAAAAAAGCCACAGATGAATCGTCTCAGGACGGTCAGAGAGAGATTCCCACTATTTTCACTGCCGATCTCGATTTCCCAGTTAATTGGTTGATTTCGCTGATTTGTAAGCGTAAGAGCTTGGCTTTTGTTATCGCGCACCATGATAAATAACCCGCCCAGGAATTGACTCAAATGCGCCACCGTGGTGAGGGAGAAGGGTGGTCTGGGGTAATACAGCGGCCTCAGGGGGTCCCGGGTGGGGGTCATCGCTGGTGCATTCTGGGCTGGTGGAAGAGTGTCTCGGGAACCAGAGCTGTCCAGTGCAGTCCGAACGGACGCATTTCTATTTAATTTACAAGCAAGCCGGTAATGTGCTTATGAGCCAGTAATTTTGTTATCCAGCCCCGTGGGTGTGTGTGTGTGTGTGTGCGTGTGTGTGTATGTGCATGTATGCGTGCGTGTGCGCATGTGTGCATGTATGTGTGTGTGTGTGTGTGTGTGCGTGTGTGTGTGTAAGTGTTTCCGTTCACCCATCCGCACATCTGTTTCTCACTCTCTGCTGTAATTACATCTCCTGATCAGTGGTAGTATGCTTTTAAAACACACACTCAAACCCACATGCACGCATACTCACTCACACACACACACACACACACACACACACATACATGCATACACACACACACACACAAACGAAGCACTCGCACATACATATACCCCTGTCTAAATGCACACCCTGGCAATGCCATGTTTTAGTCTCCCCAGCAGGGGGCGAACCTGAGATCCTCTTTCTCTGGCTGTTAAAGAAAAGGCTGACAGCCCTTCACCTTTGACCCCACAAAGATTCATAAAATAATTAAAAGAAGAGGTGTAAATTTATAGAAGGCAAACAGACATTTCACCCCCTTGAAGATGGCTGTTTCTGCACGGGGGGTGTCGTTGACCCAGCAGGCTAATATTTAATCTTCAGTACACCCCATGTGCTGTGTCTTTGTGATTGGCAGCAAGTGTTCCCTCCAGTAATTCTTTTGGCCAATGCTAGGACTCTCTCTCTCTCTCTCTCTCTCTCTCACTCTCTTTCTAATTCCGCCCTTTCTTTTCTTCTCGCTGTCTCTTCCTCATCCCCCTCTCTCCTCTTTCTCTCTCTCTATCCCCTCCGCCTCTAATTCTCTCTCTTCCTCCTTCTGTCTTTCTGTCTCCCTGTAATTCCCACTTTCTCTCCACCAACAGTTTTAAGCCCCTGGTGTCTTGTTAAAAAGCACTGGGAGGGCTGGCAGAAAACATTGGTTGTTTCAGACAGTCGGCCCGTTTGTGGAACTTCCTGTTTGATTAAGACAGAGTGCAAACTTTTTGATGAGACTTTTTTTTCCCCCCAGACAATGAATAATTCATGATCGGTCACGGCTGGCTGATTTATGGAGAATTTCATCAGGATTTCCATAATATAAACATGGCAGCATCAGCATCAATGTGACATCACAGAATGTGGAGCGACGTGAGCACAGACGCTGGCTATTTGGCAGAAATGATGGGTGATTAAGAAACGTTCGGCCTAAAGCAGCCTGTTACTAACCAGGAGTCACAATTACACAAGTGTATGCACATACACACATACCCAAACAAGCATGCACATATACTCACATACCCAAACAAGCATACACATATACACACATACCCAAAGAAGCATGCAAGCATACACACATACCCAAACAAGCATGCACATATACTCACATACCCAAACAAGCATGCACATATACTCACATACCCAAACAAGCATGCACACATGCACACATACCCAAAGAAGCATGCACACCATACACACATACCCAAACAAGCATGCACATATACTCACATACCCAAACAAACATGCACATATACTCACATACCCAAACAAGCATGCACACATGCACACATACCCAAAGAAGTATGCACACCATACACACATACCCAAACAAGCAGGCACATATACACACATACCCAAACAAGCATGCACACATGCACACATACCCAAAGAAGCATGCACATATTACACACATACCCAAACAAGCATGCACACATGCACACATACCCAAACAAGCATGCACATATACACACATACCTAAACAAGCATGCACACATACCCAAAGAAGCATGCACACCATACACACATACCCAAACAAGCATGCACATATACTCACATACCCAAACAAGCATGCACATATACTCACATACCCAAAGAAGCATGCACACATACACACATACCCAAAACAAGCATGCACACATACACACATACCCAAAACAAGCATGCACACATACACACATACCCAAACAAGCATGCACATATACACACATACCCAAACAAGCATGCACACATGCACACATACCAAAAGAAGCATGAACACCATACACACATACCCAAACAAGCATGCACATATACTCACATACCCAAACAAGCATGCACATATACTCACATACCCAAAGAAGCATGCACACATACACACATACCCAAAACAAGCATGCACACATACACACATACCCAAACAAGCATGCACACATACACACATACCCAAACAAACATGCACACATGCACACATACCCAAACAAGCATGCACATATACACACATACCCAAACAAGCATGCACATATACTCACATACCCAAACAAGCATGCACATATACTCACATACCCAAAGAAGCATGCACACATACACACATACCCAAAACAAGCATGCACACATACACACATGCCCAAACAAGCATGCACACATGCACACATACCCAAACAAGCATGCACACATACACACATACACAAACAAGCATGCACATATACACACATACCAAAACAAGCATGCACACATGCACACATACCCAAAGAAGCACGAACACCATACACACATACCTAAACAAGCATGCACATATACTCACATACCCAAACAAGCATGCACATATACTCACATACCCAAAGAAGCATGCACACATACACACTTGTTTGGGTATGTGTGTATATGTGCATGCTTGTTTGTGTATGTGTGTATGTGTGCATGCTTGTTCATTCTACCGTGGCACCACTGAGAGCATCCTCACCAGCTGCATAATTGTGTGGTACGGGGCCTGTACTGCATCCTGCCGAAAGACCCTGCAGCGTATAGTGAGAGCAGCTGAGAAGGTCATTGGTGCCCCCCTCCCTTCTCTCCAGGACATTTATGACACACGCCTGGTCCGCAAAGCACTCTGCACTGCAGGCGACCCCACTCACCCCTCACACCGCTTCTTCAGTCTCCTGCCGTCTGGGAGGAGAATGAGGAGCCTTCGGGCAAGGACCAGCAGACTGAGGGACAGCTTTATCCACCAGGCGGTCAGGAAGCTGAACTCTCTTTCAGCTCTCCCCCCCTCCCTTCTCTGCCCCCTGCCCCCACAGACTCTGGACTACGACACCTTTAACCCCCCCCCATAAATCGCTGGCCCCCACTGACTCTGGATTATGACACTTTTTGACAGACTATTGGCACCAGCCACTTTTATTTTATTTATTTTGATAAAATTGCTGCTATTTGCACTGTAACATTACATCCATACTTGCACTGCGTCCATTTGCACTATATGTATCTTAGTTTTAGATTTACTTGTATTTTATATTTTCACGCACTTTTAGATTTATATCTTTTTATATTGTGTATGTGTTTGTATTTTATGTTTATCTTTTTCTTTTATTGCACCGTGGATGATGAGAGGAACAAAATTTCAATCCTCTGTATGTCTTGTATATATAGTAGAGTTGACAATAAATTGAACCTTGAACACATACCCAAAACAAGCATGCACACATACACACATGCCCAAACAAGCATGCACACATGCACACATACCCAAACAAGCATGCACACATACACACATACACAAACAAGCATGCACATATACTCACATACCCAAACAAGCATGCACACCATACACACATACCCAAACAAGCATGCACACATACTCACATACCCAAACAAGCATGCACATATACTCACATACCCAAAGACGCATGCACACCCTACACACATACCCAAACAAGCATGCACACATACTCACATACCCAAAGAAGCATGCACATATACTTACATACCCAAAGAAGCATGCACACCATACACACATACCCAAACAAGCATGCACACATACACACATACCCAAACAAGCATGCACATATACTCACATACCCAAACAAGCATGAACACATACACACATACCCAAACAAGCATGCACACATACTCACATACCCAAAGAAGCATGCACATATACACACATACCCAAACAAGCATGCACATATAGATACATACCCAAACAAGCATGCACATATAGACACATATCCAAACAAGCATGCACATATACTCACATACCCAAACAAGCATGCACATATACAAACATACCCAAACAAGCATGCACATATACTCACATACCCAAACAAGCATGCACATATACACACATACCCAAACAAGCATGCACACATACCCAAACAAGCATGCACATATACTCACATACCCAAACAAGCATGCACATATACACACATACCCAAACAAGCATGCACACATACCCAAACAGGCATGTGTGCACACACTCACAAATAATTGTATGTAAGGAACAAGCCCTTTTGAGGAGGATGTCATTCATACCTAACATCAGCTCACCCTGTTCAGTAGTTGAGTTCATCTTAAAACCCTGCACGCTCCAGGTTTTTTTATATCTTCAGTTTAGACACTAAATTACCTGGGTAAGAATCTTCTTTGTGTTTGTTTGGGGCTGTCCTGACTGTTGAGCAGCAGTCTGTTCCTCTTGTGTGTGTCTGGTGCTCTGTTTTTGTTCTCTGTTTGGTGAGTTACTTCCGGCACCACACATGGCATTAGACAATAGTTAGAATCAAACGAAACGTTAGCTTTTTAGGTTGCTTTACACCAGCCAGGTGAGAATGCACACTTTGACCTCTTAAGAAAATGCATGCTTACACGTGCAAGAACTTTCTGACGCTGTGCTGTTTCTAATTAGAAAAAAGGGGGAGTGGTCTCAAATTAAACATGCAATCCCACCCCTCCAGTCCTACTCAACTGTGTTCCATTGCGATGATGGAACTCAGATGGAAACTGGGGCCGTGTCGGAATCAGCGCACTTGACTACTATTATGCCAGTTGAGTATACTTTTTTCAAAAAAGCTGTTAAGTGCACTGCAATTCTGAAAATGGAGTGTTCTTAATATTCTTGGATGATATATTTATTTCTGGGTTTTCGCTGATAATAGTATGGAGGATATTTTTCACATACTGAATGTCATTAAACAGTATGCAGTACACAGTAAACGGGATGCAGTAGATTGGGATCTTGTGACTACATTTGCGACATGCAGCAAGCAAACTTAACGTGCTTTGCAAGGGAGGATTGATGAGAAACAAACCAAAACAGACCCTGTTCCTGGAGCTCTACCGTCCCATAGGTTTTTATTTCAACCCTAATTTGACACACCTGATTCTACCAATTAGCAGCTCAATATGATCTCTAGCTCTTGAATGAGGCGTGCTTTTGTTAGGGTTGGAGTGAAAATGTACAGGAGGATAGATCTCCAGAATCAGGGTTGGGCAGCCCTGTTCTACACCAACCACGAGCACAGCTTCTGATGTTATATACCTGGGGCCTGTTCCAGAAAGCAGGATTACTCAGTTAGCTGGATAACTGCACTGAGTAAAACCCAGAATCCTCCCAAATCTGGAACATGGACTGACGTAAAAAGAGCTGTTTTGCATTTTAATCAGAAGCAGGGCTTTTGATGTTTCTACACCAATCAGAAGCAGGGCTTTTGATGTTCTGCACAGTCATAGGCAGAGCTTACGATGTTCATCTCATCTGAACCGCTGCTATTCCAGTGGGAGTTTAAAATCAATAGCTGCACTATTAACCTCCACCAGTTATTTATTTATTTTATTTATCTAAACAAAAAGGAAAAAAACTGTGAAACCCCTCGGGACGAGATGCTGGAAGGAGTGCTTGTCTCCACTCATCTCGTTCACAGGCCGCTGCAGTGGGCTGTGATTTTTATGTATAGCAGGACCTCAAAGCCGAGAACTGCAAAATCAATAAATCACCTCATCCTGCTGCTCACCGCCCCCTGGTGGTCAGATGCAGAACAGCAGCTGTGCTGGAGCACTGGGGTGAGTGGGACGTGTGCTCGAAAGCGGATGGGCCAATCACAGCACGGCTCAGGACTGAGTCATACCGTCAGGTGCACTGCAGGAGCCGTCGGAGATAGAGGGAGGGAAAGAGGAGGCAGAGGACGAGAGATGAGTGTCAGGAGACAAACGGTAATAAATAACTGACATAACTGAGGTGACAGGGTGACAAGCTATACCCTACTTAATGCAGAACCGCTATACTACACTATACTATACTACTTAATGCAGAACCGCTCCTGTAAATCAGAAACAGACTGAACGACACCTTGTTGTTTATCAGACGCTCGCTAACTAGCAGTTTCGTTTATTTGCATTAATTGTCTTTTTTTTTATGGTGACATTTTCCATCCAATCTGGTCACATCATATACTGTTTGAAAGTGTCAAAAACTCACAATTCTATCACTATTAACTATTTTACAATCCCAAGGTTATAGCTACAACGGTTCCTTTTGTAACATGACACAAAACAGGCTCACTCTACACGATGACTCCGTACATTCTGTGTTATGGAAATCTACAGATGAACCACGGTAGTTGGTACACTTATCCCAGCAAAAAAATAAATAAAAAATCTTGGCAAGAAAGTTACACCGTTCTATGTTATCACACAATAACAAAAAACTATGTTTGAGCTTCTGTTACTTTGTTTCAATAATACTGACTCTTGGTAAACAAACTCCTAAGGGTTACCTTACAGAAGAGACCAGGATTAGGCCTGTATTTTATTTTTATTATACCATTTTATTTTTGGGCCTGTGTTCAAAAAAGGCGGCGCTTGAGAAGGGGTTTGAACTTACCATGCACAGGAGGATGTCAACCCACCTTGGAAAGACGAGCTGCGGCCTCCTGCATGCAAACCAACTTCACCGCTAAGAAGACAGCGCAACTTGTGCTGCAGTTAAAATTTATGCTAAAATGGCGGCGTGTTCTGGGACTCATCTGAGATGAGATGGGCTCTAATTAGGCAGAGATTCTGCTGGCGCCAGCAGTGTGCTACAGCACAGTGATAATATGCACTGTGAGGAAGGGCTGCAGGGAAGGGCGAGCTTCCCGAAATGTTTGCTGAACGAGTTGCGATGGTATTTCATCACACAAGTTTTCAATGGGGCAATGAGTCGGCTGGATTTACACAATGGCTTTTAGTTACCCTGAGATAACAGTGCTTCTATTATGCTAAGCACTGAGTACAAGTTTTCTTTTCTTCCCTAACTTGCAATGGCCAATCACAACCGTAGGCTTGTCCGATTGGATATATACTGAAGCAATTCAGGGGCCTGTTCCAGAGAGTGGCATTACCGAGTTAGCTGGATAACTGCACTGAGTAAAACCCACAGTTAGCTGGATAACTGCACTGCGTAAAACCCGGAACAGCTCTATTTACTTCAGTGCATGTTCCAGATTTGGGAGGTTTCCGGATTTTACTCAGTGCAGTTATCCAGCTAACTGTAGGTTTTACTCAGTGCAGTTATCCAGCTAACTGTGGGTTTTACTCAGTGCAGTTATCCAGCTAACTCCGTAATCTTGTTTTCTGGAACAGGTACCTTGCTCAAGGGTACACTGGCTGTGTCCTACCTGGGAATCAAACCTGCAACCTTTAGGTCACAAGCTCAGTCCCCTAACCATCGTACTACACTACCGCTCTAGTTAGTGACTGACTCAGCCCAGGCTTGGCCTTGTATCCATGGGGTCCAGCCTGCAGCTATGCTGAGTACCTCAGGCAACAACAACAAATTCAGTATCTCATATATTGTATTAATTATGTAGCAAACATGGAAAAAATAACATTTCCTTTTTTAAAAATTGATTGTTTTTTGTTACATTCCTCTTGACAGTTACCTTTTTGACTCTTTACTTTTGACATTTGGAGGGAAATCTTGCCTGTGTGTCTCTGTCAGAAGTCAGAAATTTGGGCTTTTGATCAGTTCAGCTGCTGACTGCCGCTCAACACACCAGATGAGCTGAAGCCGGAGAAAAGCTGTGATTGTCAGGTCAGAAATAAGAAATAACCTAAACTGTGACAGTAAAGTGAATAATTAAAAAAGCTGTGATTGTCA
Organism: Ilyophis sp. 1 JC-2022; assembly: GCA_022702515.1. Classification (NCBI taxonomy): domain Eukaryota; kingdom Metazoa; phylum Chordata; class Actinopteri; order Anguilliformes; family Synaphobranchidae; genus Ilyophis; species Ilyophis sp. 1 JC-2022. Next base: position 146,945,264 of record CM040395.1, read on the forward strand.
GGTCAGAGAAAGGAAATAAGCCAGACTGTGATAATAAAGTGAATAATTAACAAGTGTTAAAAATAAACCGTGGAGAACAGAGTCAAACTATACGACACCTTTGTTCATCTGGGGACTGAAAACAAATTATATTGCAGCAGTATTTTTATCCATGTGTGTGTTTGTGTGCATGTATTGTGTGAGCAAGAGAGCAGAACAGTTCATAACAGTATAACTAGCGTTCAGCCATGCAAATGTAGAGATACATTGTAGGGTATCTGTACAATGCAAATGTAGAGATACATTGTAGGGTATCTGTACAATGCAAATGTAGAGATACATTGTAGGGTATCTGTACAATGCAAATGTAGAGATACATTGTAGGGTATCTGTACAATGCAAATGTAGAGATACATTGTAGGGTATCTGTACAATGCAAATGATCGTTTTATATTTCTTCACAGTCGATGACAAGAGGACAATCTCATTTAAGGAGAGGCTGAGCATCTCCGGGATTTGTCTGTATGGACTGTGTTGTGCTTTAGCTTCTTAGGGAACTACATCTAAGGCCAGAGAGACGTCCACTGGCGATGACCTTGGCTTTGACCTTCTGGTTAGCAGGAGCGATTCCGGAAACATCTTAGCCCTGCGGTACAGAAGCATGTCACGGTTCCTGATCCTGATCCTGATCCTGATCCTGATTCTGAAATCCAGATAATAATAATAATAATAATAATAACTTTATTTGTATAGCACCTTTCATACAAAGAATGCAGCTCAAAGCGCTTCACACAAAATGACACATAAAAATAAAAATAAAAGAGAATAAAAGTAAGGCATAAGAAAATTTAAAACAGTAAAAATGTTGAGTTAAAATTCAATAGGAACAGGTAAAATGAAAAATAAGACAATAAAAATGATAAGGGTAGTAATAAAATATTAAGGGAGCATAAAAAATAGGAAACAAAATGATAAGTAGTAAAATAAGAAGATAAAACAAATAAATCAATTAAAAGCTAGTTTAAAAGAGCTAATATAAGACAAATAAATCAATCAAAAGCTAGTTTAAAAAGGTATGTTTTGAGCTGCTTTTTAAAAGTGCCAACTGAGTCTGCTGTTCTAAGGTCCTGCGGGAGAGTGTTCCAGAGTTTCGGGGCATAATAGCAGAAAGCACTCTCACCGCTTTTTTTGCGATTTACCACAGGTAAGTTTAATAGGCCGGCTGTGGCGGATCTGAGAACTCGAGTTGGCACATAAAAAGACAGGAAGTCTGAAATGTACGAGGGTGCTAAACCAGATGCCGCCTCTTCCCCAGCCCTAGCCCCCATTTTAGTTGACCTCTTTCACCTGCGTTGATTGATGATTCGGCTCACTTGTTGCCCTGTGGATTTAAGCTCCCCGTCTTTCCTGTTGTATTGCTGGGTGCTCATGTTCTCTTGTATGATTGCTGTAGCCGCGAGTCACCCTGTGTCTAGTCCTTTGTGCTTTATGCTCGAGAGCCTTCTGTTCATTGTTTCATTGGTTAAGTTTTTGTCTCTGTGTACGAGACAACGCAAATAGAGATAGATCGGAGATCATTATCTGCCCAATGATCCATTCTGTTCGACACTCATTTTACTCCTACACCTCATTCAACAGCTAGAAATCTAGCTGGGCTGCTAATCGGTAGAATCAGGTATGCCAAATTAGGGTTGGAGTGAAAACCTACAGGACGGTAGATCTCCAGGAACAGTGTTGGGGACCAATGCTGTAGATGATCTGGAGCCCACACAGCAAAAATGTCAGTGTGAATCTAACACTGGTGGTGTACATTTAACACCCTAGGGTGTTTATATGAGGCCACCATTTTTTCTGTGCAGCTGACAAGCCAAGATGGACCTTTCAACTACAGGCATGGCTGGTGCTTGGGCCAACAAGAAGAGGTAGAGCTTAACAGACCTGGCTTTAAGGAGGTGCTTAAAGAGCTTGGAACTTAATAGAGTTAGGCTTAAAGGGGTTGGGCTTAGAGAGGATGAGCTTATTGGATCAGGCCTTAAAAAGGCGGAGTTTCGTAGGATAGGCTTTAAAATGGTGGAGCTGCTCAATCCATTTGATTATTTTCTGTGATAGATCCCTCATTACATTTCTGTTACCATCCATTCCACCTTTACTTTAAACCAGTGGCGGGCCGTGCATTTCACACCTAGGCCTTCAGTGATGTCCTACACACAGTCCTACCTGAATTATTCCACCTCTTAATACCATCAATATGACGCCATGGCTCTAGAAACTATACATTTAGACAGAAACGCAGTATAACCGGGCGTTGCATCACCTTAACATAGTCAAGTACAACAGTGTTATATTAATATTTCCGAAGCATTTATAATCAATAAATCCGCATTTACAATTAAGAGTGTTAAACTACCAGCTTTAAGATCGCTTGGATACTGTCAAAACTTTAAAATAAAAATCGCTTTTAAGGGATTAGTCTACAAAGTTTTATTAAGTCCACCAAAAGTATGTTAGCTTTAACAAGTTTGTTCGCTAAACAGCGCATTGTCGCACCCAAAGCAGTTTCATTTAAGAAACGTGACGATAAAGACACATAAACTATTCACTGAAAATAAAAGAAAACAAACAAATAATTTGCATTTGTTCAAGAGGATATATTTGCGACAGTGGTGAAAGTGTATTCCTAGCCTTGAATGTCCACTTTGACTCGCTAGCGTCGGCTCGCTAGCGTCGGGGTTGGCCGTTCTCTTCTGACGATGTCTAGCTTTTCTTGAAAAGTTCGTCTTGAAAATGGCGTTGTAATTATATCTGCGACCAAATCGATCTCTTCTCCTCCTTCAGCCATTGTGGGTTGAAAAAAAACAGCTTGTAGAAATCTCGTTCAAGTTCAGTTTGCTATCTCTGCGATAGCTCTGCCTCTCAATAGTGCGTATCCAATCAAAAGACGTGCACGTGCTGACGTTATCGTACGCCTGCTAGCTGGCCCCGGTGTCGCCAATTCGAAATCTGATTGGTTAACACCACAGGGTTGTTTCGGTTCACTTTAAGCTACAGGCGCCCGCACTGTCGATTCTGAAGGCCTAAGGGCAGATTTCTTGGACCCTGGCAACACATTATGGCTGAAATATGATTGGATAAAAGCTCTAACATAAAGGCCAGCCCTCCAAATCTCGATCTGAGGCTGGAAGCAGCGCAACCAAGAGAAAAGCTATGAAATGAAGAGAATAGACTATGGGGAATAATTTAATACATATTTGTGGAAAAAATATATCAAAATTAAATTTATATTCTGATGATGTTTAGATCCCTCATTACATTTCTGTTACCATCCATTCCACCTTTACTTTAAACCAGGTCGGCCAGCAGAGGATGGGCTCCCCCTCTCTAGCCAGGTTCCTACCCAGATTTCTTCCCATCAGGGAGTTTTTTTTTTTGCCACCGTTTGAGTGTTTTTCTTCCCACTATGGAGTTTTTACCTTGTTTGCCTTTTGGGGGTTCAGGCCTGGTTTTTGCCCAAGTTCCTTCTGTTTCTCTGTACAGTGTATTTGTGACAGTTCTCTGTAAAAAGCACAGATGAAACTGAATTGAATGTGTGTAAATATGAAGTATTGGAGCGTTGGATCCTGTTATACACCAACATAACTATTCCCGGTTCCATCAGAGTTGTTAGTGATATTGGCAACAACAACAACAACAAAAAAATAGATATAAAACAAATCTTGTTTTAATTTTGTATTCTGTGATTTTTGTTGTTGTTGCTGTTCTCTTTAACGAGTTCACAGCAAAGTCCGCAGCCCTGACCTGCTGACATGGAATGTGTGATCTGAATGAGGAAGGAGGAGTCTGGACCGTGACGTCTTCGAGGAGGCTCAGGGTGCATTGTGGGTATGAGTCTGCCAAGAATAGAGCCTTACTAATTCTTAATCAATACGGTCTGGACCCTGGAGTACTATAGAGCTGGCCATGAAAATAGATGAAACCGGGGAATGTGAAGCTGTCAGAGATTTCACTACCACAACAAGAAATTAGATAAATGCCTGAATCAAGAAAAAAAAAAAAAAGTGTAGCTCTCATTGCTGAGAGTTAATTAATGATGGACGGATGAATGATGGATGGATGTTTCCGTGTCTTCTTTTCAGCGTATTTCCTGTTCCCGCCATTTCTGCCAAACATTTAACACCTAGTAGGACCCACATGGTATGTGCACACACACACACACGCACACACACACACACACATATATATATATACAAACACATAATGGTCATGTTCATACAAATGGTGCACACACCAATCACAGCGGGTGCCCTAATTACCCTTGCAGGTACAGGTGGATGTGAGCTGGTCTATAGCGCTCTCCTCTCAGCGAATAAACAGGGAGACCGCAGCGTAGCTGTAATTAACACAAGGGGTGGCTGACCTGTGCACTGGGATACAGTTTTGGAGGGATAATTGCTCAGAGACATAGGACCATAGTTAATTACTGTATCACATGGCTGGAGACCAAACCAAGGCGCTCACTTGCATAGTCATGCACAGCCTGTTATGTGACCATACCACGTTTGGTGTGGGGGGTGGGGGGTGGGGGGAGTGGTTCATCTGATCGAAGCACCGTGGGCCTTCATTTGCTCAAAGTAGAATGTAGAATGAAGTTAACAAATTATGTTTGTGTTCTTCTCCCTTAAAAAATTCCACAGCTGCTGATGTCATTCAGGCGATGTCCAATGGCATTGTGTGTCCACCCTCTATAAGGTAATTGTGTGTCCACCCTCTATAAGGTAATTGTGTGTCCACCCTCTATAAGGTAATTGTGTGTCCACCCTCTATAAGGTAATTGTGTGTCCACCCTCTATAAGATAATTGTGTGTCCACCCTCTATAAAGTAATTGTGTGTCCACCCTCTATAAAGTAATTGTGTGTGCACCCTCTATAAGGTAATTGTGTGTCCACCCTCTATAAGGTAATTGTGTGTCCACCCTCTATAAGGTAATTGTGTGTCCACCCTCTATAAGATAATTGTGTGTCCACCCTCTGTAAGATAATTGCGTGTCCACCCTCTATAAAGTAATTGTGTGTCCACCCTCTATAAAGTAATTGTGTGTCCACCCTCTATAAAGTAATTGTGTGTCCACCCTCTATAAGATAATTGTGTGTCCACCCTCTATAAGGTCATTAGTCATTTATCATCACGTACCATTATCTGTGCTTTTGCATGGAAGCCTCCAAACCTGCAATTCCATCTCTTGGTGGGGGGTGTGGGGGGTGTATCACAGATTGCTTAAAAAACTCTTGCCGATACCTGCAAATTAATTATATGGGGGACAAATGTGATCATCGCATCCTAATTATAGAAATCTGGCCTTCTGAAAATAAAACCCAGAACCTTGCTGTGTGTGTGTGTGTGTGTGTGTGTGTGTGTGTGTGTGTGTGTGTGTGTGTGTGTGTGTGTGTGTGTGTGTGTGTGTGTGTCAAAGGAAGGCGAGGAGAGTATTAACTAACGCAACGCAGACGCCGTACATTAAACACTGTCTCAAGAGGAACCCTTTTTTTTTTTTAACTAATTGTTTCTGACAAGTAGCAGCTTTTTGTGCGTATCCACGGCTTGCCTTCATGATCATTAGGAACTGCTGAAAGTCCTCAGAATGTCGATGCATTTTCCTTTTTACTTCAGGGGTATTACTGAATCTGCAGCTTCACACCAGCCTTCAATGGAAAACATAAGAGATGAGTCTGAAAGCAAGCCATACTTGGTTACTTAACTATCTTGAAAAGTGGCAGGATTTTAGTAAAATATGAAATCCTAACTGTAAAGGAGCTTTCTATCTTTTCAATATAAATAATGTAAACATTTGTTATTTCAACATATGTAACAGTGCACATGTTGTAGAATTTTTTACATAGCCCGTCTACCTCTGGGGATTGGTTGCTGTTGAAGAAAGTGGTGATGCAGGTACGTGTCACGGTATTGTGGTGCAGGGAGAGGCAGGACAGGTGGGGGCGGAGTGGGGGAGTGGGGGGGGGGGACACCCCAAAATGGGAACAGTGTTCCCCTTTCTTCAGATTTGCCCTTGCTTACATGCCCCTCCCTTTTCACCAAGGTGCTCTAATACCTCACTATCTGGGACATCCGCACCGGGCCGTACCATGTGACTAGAGTGGACTAATCACCTGACAGTGCAGAGTGTGTGGACCAATCCCCTGACAGTGCAAAGGGTGTGGACCAATCACCTGACAGTGCAGAGTGAGTGGACCAATCGCCTGACAGTTGTCGAGGACAACTCAGACGGACGCCACGTGAATCCTTCATTCTTATCTACTGATGTAGTCCTCTCCTCGTAAGCTTTAATACTCTATAGAGTTGTTGCACAAAGACTGAAATTTTAGTTGTACGCCGCTTTTTATAGAGAACAGTTCTGTCAAGACGCTTCAAAGAGAAACAAAAGGAAAAAAGACAACAAAAAAAAACAACACAAAAAAAATCCTCTGCTCTTGATCAAAGTCTGCGCGCGTTTTCTTTCGCCCCGACCTTTCCGCGAGGGCCGACCGCTTCCCGCGCTACGCCCGAGACGGTGACGGACAGGCACGTAGTTTCGGACGGCCTTGTTCGCGCCATTCAAAGTCAGCGCCGGTTAATTAGCACCGACGACGGCGTGCAGTTGTGCGAGTCTGATTACGTGCCACCTGCTGTGTCCTCCACAGGCACTGGATTTCATTATTAGGGAAGGATTTAGGTGCAGTATTTCTTCTGTCAGGTACATGTTTGAGCCGCGGTATTCAGTGCGGTGTTTATAAAATTCACCCCTCCCCTCTGCATCTGCAGGCTCTGTTATAGAGACCTCAATTCTATTTAATTTTTACAAAGCTACACACAAATAAGCTGAGAGAGAGAGAGAGACAACACAGTAATAGCAAAATGGATGGATGGCAGGAAACCAGTAGGAAGCCAGGTGAGTTAATAACTCCTCTCTGAAACGCTTAGAGATTAACACGTTTCCGCATTTCCCGTGCACACGAGAGACAGGGACGGTCTCCTCTGCACGTATCACATCTTACGACGTGCTACACCTCATGGTACATTCAACAGTGCTGCAGAAGCTGTGATCACTGTCCTCTGGTGGCGATGAGAAAAACTGCAGAAAGAAGCTGTGGTCAGTGCCCTCTGGTGGCGATGAGAAAAACTGCAGAAAGAAGCTGTGGTCAGTGCCCTCTGGTGGCAATGAGCCAAACTGCAGGGAGAGGTGTTGGGGATGCGGAAGGCGGGAGAGGGTGAAATCGTGACATCAAAAATGGGGGGGGGCTATTCCTCTTTTCCCCCCTTAGATTTAATCCCCAGATTATTTTCAGGAGAGAAGAGTCATCCTACATCCGCTGTCAGCAAAATTTCCCTCTGATCTATTTGTGGAATCCGCCGTAGGAGCGGGGGTGGGAGTGCATCTTACAAACTGCACTGCTACTTGTGACTGTTCCGCGCCTCGCTGGTAATCAGCTGTGAATTCTATCCGAGAACCTTGAAGAGTACCTTGTGTTATTTCAGGGATAACGGCGTTCTCTCACCCATGGTGTGCCTGAGAGAGAGAAGAAGAGGAGGAGGAGGAGGGGGGGGTAGGGGGCAGTGAGCGAGAGATTGAGGAGAGCGATAGAAAAATGGAGAAATAGTGGAGGAAAGAAATTGAGGATCAGAAAGTGGGAAAGAGAGAGAAAAAAGTTGTGAGGAAGTTGTGAGAAATGTGGAGGAGGGGTCAAGAAATGGGGAGAAACTGAGACTAAGGGAGCAGAGGACAAAGAGAATGAGAGAAAACACGACGGGAAATGAGAGAGAAAAAGAGGGGATTGAGAGAGAGAGAGAGAGGGAAAAAGGGGGACTATCAAGAAATGTAAACTGGAAGAGAGAGGTGTGATGCCTGAGGCTCCACAGCAGAACAGTGTCGCCAGTATCGCCTTACCGCCATCGACCTTCCCACGATCTGACCCCCCCCACTGCCACCGCCACCTCTGAACTGACTGGATGAGATTGGCACTGGAAGTAGCCCTGTTGACACCAGGGTGTACGGGTGATACAGTGTGGTATTCCTTCCCCACGTGATCACAGGACTCTCTCTGATTGGGTAAGCCACTGCTGTGCCTCAACACACATCAGCAGTGTTGGGCCTCTGTGGGGGGGGGGTATAGTAGTCATAGCATAGCGATAGTCATAGCAAGACCTTGAGCACTGCACGTTTAATGGAAGTGTGTGAGCCCAGAGGAGACAGACGCTCTGGACACAAACCGTAGAGCGCCACAGCGTTTGGCCGGCCTGGCTCTCGGCTGCGAGAACCCCACAGGGCCTGATTCTCATCCTACCTGGAGTGAGCCGACACAACCGTTTAAGCCGCCACCCACTAAATCCGCCTGTCATCGCTGAGGGGTTTTAACGCCCCGCCCATACCCACGTCTGCGCCCTATGATCGCGCAACACGGGAGGAAATGACATCATCGCAAAGCGCATCATAAGTGCATGTATGGCACAGCTGCAGCAGGGTTAACGTTCCTGGGAGCACCGTGCACGTCCATTTATACGCAACTCTGAACATTAATGTGCAGAACTAACAACATTTTTTATCAAACGAAATTACGAAACTTATGAAAAAAGAGATCACAAAACGATATTTGCAGAGGACAACAAACACAATTCTGAAGTCGTTCTACAGCAGAAATAAAACAACACAACCAGTGCAGTGCAGCGTATATACTGTATATATATACAGTATGTGCTGGGAGTCACTTCAAGCCTCTTAAAATGCCCCCTAGTACTGGCGACATATCCCCACTTCCGTGTTGATTTTTAAAAATTCTCAAACAATTTGCTCACGTCCAGATTCACAGTATGTAACTCATAGCGTATGTAGGTCAAGGGCTTTCTGTATCTAACACACTGCGACAGCATAGAGCACCTCCACTTGAGGCTTCACACGCTAATAATACCGTCAAGCAAATCAACGGTTGTTGGAAGAATGAACTTGCCAATACATTCAGTGAGGTTATAAAACGCACACACACACACACACACACACACACACACACACACATTCCAGCATCCTCTATACGCCACAAGCCGCCTGCTTATGATCAATAGGCTCAGGCAGAAATATTGGCGCACACACCAACCTTTTCAGCTTTTCACCTGCAAGCCACAGTACAGTAAGCTCTCTGCTTCACACAAAGCCATGCTACAGTAAGCTCTCTGCTTCACACAAAGCCATGCTACAGTAAGCTCTCTGTTTCACACAAAGCCATGCTACAGTAAGCTCTCTGCTTCACACAAAGCCATGGTACAGTAAGCTCTCTGTTTCACACAAAGCCATGGTACAGTAAACTCTCTGTTTCACACAAAGCCATGGTACAGTAAGCTCTCTGCTTCACACAAAGCCATGGTACAGTAAGCTCTCTGCTTCACACAAAGCCATGGTACAGTAAGCTCTCTGCTTCACACAAAGCCATGGTACAGTAAGCTCTCTGTTTCACACAAAGCCATGGTACAGTAAGCTCTCTGTTTCACACAAAGCCATGGTACAGTAAGCTCTCTGCTTCACACAAAGCCATGGTACAGTAAGCTCTCTGCTTCACACAAAGCCATGGTACAGTAAGCTCTCTGTTTCACACAAAGCCATGGTACAGTAAGCTCTCTGCTTCACACAAAGCCATGGTACAGTAAGCTCTCTGTTTCACACAAAGCCATGGTACAGTAAGCTCTCTGCTTCACACAAAGCCATGGTACAGTAAGCTCTCTGCTTCACACAAAGCCATGGTACAGTAAGCTCTCTGCTTCACACAAAGCCATGGTACAGTAAGCTCTCTGCTTCACACAAAGCCATGGTACAGTAAGCTCTCTGCTTCACACAAAGCCATGGTACAGTAAGCTCTCTGCTTCACACAAAGCCATGGTACAGTAAGCTCTCTGTTTCACACAAAGCCATGGTACAGTAAGCTCTCTGCTTCACACAAAGCCATGGTACAGTAAGCTCTCTGCTTCACACAAAGCCATGGTACAGTAAGCTCTCTGCTTCACACAAAGCCATGGTACAGTAAGCTCTCTGTTACACACAAAGCCACAGTACAGTAAGCTCTCTGCTTCACACAAAGCCATGGTACAGTAAGCTCTCTGCTTCACACAAAGCCATGGTACAGTAAGCTCTCTGCTTCACACAAAGCCACAGTACAGTAAGCTCTCTGCTTCACACAAAGCCATGGTACAGTAAGCTCTCTGCTTCACACAAAGCCACAGTACAGTAAGCTCTCTGTTTCACACAAAGCCATGGTACAGTAAGCTCTCTGCTTCACACAAAGCCATGGTACAGTAAGCTCTCTGCTTCACACAAAGCCATGGTACAGTAAGCTCTCTGTTTCACACAAAGCCATGGTACAGTAAGCTCTCTGCTTCACACAAAGCCATGGTACAGTAAGCTCTCTGCTTCACACAAAGCCATGGTACAGTAAGCTCTCTGTTTCACACAAAGCCATGGTACAGTAAGCTCTCTGCTTCACACAAAGCCATGGTACAGTAAGCTCTCTGTTTCACACAAAGCCATGGTACAGTAAGCTCTCTGCTTCACACAAAGCCATGGTACAGTAAGCTCTCTGTTTCACACAAAGCCATGGTACAGTAAGCTCTCTGCTTCACACAAAGCCATGGTACAGTAAGCTCTCTGCTTCACACAAAGCCATGGTACAGTAAGCTCTTTGCTTCACACAAAGCCATGGTACAGTAAGCTCTCTGCTTCACACAAAGCCATGGTACAGTAAGCTCTCTGTTTCACATAAAGCCATGGTACAGTAAGCTCTCTGCTTCACACAAAGCCATGGTACAGTAAGCTATCTGCTTCACACAAAGCCATGGTACAGTAAGCTCTCTGCTTCACACAAAGCCATGGTACAGTAAGCTCTCTGTTTCACACAAAGCCACAGTACAGTAAGCTCTCTGCTTCACACAAAGCCATGGTACAGTAAGCTCTCTGCTTCACACAAAGCCATGGTACAGTAAGCTCTCTGCTTCACACAAAGCCACAGTGCAGTAAGCTCTCTGCTTCACACAAAGCCATGGTACAGTAAGCTCTCTGTTTCACACAAAGCCATGGTACAGTAAGCTCTCTGTTTCACACAAAGCCATGGTACAGTAAGCTCTCTGCTTCACACAAAGCCATGGTACAGTAAGCTCTCTGTTTCACACAAAGCCATGGTACAGTAAGCTCTCTGTTTCACACAAAGCCATGGTACAGTAAGCTCTCTGCTTCACACAAAGCCACAGTACAGTAAGCTCTCTGCTTCACACAAAGCCATGGTACAGTAAGCTCTCTGTTTCACACAAAGCCATGGTACAGTAAGCTCTCTGCTTCATACAAAGCCATGGTACAGTAAGCTCTCTGCTTCACACAAAGCCACAGTACAGTAAGCTCTCTGTTTCACACAAAGCCATGGTACAGTAAGCTCTCTGCTTCACACAAAGCCTTGGTACAGTAAGCTCTCTGTTTCACACAAAGCCATGGTACAGTAAGCTCTCTGCTTCACACAAAGCCATGGTACAGTAAGCTCTCTGTTTCACACAAAGCCATGGTACAGTAAGCTCTCTGCTTCACACAAAGCCATGGTACAGTAAGCTCTCTGTTTCACACAAAGCCATGGTACAGTAAGCTCTCTGTTTCACACAAAGCCATGGTACAGTAAGCTCTCTGCTTCACACAAAGCCATGGTACAGTAAGCTCTCTGCTTCACACAAAGCCATGGTACAGTAAGCTCTCTGCTTCATACAAAGCCATGGTACAGTAAGCTCTCTGTTTCACACAAAGCCATGGTACAGTAAGCTCTCTGTTTCACACAAAGCCATGGTACAGTAAGCTCTCTGTTTCACACAAAGCCATGGTACAGTAAGCTCTCTGCTTCATACAAAGCCATGGTACAGTAAGCTCTCTGTTTCACACAAAGCCATGGTACAGTAAGCTCTCTGTTTCACACAAAGCCATGGTACAGTAAGCTCTCTGCTTCACACAAAGCCATGGTACAGTAAGCTCTCTGCTTCACACAAAGCCACAGTACAGTAAGCTCTCTGCTTCACACAAAGCCACAGTACAGTAAGCTCTCTGTTTCACACAAAGCCATGGTACAGTAAGCTCTCTGCTTCACACAAAGCCATGGTACAGTAAGCTCTCTGCTTCACACAAAGCCATGGTACAGTAAGCTCTCTGCTTCACACAAAGCCATGGTACAGTAAGCTCTCTGCTTCACACAAAGCCATGGTACAGTAAGCTCTCTGTTTCACACAAAGCCATGGTACAGTAAGCTCTCTGCTTCACACAAAGCCATGGTACAGTAAGCTCTCTGCTTCACACAAAGCCATGGTACAGTAAGCTCTCTGCTTCACACAAAGCCATGGTACAGTAAGCTCTCTGTTACACACAAAGCCACAGTACAGTAAGCTCTCTGCTTCACACAAAGCCATGGTACAGTAAGCTCTCTGCTTCACACAAAGCCATGGTACAGTAAGCTCTCTGTTTCACACAAAGCCATGGTGCAGTAAGCTCTCTGTTTCACACAAAGCCATGGTACAGTAAGCTCTCTGCTTCACACAAAGCCATGGTACAGTAAGCTCTCTGCTTCACACAAAGCCATGGTACAGTAAGCTCTCTGTTTCACACAAAGCCATGGTACAGTAAGCTCTCTGCTTCACACAAAGCCATGGTACAGTAAGCTCTCTGTTTCACACAAAGCCATGGTACAGTAAGCTCTCTGCTTCACACAAAGCCATGGTACAGTAAGCTCTCTGCTTCACACAAAGCCATGGTACAGTAAGCTCTTTGCTTCACACAAAGCCATGGTACAGTAAGCTCTCTGCTTCACACAAAGCCATGGTACAGTAAGCTCTCTGTTTCACACAAAGCCATGGTACAGTAAGCTCTCTGCTTCACACAAAGCCATGGTACAGTAAGCTCTCTGCTTCACACAAAGCCATGGTACAGTAAGCTCTCTGCTACACACAAAGCCATGGTACAGTAAGCTCTCTGTTTCACACAAAGCCACAGTACAGTAAGCTCTCTGCTTCACACAAAGCCATGGTACAGTAAGCTCTCTGCTTCACACAAAGCCATGGTACAGTAAGCTCTCTGCTTCACACAAAGCCACAGTGCAGTAAGCTCTCTGCTTCACACAAAGCCATGGTACAGTAAGCTCTCTGTTTCACACAAAGCCATGGTACAGTAAGCTCTCTGCTTCACACAAAGCCATGGTACAGTAAGCTCTCTGTTTCACACAAAGCCATGGTACAGTAAGCTCTCTGTTTCACACAAAGCCATGGTACAGTAAGCTCTCTGCTTCACACAAAGCCATGGTACAGTAAGCTCTCTGTTTCACACAAAGCCATGGTACAGTAAGCTCTCTGTTTCACACAAAGCCATGGTACAGTAAGCTCTCTGCTTCACACAAAGCCACAGTACAGTAAGCTCTCTGCTTCACACAAAGCCATGGTACAGTAAGCTCTCTGTTTCACACAAAGCCATGGTACAGTAAGCTCTCTGCTTCATACAAAGCCATGGTACAGTAAGCTCTCTGCTTCACACAAAGCCACAGTACAGTAAGCTCTCTGTTTCACACAAAGCCATGGTACAGTAAGCTCTCTGCTTCACACAAAGCCTTGGTACAGTAAGCTCTCTGTTTCACACAAAGCCATGGTACAGTAAGCTCTCTGCTTCACACAAAGCCATGGTACAGTAAGCTCTCTGTTTCACACAAAGCCATGGTACAGTAAGCTCTCTGCTTCACACAAAGCCATGGTACAGTAAGCTCTCTGTTTCACACAAAGCCATGGTACAGTAAGCTCTCTGTTTCACACAAAGCCATGGTACAGTAAGCTCTCTGCTTCACACAAAGCCATGGTACAGTAAGCTCTCTGCTTCACACAAAGCCATGGTACAGTAAGCTCTCTGCTTCATACAAAGCCATGGTACAGTAAGCTCTCTGTTTCACACAAAGCCATGGTACAGTAAGCTCTCTGTTTCACACAAAGCCATGGTACAGTAAGCTCTCTGTTTCAGACAAAGCCATGGTACAGTAAGCTCTCTGCTTCATACAAAGCCATGGTACAGTAAGCTCTCTGTTTCACACAAAGCCATGGTACAGTAAGCTCTCTGTTTCACACAAAGCCATGGTACAGTAAGCTCTCTGCTTCACACAAAGCCATGGTACAGTAAGCTCTCTGCTTCACACAAAGCCACAGTACAGTAAGCTCTCTGCTTCACACAAAGCCACAGTACAGTAAGCTCTCTGTTTCACACAAAGCCATGGTACAGTAAGCTCTCTGCTTCACACAAAGCCATGGTACAGTAAGCCCTCTGCTTCACACAAAGCCATGGTACAGTAAGCTCTCTGTTTCACACAAAGCCATGGTACAGTAAGCTCTCTGCTTCACACAAAGCCATGGTACAGTAAGCTCTCTGTTTCACACAAAGCCATGGTACAGTAAGCTCTCTGTTTCACACAAAGCCATGGTACAGTAAGCTCTCTGCTTCACACAAAGCCATGGTACAGTAAGCTCTCTGCTTCACACAAAGCCATGGTACAGTAAGCTCTCTGCTTCACACAAAGCCATGGTACAGTAAGCTCTCTGCTTCACACAAAGCCATGGTACAGTAAGCTCTCTGCTTCACACAAAGCCACAGTACAGTAAGCTCTCTGCTTCACACAAAGCCACAGTACAGTAAGCTCTCTGTTTCACACAAAGCCATGGTACAGTAAGCTCTCTGCTTCACACAAAGCCATGGTACAGTAAGCTCTCTGCTTCACACAAAGCCATGGTACAGTAAGCTCTCTGCTTCACACAAAGCCATGGTACAGTAAGCTCTCTGTTTCACACAAAGCCATGGTACAGTAAGCTCTCTGCTTCACACAAAGCCATGGTACAGTAAGCTCTCTGCTTCACACAAATCCATGGCACAGTAAGCTCTCTGCTTCACACAAAGCCATGGTACAGTAAGCTCTCTGCTTCACACAAAGCCTTGGTACAGTAAGCTCTCTGCTTCATACAAAGCCATGGTACAGTAAGCTCTCTGTTTCACACAAAGCCACAGTACAGTAAGCTCTCTGTTTCACACAAAGCCATGGTACAGTAAGCTCTCTGCTTCACACAAAGCCATGGTACAGTAAGCTCTCTGCTTCACACAAAGCCATGGTACAGTAAGCTCTCTGCTTCACACAAAGCCATGGTACAGTAAGCTCTCTGCTTCACACAAAGCCATGGCACAGTAAGCTCTCTGCTTCACACAAAGCCTTGGTACAGTAAGCTCTCTGCTTCATACAAAGCCATGGGACAGTAAGCTCTCTGATTCACACAAAGCCACAGTACAGTAAGCTCTCTGTTTCACACAAAGCCATGGTACAGTAAGCTCTCTGCTTCACACAAAGCCATGGTACAGTAAGCTCTCTGCTTCACACAAAGCCATGGTACAGTAAGCTCTCTGTTTCACACAAAGCCATGGTACAGTAAGCTCTCTGCTTCACACAAAGCCATGGTACAGTAAGCTCTCTGCTTCACACAAAGCCACAGTACAGTAAGCTCTCTGCTTCACACAAAGCCACAGAACAGTAAGCTCTCTGTTTCACACAAAGCCATGGTACAGTAATCTCTCTGCTTCATACAAAGCCATGGTACAGTAAGCTCTCTGCTTCACACAAAGCCATGGTACAGTAAGCTCTCTGCTTCACACAAAGCCATGGTACAGTAAGCTCTCTGTTTCACACAAAGCCATGGTACAGTAAGCTCTCTGCTTCACACAAAGCCATGGTACAGTAAGCTCTCTGTTTCACACAAAGCCATGGTACAGTAAGCTCTCTGCTTCACACAAAGCCATGGTACAGTAAGCTCTCTGCTTCACACAAAGCCATGGTACAGTAAGCTCTCTGTTTCACACAAAGCCATGGTACAGTAAGCTCTCTGCTTCACACAAAGCCATGGTACAGTAAGCTCTCTGTTTCACACAAAGCCATGGTACAGTAAGCTCTCTGCTTCACACAAAGCCATGGTACAGTAAGCTCTCTGCTTCACACAAAGCCATGGTACAGTAAGCTCTCTGTTACACACAAAGCCACAGTACAGTAAGCTCTCTGCTTCACACAAAGCCATGGTACAGTAAGCTCTCTGCTTCACACAAAGCCATGGTACAGTAAGCTCTCTGTTTCACACAAAGCCATGGTACAGTAAGCTCTCTGTTTCACACAAAGCCATGGTACAGTAAGCTCTCTGCTTCACACAAAGCCATGGTACAGTAAGCTCTCTGCTTCACACAAAGCCATGGTACAGTAAGCTCTCTGTTTCACACAAAGCCATGGTACAGTAAGCTCTCTGCTTCACACAAAGCCATGGTACAGTAAGCTCTCTGTTTCACACAAAGCCATGGTACAGTAAGCTCTCTGCTTCACACAAAGCCATGGTACAGTAAGCTCTCTGCTTCACACAAAGCCATGGTACAGTAAGCTCTCTGCTTCACACAAAGCCATGGTACAGTAAGCTCTCTGCTTCACACAAAGCCATGGTACAGTAAGCTCTCTGCTTCACACAAAGCCATGGTACAGTAAGCTCTTTGCTTCACACAAAGCCATGGTACAGTAAGCTCTCTGCTTCACACAAAGCCATGGTACAGTAAGCTCTCTGTTTCACACAAAGCCATGGTACAGTAAGCTCTCTGCTTCACACAAAGCCATGGTACAGTAAGCTATCTGCTTCACACAAAGCCATGGTACAGTAAGCTCTCTGCTACACACAAAGCCATGGTACAGTAAGCTCTCTGTTTCACACAAAGCCACAGTACAGTAAGCTCTCTGCTTCACACAAAGCCATGGTACAGTAAGCTCTCTGCTTCACACAAAGCCATGGTACAGTAAGCTCTCTGCTTCACACAAAGCCACAGTGCAGTAAGCTCTCTGCTTCACACAAAGCCATGGTACAGTAAGCTCTCTGTTTCACACAAAGCCATGGTACAGTAAGCTCTCTGCTTCACACAAAGCCATGGTACAGTAAGCTCTCTGTTTCACACAAAGCCATGGTACAGTAAGCTCTCTGTTTCACACAAAGCCATGGTACAGTAAGCTCTCTGCTTCACACAAAGCCATGGTACAGTAAGCTCTCTGTTTCACACAAAGCCATGGTACAGTAAGCTCTCTGTTTCACACAAAGCCATGGTACAGTAAGCTCTCTGCTTCACACAAAGCCACAGTACAGTAAGCTCTCTGCTTCACACAAAGCCATGGTACAGTAAGCTCTCTGTTTCACACAAAGCCATGGTACAGTAAGCTCTCTGCTTCACACAAAGCCATGGTACAGTAAGCTCTCTGCTTCACACAAAGCCACAGTACAGTAAGCTCTCTGTTTCACACAAAGCCATGGTACAGTAAGCTCTCTGCTTCACACAAAGCCATGGTACAGTAAGCTCTCTGTTTCACACAAAGCCATGGTACAGTAAGCTCTCTGCTTCACACAAAGCCATGGTACAGTAAGCTCTCTGTTTCACACAAAGCCATGGTACAGTAAGCTCTCTGCTTCACACAAAGCCATGGTACAGTAAGCTCTCTGTTTCACACAAAGCCATGGTACAGTAAGCTCTCTGTTTCACACAAAGCCATGGTACAGTAAGCTCTCTGCTTCACACAAAGCCATGGTACAGTAAGCTCTCTGCTTCACACAAAGCCATGGTACAGTAAGCTCTCTGCTTCACACAAAGCCATGGTACAGTAAGCTCTCTGTTTCACACAAAGCCATGGTACAGTAAGCTCTCTGTTTCACACAAAGCCATGGTACAGTAAGCTCTCTGTTTCACACAAAGCCATGGTACAGTAAGCTCTCTGCTTCACACAAAGCCATGGTACAGTAAGCTCTCTGTTTCACACAAAGCCATGGTACAGTAAGCTCTCTGTTTCACACAAAGCCATGGTACAGTAAGCTCTCTGCTTCACACAAAGCCATGGTACAGTAAGCTCTCTGCTTCACACAAAGCCACAGTACAGTAAGCTCTCTGCTTCACACAAAGCCACAGTACAGTAAGCTCTCTGTTTCACACAAAGCCATGGTACAGTAAGCTCTCTGCTTCACACAAAGCCATGGTACAGTAAGCTCTCTGCTTCACACAAAGCCATGGTACAGTAAGCTCTCTGTTTCACACAAAGCCATGGTACAGTAAGCTCTCTGTTTCACACAAAGCCATGGTACAGTAAGCTCTCTGCTTCACACAAAGCCACAGTACAGTAAGCTCTCTGCTTCACACAAAGCCATGGTACAGTAAGCTCTCTGTTTCACACAAAGCCATGGTACAGTAAGCTCTCTGCTTCACACAAAGCCATGGTACAGTAAGCTCTCTGCTTCACACAAAGCCACAGTACAGTAAGCTCTCTGTTTCACACAAAGCCATGGTACAGTAAGCTCTCTGCTTCACACAAAGCCATGGTACAGTAAGCTCTCTGTTTCACACAAAGCCATGGTACAGTAAGCTCTCT
Organism: Ilyophis sp. 1 JC-2022; assembly: GCA_022702515.1. Classification (NCBI taxonomy): domain Eukaryota; kingdom Metazoa; phylum Chordata; class Actinopteri; order Anguilliformes; family Synaphobranchidae; genus Ilyophis; species Ilyophis sp. 1 JC-2022. Next base: position 146,963,741 of record CM040395.1, read on the forward strand.
GCTTCACACAAAGCCATGGTACAGTAAGCTCTCTGTTTCACACAAAGCCATGGTACAGTAAGCTCTCTGCTTCACACAAAGCCATGGTACAGTAAGCTCTCTGTTTCACACAAAGCCATGGTACAGTAAGCTCTCTGTTTCACACAAAGCCATGGTACAGTAAGCTCTCTGCTTCACACAAAGCCATGGTACAGTAAGCTCTCTGCTTCACACAAAGCCATGGTACAGTAAGCTCTCTGCTTCACACAAAGCCATGGTACAGTAAGCTCTCTGTTTCACACAAAGCCATGGTACAGTAAGCTCTCTGTTTCACACAAAGCCATGGTACAGTAAGCTCTCTGCTTCACACAAAGCCATGGTACAGTAAGCTCTCTGCTTCACACAAAGCCATGGTACAGTAAGCTCTCTGCTTCACACAAAGCCATGGTACAGTAAGCTCTCTGCTTCACACAAAGCCATGGTACAGTAAGCTCTCTGCTTCACACAAAGCCATGGTACAGTAAGCTCTCTGCTTCACACAAAGCCATGGTACAGTAAGCTCTCTGTTTCACACAAAGCCATGGTACAGTAAGCTCTCTGCTTCACACAAAGCCATGGTACAGTAAGCTCTCTGCTTCACACAAAGCCATGGTACAGTAAGCTCTCTGCTTCACACAAAGCCATGGTACAGTAAGCTCTCTGTTACACACAAAGCCACAGTACAGTAAGCTCTCTGCTTCACACAAAGCCATGGTACAGTAAGCTCTCTGCTTCACACAAAGCCATGGTACAGTAAGCTCTCTGCTTCACACAAAGCCACAGTGCAGTAAGCTCTCTGCTTCACACAAAGCCATGGTACAGTAAGCTCTCTGTTTCACACAAAGCCATGGTACAGTAAGCTCTCTGCTTCACACAAAGCCATGGTACAGTAAGCTCTCTGTTTCACACAAAGCCATGGTACAGTAAGCTCTCTGTTTCACACAAAGCCATGGTACAGTAAGCTCTCTGCTTCACACAAAGCCATGGTACAGTAAGCTCTCTGTTTCACACAAAGCCATGGTACAGTAAGCTCTCTGTTTCACACAAAGCCATGGTACAGTAAGCTCTCTGCTTCACACAAAGCCACAGTACAGTAAGCTCTCTGCTTCACACAAAGCCATGGTACAGTAAGCTCTCTGTTTCACACAAAGCCATGGTACAGTAAGCTCTCAGCTTCATACAAAGCCACGGTACAGTAAGCTCTCTGCTTCACACAAAGCCACAGTACAGTAAGCTCTCTGTTTCACACAAAGCCATGGTACAGTAAGCTCTCTGCTTCACACAAAGCCTTGGTACAGTAAGCTCTCTGTTTCACACAAAGCCATGGTACTGTAAGCTCTCTGCTTCACACAAAGCCATGGTACAGTAAGCTCTCTGTTTCACACAAAGCCATGGTACAGTAAGCTCTCTGCTTCACACAAAGCCATGGTACAGTAAGCTCTCTGTTTCACACAAAGCCATGGTACAGTAAGCTCTCTGTTTCACACAAAGCCATGGTACAGTAAGCTCTCTGCTTCACACAAAGCCATGGTACAGTAAGCTCTCTGCTTCATACAAAGCCATGGTACAGTAAGCTCTCTGCTTCACACAAAGCCATGGTACAGTAAGCTCTCTGCTTCACACAAAGCCATGGTACAGTAAGCTCTCTGCTTCACACAAAGCCATGGTACAGTAAGCTCTCTGCTTCACACAAAGCCATGGTACAGTAAGCTCTCTGTTTCACACAAAGCCATGGTACAGTAAGCTCTCTGTTTCACACAAAGCCATGGTACAGTAAGCTCTCTGCTTCACACAAAGCCATGGTACAGTAAGCTCTCTGATTCACACAAAGCCACAGTACAGTAAGCTCTCTGCTTCACACAAAGCCACAGTACAGTAAGCTCTCTGTTTCACACAAAGCCATGGTACAGTAAGCTCTCTGCTTCACACAAAGCCATGGTACAGTAAGCTCTCTGCTTCACACAAAGCCATGGTACAGTAAGCTCTCTGTTTCACACAAAGCCATGGTACAGTAAGCTCTCTGCTTCACACAAAGCCATGGTACAGTAAGCTCTCTGTTTCACACAAAGCCATGGTACAGTAAGCTCTCTGTTTCACACAAAGCCATGGTACAGTAAGCTCTCTGCTTCACACAAAGCCATGGTACAGTAAGCTCTCTGCTTCACACAAAGCCATGGTACAGTAAGCTCTCTGATTCACACAAAGCCATGGTACAGTAAGCTCTCTGCTTCACACAAAGCCATGGTACAGTAAGCTCTCTGCTTCACACAAAGCCACAGTACAGTAAGCTCTCTGCTTCACACAAAGCCACAGTACAGTAAGCTCTCTGTTTCACACAAAGCCATGGTACAGTAAGCTCTCTGCTTCACACAAAGCCATGGTACAGTAAGCTCTCTGCTTCACACAAAGCCATGGTACAGTAAGCTCTCTGCTTCACACAAAGCCATGGTACAGTAAGCTCTCTGTTTCACACAAAGCCATGGTACAGTAAGCTCTCTGCTTCACACAAAGCCATGGTACAGTAAGCTCTCTGCTTCACACAAAGCCATGGTACAGTAAGCTCTCTGCTTCACACAAAGCCATGGTACAGTAAGCTCTCTGCTTCACACAAAGCCATGGTACAGTAAGCTCTCTGCTTCACACAAAGCCATGGTACAGTAAGCTCTCTGTTTCACACAAAGCCACAGTACAGTAAGCTCTCTGTTTCACACAAAGCCATGGTACAGTAAGCTCTCTGCTTCACACAAAGCCATGGTACAGTAAGCTCTCTGCTTCACACAAAGCCATGGTACAGTAAGCTCTCTGCTTCACACAAAGCCATGGTACAGTAAGCTCTCTGTTTCACACAAAGCCATGGTACAGTAAGCTCTCTGCTTCACACAAAGCCATGGTACAGTAAGCTCTCTGTTTCACACAAAGCCATGGTACAGTAAGCTCTCTGTTTCACACAAAGCCATGGTACAGTAAGCTCTCTGTTTCACACAAAGCCATGGTACAGTAAGCTCTCTGCTTCACACAAAGCCATGGTACAGTAAGCTCTCTGCTTCACACAAAGCCATGGTACAGTAAGCTCTCTGCTTCACACAAAGCCATGGTACAGTAAGCTCTCTGCTTCACACAAAGCCATGGTACAGTAAGCTCTCTGCTTCACACAAAGCCATGGTACAGTAAGCTCTCTGCTTCACACAAAGCCATGGTACAGTAAGCTCTCTGCTTCACACAAAGCCATGGTACAGTAAGCTCTCTGTTTCACACAAAGCCATGGTACAGTAAGCTCTCTGTTTCACACAAAGCCATGGTACAGTAAGCTCTCTGCTTCACACAAAGCCATGGTACAGTAAGCTCTCTGCTTCACACAAAGCCACAGTAGAGTAAGCTCTCTGCTTCACACAAAGCCACAGTACAGTAAGCTCTCTGTTTCACACAAAGCCATGGTACAGTAAGCTCTCTGCTTCACACAAAGCCATGGTACAGTAAGCTCTCTGCTTCACACAAAGCCATGGTACAGTAAGCTCTCTGTTTCACACAAAGCCATGGTACAGTAAGCTCTCTGCTTCACACAAAGCCATGGTACAGTAAGCTCTCTGTTTCACACAAAGCCATGGTACAGTAAGCTCTCTGTTTCACACAAAGCCATGGTACAGTAAGCTCTCTGCTTCACACAAAGCCATGGTACAGTAAGCTCTCTGCTTCACACAAAGCCATGGTACAGTAAGCTCTCTGATTCACACAAAGCCATGGTACAGTAAGCTCTCTGCTTCACACAAAGCCATGGTACAGTAAGCTCTCTGCTTCACACAAAGCCACAGTACAGTAATCTCTCTGCTTCACACAAAGCCACAGTACAGTAAGCTCTCTGTTTCACACAAAGCCATGGTACAGTAAGCTCTCTGCTTCACACAAAGCCATGGTACAGTAAGCTCTCTGCTTCACACAAAGCCATGGTACAGTAAGCTCTCTGCTTCACACAAAGCCATGGTACAGTAAGCTCTCTGTTTCACACAAAGCCATGGTACAGTAAGCTCTCTGCTTCACACAAAGCCATGGTACAGTAAGCTCTCTGCTTCACACAAAGCCATGGTACAGTAAGCTCTCTGCTTCACACAAAGCCATGGTACAGTAAGCTCTCTGCTTCACACAAAGCCATGGTACAGTAAGCTCTCTGCTTCACACAAAGCCATGGTACAGTAAGCTCTCTGTTACACACAAAGCCACAGTACAGTAAGCTCTCTGCTTCACACAAAGCCATGGTACAGTAAGCTCTCTGCTTCACACAAAGCCATGGTACAGTAAGCTCTCTGCTTCACACAAAGCCATGGTACAGTAAGCTCTCTGCTTCACACAAAGCCATGGTACAGTAAGCTCTCTGCTTCACACAAAGCCATGGTACAGTAAGCTCTCTGCTTCACACAAAGCCATGGTACAGTAAGCTCTCTGCTTCACACAAAGCCATGGTACAGTAAGCTCTCTGATTCACACAAAGCCACAGTACAGTAAGCTCTCTGTTTCACACAAAGCCATGGTACAGTAAGCTCTCTGCTTCACACAAAGCCATGGTACAGTAAGCTCTCTGCTTCACACAAAGCCATGGTACAGTAAGCTCTCTGTTTCACACAAAGCCATGGTACAGTAAGCTCTCTGCTTCACACAAAGCCATGGTACAGTAAGCTCTCTGCTTCACACAAAGCCATGGTACAGTAAGCTCTCTGCTTCACACAAAGCCACAGTACAGTAAGCTCTCTGTTTCACACAAAGCCATGGTACAGTAAGCTCTCTGCTTCACACAAAGCCATGGTACAGTAAGCTCTCTGCTTCACACAAAGCCATGGTACAGTAAGCTCTCTGCTTCACACAAAGCCATGGTACAGTAAGCTCTCTGTTTCACACAAAGCCATGGTACAGTAAGCTCTCTGCTTCACACAAAGCCATGGTACAGTAAGCTCTCTGCTTCACACAAAGCCATGGTACAGTAAGCTCTCTGTTTCACACAAAGCCATGGTACAGTAAGCTCTCTGTTTCACACAAAGCCATGGTACAGTAAGCTCTCTGCTTCACACAAAGCCATGGTACAGTAAGCTCTCTGCTTCACACAAAGCCACAGTACAGTAAGCTCTCTGTTTAACACAAAGCACAGTACAGTAAGCTCTCTGTTTCACACAAAGCCATGGTACAGTAAGCTCTCTGCTTCACACAAAGCCATGGTACAGTAAGCTCTCTGCTTCACACAAAGCCATGGTACAGTAAGCTCTCTGTTTCACACAAAGCCATGGTACAGTAAGCTCTCTGCTTCACACAAAGCCATGGTACAGTAAGCTCTCTGTTTCACACAAAGCCATGGTACAGTAAGCTCTCTGTTTCACACAAAGCCATGGTACAGTAAGCTCTCTGCTTCACACAAAGCCATGGTACAGTAAGCTCTCTGCTTCACACAAAGCCATGGTACAGTAAGCTCTCTGATTCACACAAAGCCATGGTACAGTAAGCTCTCTGCTTCACACAAAGCCATGGTACAGTAAGCTCTCTGCTTCACACAAAGCCATGGTACAGTAAGCTCTCTGCTTCACACAAAGCCACAGTACAGTAAGCTCTCTGTTTCACACAAAGCCATGGTACAGTAAGCTCTCTGCTTCACACAAAGCCATGGTACAGTAAGCTCTCTGCTTCACACAAAGCCATGGTACAGTAAGCTCTCTGCTTCACACAAAGCCATGGTACAGTAAGCTCTCTGTTTCACACAAAGCCATGGTACAGTAAGCTCTCTGCTTCACACAAAGCCATGGTACAGTAAGCTCTCTGCTTCACACAAAGCCATGGCACAGTAAGCTCTCTGCTTCACACAAAGCCATGGTACAGTAAGCTCTCTGCTTCACACAAAGCCATGGTACAGTAAGCTCTCTGCTTCACACAAAGCCATGGTACAGTAAGCTCTCTGTTTCACACAAAGCCACAGTACAGTAAGCTCTCTGTTTCACACAAAGCCATGGTACAGTAAGCTCTCTGCTTCACACAAAGCCATGGTACAGTAAGCTCTCTGCTTCACACAAAGCCATGGTACAGTAAGCTCTCTGCTTCACACAAAGCCATGGTACAGTAAGCTCTCTGCTTCACACAAAGCCATGGTACAGTAAGCTCTCTGCTTCACACAAAGCCATGGTACAGTAAGCTCTCTGCTTCACACAAAGCCATGGGGCAGTAAGCTCTCTGGTTCACACAAAGCCACAGTACAGTAAGCTCTCTGTTTCACACAAAGCCATGGTACAGTAAGCTCTCTGCTTCACACAAAGCCATGGTACAGTAAGCTCTCTGCTTCACACAAAGCCATGGTACAGTAAGCTCTCTGTTTCACACAAAGCCATGGTACAGTAAGCTCTCTGCTTCACACAAAGCCATGGTACAGTAAGCTCTCTGCTTCACACAAAGCCACAGTACAGTAAGCTCTCTGCTTCACACAAAGCCACAGTACAGTAAGCTCTCTGTTTCACACAAAGCCATGGTACAGTAAGCTCTCTGCTTCACACAAAGCCATGGTACAGTAAGCTCTCTGCTTCACACAAAGCCATGGTACAGTAAGCTCTCTGCTTCACACAAAGCCATGGTACAGTAAGCTCTCTGTTTCACACAAAGCCATGGTACAGTAAGCTCTCTGCTTCACACAAAGCCATGGTACAGTAAGCTCTCTGTTTCACACAAAGCCATGGTACAGTAAGCTCTCTGCTTCACACAAAGCCATGGTACAGTAAGCTCTCTGCTTCACACAAAGCCACAGTACAGTAAGCTCTCTGCTTCACACAAAGCCATGGTACAGTAAGCTCTCTGTTTCACACAAAGCCATGGTACAGTAAGCTCTCTGCTTCACACAAAGCCATGGTACAGTAAGCTCTCTGCTTCACACAAAGCCACAGTACAGTAAGCTCTCTGCTTCACACAAAGCCATGGTACAGTAAGCTCTCTGTTTCACACAAAGCCATGGTACAGTAAGCTCTCTGTTTCACACAAAGCCATGGTACAGTAAGCTCTCTGCTTCACACAAAGCCACAGTACAGTAAGCTCTCTGCTTCACACAAAGCCATGGTACAGTAAGCTCTCTGCTTCACACAAAGCCATGGTACAGTAAGCTCTCTGCTTCACACAAAGCCATGGTACAGTAAGCTCTCTGCTTCACACAAAGCCATGGTACAGTAAGCTCTCTGTTTCACACAAAGCCATGGTACAGTAAGCTCTCTGTTTCACACAAAGCCATGGTACAGTAAGCTCTCTGCTTCACACAAAGCCATGGTACAGTAAGCTCTCTGTTTCACACAAAGCCATGGTACAGTAAGCTCTCTGTTTCACACAAAGCCATGGTACAGTAAGCTCTCTGCTTCACACAAAGCCATGGTACAGTAAGCTCTCTGCTTCACACAAAGCCATGGTACAGTAAGCTCTCTGCTTCACACAAAGCCATGGTACAGTAAGCTCTCTGCTTCACACAAAGCCATGGTACAGTAAGCTCTCTGCTTCACACAAAGCCATGGTACAGTAATTTCTCACGCTCTGTTGGAAAAAACACATGACTTTTAGCAGGTAATAAGTCATGGTTAACGCTAGTTTTGGTAACACCCATCAAATTTCCCCCCAGAGATTTCTATCTTTCTAAACTCAACAAACAGGCGAGGCATGAATAAATTAAAAGGCAAGGTCGTCCTTTGGAAGACAACAGGCAAATAGGGAAAACAAAGATCCCGTCTATGGGCAGGCTTTGACCTGTAGGGCCAAAACCAGAGGGAAAACAAAATCTAAATGCAAATTGTCCAAAATGACTCTTGGTTAATATTGTCATCATGTGTCTGCAGTGTAAGTGAATGGTCGTGCCCGTACTTGCACTGTTTGGGTCGCTCTCGGTTATATCTCCTTTGTAAAGGACGCGTCGATTTACACCTGGGACACCACATGTCTGGAATTTCTGGCCAATCAGTGACGTTAGTAAATAAATGAATTATCAAGTAGAAAAAAAACTGGCAGCACTTCTGGAGGCTATACTACGAAGCAGGATTACCATACAGTGTGAGCCATACAGTCTGAGCCGTACAGTCTGAGTCATACAGTGTGAGCCATACAGTCTGAGTCATACAGTGTGAGCCATACAGTCTGAGTCATACAGCCATACAGTATGAGCCATACAGCCGTACAGACTGAGTCATACAGTGTGAGCCATACAGTTTGAGCCGTACAGTGTGAGCCATACAGTGTGAGCCACACAGTCTGAGTCATACAGTCTGAGTCATACAGCCATACAGTCTGAGCCGTACAGTCTGAGTCATACAGTGTGAGCCATACAGTCTGAGTCATACAGTGTGAGCCATACAGTCTGAGCCGTACAGTCTGAGCCGTACAGTCTGAGTCATACAGTCTGAGTCATACAGTGTGAGCCATACAGTCTGAGCCGTACAGTGTGAGCCATACAGTCTGAGTCATACAGTCTGAGTCATACAGCCATACAGTATGAGCCATACAGCCGTACAGACTGAGTCATACAGTGTGAGCCATACAGTCTGAGCCGTACAGTGTGAGCCATACAGTTTGAGCCATACAGTCTGAATCATACAGTCTGAGTGTTAGAAAGGGTCCAAATATTTAAGTTCATGATTGTTATGTTTGCTTATTATTTCCACCTTAAGAACGGAGTTAAGTTGTGAGTAATGCGTGCTTGCCACCTTAAGTGCGCAATACATTCTGGGCCTTTCATTCAGTACTACAGCTACGGAGCGGTGAATATAGTCAAGTTCGCCACGCTATAACTTTCATTTGTGCAGCACTGCAGTGTCAGTGTGCGTCTCTGAATTACTACCACACGCATCTTAATTCGCACTCAGTGCCCGTACCATCAGCAAACCCATGCCTGTACTGTACCCTGTCTGCTTCTACAACCTCAGTAAAGTTGCCATAAACTAACTTCACTCTCCTGTCAATTGTGTCCTGACCGATGCCCCGGGGGCGAATGGAGGATTCCTATTGAATCAGTCCCTGTATACAGTCCTTTCCTATAGTCTCACCAACATTTATGGTCCTTCGAGCCGGATCGTCTGTTTACCCCTGGACAACATGGAGTTTGAAGGCAGAGGAGCAAGGCCTAAGCGTCAGACACACCCACCAATCCATCTGGACGACTACCAGGTCAACTACACCGGGCACAGGCAACGAGACAGGCATGGGTACGAGGAAGAGTGGCCATCTCACGAAGAGGGAGCGGCCAAGATGACCCCCCTCTACTCCACCCCCTCTCCCTACATCGATCACCACAGGCAGGATGCTGTCCTCCAGGAGGCGGACCTGTACTACCCAGAGCGGCAGAGGTACAGTCCGGAAACCCAGCTAGCCCACCTACGGTATCCAGAGAGAGAGCCCAGAGAGGAGATTCGAGAACCACCTTCACTCCATCATGTACCCCATGAACACACCTTGAGAGATGAACTCAGGGACATACAGAAAGAAAGTGTCACGTTACAGCAGTCACACCAGGTCATGCACGCTGATGTGGCTGCACTCCGTGAAGTTCAGGCTGAGATGAGGAGGCTAACCAACACAGTAATCGGCCTTCAGCAGGCTATGCCACACTCCGTCAGCCATCATGACCCCCATCCTGTCCACACTGAAGACGAAGAGGACTGGCCTGAACCCCCGCCATGGCTAGACACAGCGGACTGTGAAGAGCCGTCAGCTCAACCGACGACGGATCGACTAGATGAGCTGATGGCGGAGCTACAGCTGATTAAGAGCCAAGCCATGTCAGCTAGCCGCCGCACAGCGTCACCAGTGAAGGTCTGCAGTCAACCTCCGCACCTTCAACCCCGGCAGCTAAGCAGAGAGCCTTACCCTCCCTACATGGCTTCCACCTCCACCGCGCCCCGGCGCTACCAAGAGGATCCTACCTCACAGCCTTCTCAGCCCAGGGCTTCGACCTACACGGCAGGCTATCCACCTCAGCAGCCTCCACAACACTTCCAGCCTGCAGTGCAGCCTCCACCCCCGAGGCCTACGTACCACGATGCTACGTCGAAGCCTCCACAGCTCCTGTACCAGTACCAACCTGCGTACCAGCCTTCACCCATCAGGGCTACATCCTACGCCACTGATTATGCACCTCAGCAGCCTCCAAACCACCACCAGCCTGCATACACACAGCAAATACCTCGTAGAGCCCCGTCCTATGTAGCAACCTATACACCTCGACAGCCTGGGCTCTCTCCAGTCTCTGCACAACAAGCCCCATGGATGCAGAGACAGGGCCAGCAGACCCCTGTTCCACCGCACCATGACCCAGCAGCCACAGCTGAACAGATCTACAGGGGCCCACGCCCAACCATACCCAACTTCAGCCACCGTGACCCATGTGAGTTTGCGCGTTTGAAGATAGCTCTGGAGAACCTCTTGCCCGTAGATGGGACCGAACTGTTCAAGTACCAGATCCTGGTAGACCACCTGAAGTTCGAAGAGGCAAGGTTGATAGCAGATTCCTACCTCCACTCCCCCACACCCTACACTGACACCATGTCAGCCCTCAATGAGAAATTTGGCCAGCCCCACCAAATAGCCCTCAAGAAAATAGCCAGTGTCTTAGACTCACCTGATGTTCGCCGTGGTGACACTGCAGCCTTCGAGCGGTTCGCCCTCCATGTCCAGTCGCTGGTCGGCCTTCTGAAGACACTGGGCACTGACGGTGAAGTGGAACTTCGCTGTGGGTCTCATGTGGTGAGACTGCTAAGCAAACTACCCCCAGAGCAACGAGCAGACTTCCGTCGATGCACATTCCGGGAGTCAGGGACTGTGCCCACCCTACTCGATCTGGCCCAGTGGCTCCAGTACGAATCCTGGTGTCAGGACTTCGACGGGCAGACATCATCCAGAGGGGTGAAAGAGAAGCAAGCGTCCAGGTCCGAGGGTCGCCAGGGACAGCGGTCCATTACAGTCCTTCACGGATCTAAGGGCCCTGAGGAGAACAGCGCCCATACGGGAGGCTCCAAGGGTAGGAAGGGGAGAGCCAAACCCTACTGCCCTTTCTGTGAAAATGAGGAGCACTACCTCAGCCAGTGTGTGGAAGTCACGAAGCTGACCAAAGAAAGGCTCACAGATTGGATAAAGGCCAATAAGAGGTGCTGGCGCTGTGCAAGGCCTCACCAAGCAGCCCAGTGTGACCTAAAGAAGCCCTGCGGCCTGTGCCAAGGGAAACATCTACAGGTCCTTCATGAAGTCAACGATCGACCATCAAGACCACCGATCAAAGAAGAGAGCTGCCTGGTGAACTCTGCCACTGAGGTCCTGTACGTCGACCGACCACCAGAGGACAACAGGGTCTTACTGAAGGTCGTCAGAGTGCTCCTCCATCATGGCAATCGCACTATAACCACCTATGCAATCCTGGATGACGGGTCCGAAAGGACTATGCTCCTGTCAGCAGCTGCCCGAGAGCTCAGCCTACAAGGCACACGTGAGGACCTGCCCCTGCGGACCATCAGACAGGACGTCCAGACTCTCCGCGGCTCTACAGTATCCTTCCACATCTCTCCTGTTGCTGATCCAAAGACCAACTTCCTAGTCTCCAGGGCCTTCACCTCACCACGCCTTGGTCTGGCTGACCAGTCCTACCCGATGGACCGACTCCAGAAGAGGTACACCCACCTGATTGGTTTACCAATCAAGCCCTTTCAGAGTGTCAGACCCCTGGTGCTTATTGGCTCCGACCACCCACACCTGATCACCGCCATCGAGCCAATCAGACTGGGTCTTCCAGGTGGGCCCGCCGCCGTCCGTACCAGACTGGGTTGGACCCTTCAGGGTCCGGCAAGGTTCGTCCAGCGGCCTCTACGCCCACAGCAGTGTCTGGTGACATCAGCTCCCACACAAAATTCAGAGCTGTTCAAGCATGTCGAAAGGCTTTGGCAGCTCGACACTCTTCCGTACAGGAGTGAGAAGGTCGTAACCAGATCAAAGCAAGACCGAGCAGCAGTAGCCCTGCTAGAAGAGAAGACCACCCGCGTGGAGGTAGCAGGGGTCCTGCGCTACGCCACGCCCCTTCTGCGCAAGGGAGACATGCCTCTCCTCCACGCCCCCAAAGAAGCCGTCATGCCGGGTCTGCGGAGCACAGAACGACGACTGGCTAAAGACCCAGGGCGTGCTAAAGCCTACAGCGCCGAGATCCAGAAGCTGGTGGATGCAGGCTCCGTCATCAAGCTAAGCCCTGAAGAAGTCAACCAAGAGGGAGAAGAGTGGTACATTCCTCACCACATGGTGAGCCATAATGACAAGAACAGAATCGTCTTCAATTGCTCCTATCAGTACAGAGGCCAGAGCCTGAACGATTCACTGCTGCCTGGACCCACTCTTGGAGCATCGCTCCTGGGAGTGCTACTGCGCTTCCGGGAACACGCCATCGCCCTTAGCGCAGACATCAAGGGGATGTTCCATCAAGTCCGCCTCCTCCCTGAAGACCGTCCCCTCCTACGGTTCGTTTGGCGCGACTTGACCAGAGATGACCCTCCAGCAGCGTTCGAGTGGCAGGTCCTACCGTTCGGCACCACCTGCAGTCCCTGCTGCGCCACGTTCGCCCTGCAACGCCATGTAGCCGAACATAGCCAGCCAGGAGACGACGTGAGGTTCTCCATCGAGAGGTGCTTCTATGTAGACAACCTACTACAGAGCCTGCCTACGCCGGAGGATGCCAGACGGCTGGTGGACAGACTCCGGGAGCTCCTAGCATCCGGCGGGTTTGACCTACGCCAGTGGGCCTGCAATGCGCCAAGCGTCGTTGAACACCTACCCAGGGAGGCCAGGTCCGACAGCCTCGAGCTCTGGCTCGCCCAAGACAGAGCAGACTCCCCTGAATCCACACTAGGACTCAGCTGGCACGGTCAAACTGACACCATAGGCTACAAGCACCGACCCATAGAGTATGGCGTCCCGACGATGCGGAGCATCTACCGGGTTTTAGCCAGTCAGTACGACCCCTTGGGGTTCATCGTACCGTACACCACTCAAGCCAAGATGCTTGTCCGACGCCTTTGGGAGAAACACCGAGACTGGGACGATCCTCTCCTGCCCCAAGACCTCCTGCAAGCATGGAACGACTGGGAGGAAGAGCTACGGTTCCTGCCTCAAGTCACCTTGCCACGAGCATACGTACCAGCTGATGTGGACGAGTTAAGTGTCACCCATGAAGTCCATGTGTTCTCTGACGCTTCTGAGCAAGCTTATGGCTCGGTAGCGTACCTGAGAACGGTCGACAGTCAAGGCCAAGTCCATCTGTCCTTCCTCCTGGCCCGCTCCAGAGTTGCACCCAAGCGACTCCTCTCCATACCCAGATTGGAGCTGTGTGGAGCCGTCACTGGAGCCCAACTGGCTAAGCTCATAGAGAAGGAGCTCACGCTGAAGATTGATCAGACCATCCTGTGGACAGACTCCACAACGGTGTTGACGTGGCTGCAGTCAGAGTCCTGCCGCTTCAAGATCTTCGTTGGCACCAGAGTGGCGGAAATACAGGAACTCACCAGTCCCCATGCCTGGCGTTATGTGGACTCAGCGAGGAACCCTGCTGATGATATCACAAGGGGCAAGAGCCTGCAAGACCTTGTGAAACCCAACAGGTGGAGCCAAGGGCCTCCGTTCCTCCTTCAACCCCCAGAAGAGTGGCCTGTCAAGCCCAGTGTCGAACGTGACGGCGACGCCTCTGAGCTGCGGAAGTCTGCCTTCTGTGGTGTCACTTCAACCACGGTCAGCGCAGTAGACGCAGACGCGAAGCAGTATGACACCTGGAAGGAGCTGCTAGAAGCTACAGCGCAGGAGCTGCACGGGGCGGCAGATCAGAACAGCAGCTGTACTGCTGAAGATTACCGCAATGCAGAGATACTCATACTCAAGCGATCCCAGCGTGAGAGCTTCCCAGACGAGCTGCATAGAATGCCGACGCTGGAAGGCCAGACCTTCTGTTCCCAAGATGGCAGACCTGCCGCCCGCCCGCCTGCGCCTCTTCAAGCCAGCCTTCTTCTCGACGGGGATGGACTGCTTCGGGCCATTTCAAGTCAAAGTGGGAAGGCGCACGGAGAAGAGGTGGGGTGTCATTTTTAAGTGTCTCACCACCAGAGGTGTACACTTAGATCTCCTGAACACCATCGACGCTGACTCGTTCTTGATGGCCCTCAGGTGATTCATCGCCCGCCGAGGGACACTGGCTGAACTGTACTCCGACCAGGGAACCAACTTCCGGGGAGGGGAAAGGGAGTTGCGAGAGACGTTCGCTGCCTTGTCACCAGATCTGCAACAGCAGCTCGCCAAGCAGAAGATCAGCTTCCACTTCAACCCCCCTGCAGCACCCCACTTCGGAGGGGTGTGGGAAAGGGAAATCCGTTCAGTGAAGACGGCCTTGTACACCACAGTGGGAACCCAGCCAGTCCCAGAGGAAGTACTAAGGACCGTGCTGCTTGAAGTGGAAGGGATACTCAATTCCAAGCCACTGGGGTACGTATCGTCCAGCCTCACCGATCTCGATCCCGTGACACCCAATGTTATGTTGATGGGGCGGCCGGATGGATCCTTACCCCAGATCGTGTATCCAGAGACCGAACTACTGAGCCGTCGTCGCTGGAGGCACTCCCAAGTTCTGGCAGATCGCTTCTGGTCCAGTTTCCTGCGGAACTATCTGCCTAGCCTGCAGACTCGCCAGAAGTGGCACTCACCAAGAGCCGGCATCACAGAGGGCGCTGTTGTGATGCTGGTAGACCCCCAGCTTCCACGGGCTCTGTGGCCCATGGGCCGTGTCACCAAGGTCCACCCCAGCGCTGATGGCCATGTCCGCTCTGCAGATGTGAGGATCGGAGATTGTGACTACACCAGACCAGTGGCCAGGCTGGTCGCCCTGCCAGCTGTCCCGACCGGTGAGGAGGAGGATAGCACTACTATCACCGCCACCCCCTCGTGAGACATTAGAGACTTTGTCACCTTTCTTGGAGCGAATGTACTCTGTGCATTCGGGGGCGGCTGTTAGAAAGGGTCCAAATATTTAAGTTCATGATTGTTATGTTTGCTTATTATTTCCACCTTAAGAACGGAGTTAAGCTGTGAGTAATGCGTGCATGCCACCTTAAGTGCGCAATACATTCTGGGCCTTTCATTCAGTACTACAGCTACAGAGCGGTGAATATAGTCAAGTTCGCCACGCTATAACTTTCATTTGTGCAGCACTGCAGTGTCAGTGTGCGTCTCTGAATTACTACCACACGCCTCTTAATTCGCACTCAGTGCTCGTACCATCAGCAAACCCATGCCTGTACTGTACCCTGTCTGCTTCTACAACCTCAGTAAAGTTGCCACAAACTAACTTCACTCTCCTGTCAATTGTGTCCTGACCGATGCCCCAGGGGCGAATGGAGGATTCCTATTGAATCAGTCCCTGTATACAGTCCTTTCCTATAGTCTCACCAACACTGAGTGTGAGTCATACAGTGTGAACCGTACAGTCTGAATCATACAGTCTGAGCCATACAGTGTTAGTCATACAATGTGAACCATACAGTGTGAGTCATACAGTCTGAGTCATACAGTGTGAGTCATACAGTGTGGGTCATACAGTGTGGGTCATACTGTCTGAGCCATACAGTCTGAGTCATACAGTATGAGCCATACAGTGCGAGTCATACAGTGTGAGTCATACAGTCTGAGTCATACAGTCTGAGCCATAGAGTGTAAGTCATACAGTCTGAGTCATACAGTCTGAGCCATACAGTCTGAGTCATACAGTCTGAGCCATACAGTGTGAGTCATACAGTCTGAGTCATACAGTCTGAGCCATAGAGTGTAAGTCATACAGTCTGAGTCATACAGTCTGAGCCATACAGTCTGAGTCATACAGTCTGAGCCATACAGTCTGAGCCATACAGTCTGAGTCATACAGTGTGAGTCATACAGTCTGCTGGTTTTCATTGTTACTCTCAGCACTGATTCATTAAAGCAGGTAACTCCCCTCACCAGGGCCCTGTTACTCGTACGTGGATAACACATAGCATGCTAACTGTGCTGAGTAAAACCCGGAAACCCCCCGAAGATGGAACATATAAACTAGCAAAAACACCATTCCGGTTTTTACTCAGCGCCGTTAGCCAGCTAACTCAATTAACACAGATAGCTGGCTCCAAGGAATTGGAGCTCTGGTTTCTTGGATCCAAATTAGTTGCTGATTTTAGGGTGAAGACAAAAATCTGAAATCACTGTGGCTCTGCAGGTCCTTGGCTGACATTGTTTATTTTATTGTTTTAAATAGACGACTAGAAATTTTTTAATTTTGCGTTTACTTTTTTTTTTCAAATTCTGCAGCTAATTTTCCTCTCAACAGTGCCCTTCTTTCTAGGGAGGGGTAATTGATTAGATCCAGAATTCCTCAGATGAAGGGATTTCTGGCTGGCTTAGCCTACTGTATCTCCTGTGGGAGCAGTGGCGTCTCCGCTTGTCTCCTGCAAACCTTCGCCAGGACGGTGCGCTAAACCAGCTTTAGCATCGAGTTACCTGCGACGGAGGCCGACCGAGTCCCTTTGCTACTTTTTCAGCGTCATTCAATATCAAATCGATAAACAAGGGCACATTTTCATTATGTCGTTTATAACACGGAGAAATTAATCGAGCAGGGGAGACACGTGTGGCCTGCTTTGTGCAAGTCTGATACGTCCTGCTGTCATAGAGCAACAATGGCTGACCAGGGACTTCCCCCGTCGTTCTGCCAATGGAAATCTCATCGCGTTATTTCACCTCCAGAATCAGTAGCCAGACGAATCACACCAAGCAATGTAATAATTGTTCACAAATATTTTGTCCATGTATTCATTGCCAAACTATTTGTCATCACATTTCATTCAAACTAGTCATACGTCAATAACTGACAAATGGGAGCTCGCTGGCCTTCAACAGGAAACGTATGAACGCACAAGCAAGTCAGACACGTGTCATAATGAGCTGTCAGCACAAAACTATCTATGACATCATAGATGGATCAGTCACAGATAATCCCTGGTGATCAGTGGCATGACGGTCAGTGGTTCAGTGCCTCTTGTCGATTTCTCAACGGGTGATGCGGAGCACAGATGACCTGATATGTCAGTGACGTTAAACAGTGAGCGCTGAAAATGGCAGACAAAAGCAAACGAGTACCGTCATCGCTTCACACACACACACACCAGGTACATCCAGGTCACTGTGCTTGAAGGAGGCAAAAAGGAAGAGATCCACCCATGACAGTGTGACTGCGTTCGCCTCCCTCCTGCGTGTACCCGTGCCTTGTGTCCTCATAACCAGGGCTCTGCCTCAGACGGGTTCCTCCTGCTCAGTTGCCATGGTGACAGCGGGTGGCTGGCGGCGGGGTTTATTAGCGAGGGTGCGGACAAGCCGTGGGTTCAAGGTCTCGCCGCATGGTACGACAGCTCTAACCCGCTGAATGGCAGGGCATGGCAAATCTTCTGCAGTGATTGTGTGTGTGTGTGTGTGTGTGTGTGTGTGCGTGTGTGTGTGTGTGTAGGTGGGTGTGGCAGGCAAAAGTATGAGCAAACATTAAGAATATATTCTACAAAATATACAAATATATTCTATTCACGTAAGGGCTGGATCAACTTACTATTTCAATAGATATTTTTGCATGAGTTATGATGGCCAGGGACACCTACACAAAACAGTGAATTTAAAAAAATGGCCTATATATGTAATTCAGCTTTTGAGATATGGAGACTGGTATGAAGGATGTTGAGACTAAGGGGGGACCTGGGGTCTGTTAAGTAGCTGAGATGTGAAAACACACTAAATTATTAGGTTAGTAAAACGTTTAAAATCACATTCTCTGTGACAAGACTGCTGCAGTGGGGCGTGGAAGAGGACAAAGAAAGCCATCTAGTGGTCGATGCTAGAAATACAGCTCCATCAATGGTAATAGTGAGAGCGAGGGAATCCAAGGAAATTGCCAAAAACCGTCACATTTAAAGAAGTTATTTAAGATATTTATTCAAATACTAAATACAATCAAGCCATATAATTACAAAAGACAGTCATGTATCTTTCATGCTTATATGTTTCATCTATAATAAAAATACAAAAAAATACTTATTTGCAAAACTGAACTTTCAACATGAGAAAAGATATGTTTCATTGCTTATATAAGGTTCTTCCTCTTCCTGCTAAAAGCTTGAGTGCAACAGGTCTTCTCCATTTAATCCCACTTGTTACAATAGTGACAAAGAAATGATCATGTGACCACAAGCATTTAATTCCTGTTTGTATTATAAAGTATAATTAATTAATAAATCGTTGTTATTAATATAATTGTATAAATGGATGAACAGAAAGAGATTCATCAGTAGTAAATGAAGAATAAAAAAACACACATGCAGTTGGATCATTCCACATGATACACCAGTACACACTAGTACATATGCTTTCCTGTGTAAATATAGATAGCCAAAGTCCCTCTGTATTTCATAGGACACAAGGTATGATGTCTTTATAGCAAGAGATATACATCTCCAAGTGAGCATATTTGTTAACTGCCAAAAATTGCTAAAAGTAACAGTATTAAAAAATACTAGGCTATTGCAAATAGCCGACACGTAATCACAGCCCTAATATACAGGATATATAGAGACCACAATGTGGATCAGAGGCAGACAATGATGCGGATTCCCCATGAGTGGTGTTGCCAGATGCCTGAATTTTATTCCAAACATTTCTTAGGATCGTGTACCTACAATTGATCCTATATACATTTCTAAAGATATTTCCCCTAGATTTTATAGTGAAATCCTTCATCTATCATTGGGGCTGAAATTAACTCTGAAACGTCTCCCAGGAATTTTAAAATCTGGGACGAATGCCCCGTCTGGCAACCCTGCCCATGAACATAAAGGTGTTCGTTAGAACTACATCTCCCTGCAAAAGCCTTCACGTCAGAAGTGAACTTGACCAGAAATATAGTTCCGTTGCCACTCGCAGCGGTTAAGTACTGTTTTAAATAAAGCACAGGAGTTCAATCTACCACGAATAACATTAATGTGTGGGAGAATTTTGGAAAGCCCAAAGACTACATTTGCTTAATTATTTGCTTAATATTGTCTTTGGAAAAGCATCCAATTCTTCCGGCATGTAGTAGTACAGTGACGTCAGAATTAGGGCCTCAAACACGCGTCGAACTCGGTAGTTGTAGTTTTTTCTCTGGTTATTTTTTTTACCCATTTTCCTCAAGGGTTTCCGAAGCTCGCGTGAGGCAGACTGCGCTCTGCAGAGAGAATTACACCACACAGACATGAAAATAGTGAACAGGTAATTCTTAATCAATGTCACATTTCAATCAAGCTGACCAAGCGAATGAAGGAAAGCGAATTGAGGCTATTTAAGACGCCCAGAACGACCCGTTTGCCTGTTGCGCATGCTACGGTAATGCCATGACAGTTATTTGGGGTATCTTTAACGAACGCAAAACAATTATATAGGGGTTCATATGTGACGTAGTCCGCGGTGTTGTCCATACTGCTGTTTGATTATAACATTAGCTTACGCTACTGGTATTTCCGATCAGTAAGTCATATATTTGTGATGATCAAATGCATCGGTAGCCTACAAGAACAATATTGTTGTACGCGCATGACACTTTTGACTGGTTTATTCTGTGAATAAAATAAAACAAAGCGCCGCAACATTCGCTTGTGAAGGGTGTGGTGGCTGAAGAATCCAGTGAATTAGGAATTTGCTTCAATAAAAAAGGACCTTTACCCAGCGTTGTGTGGGAACGTTACATTCCCCGGCACTGCAGTATTTTATGAAGCAAGGTTATGCAATATGGAGGACATTGTTATTGTTGATATCCGGTTGTACAGCATATGCTAGGTAAAAAACTCAGTATATCAGTATATCTACATGAACAAATGACCTAATTGGCATTTTACATTGAAATACGGTGTAGGATGTGTGTGTGTTTCCTAGTGGCTAATGAACCGAGTTGGATACTGAATATTGCTGCCTTGGCAAGCTAGCAGCCATATAGGGCATATTCGACTGGTTAGTCGTCTCGATAGATTTGTTTAGACTTCAAATTTTCACGAATTCACGCACAGAGCTGGCGTGTTTCGCTAACTTGTGTTTCGTCTGTGCTACACGTTGACGTCCTGCGGCTACAGCCTCTTACGGTAAAATAGAAACGAACGAGGAAAAGATTACAGGAAGTTCGTCCCTCTCCAGACGTGCATCGTCATCGTCGCTGCATTTGCGTTATGGCGACGGGTTGATCAATAACATTTTGTGTCTTGTAGCACTTCTCTGTAGCTTGCAATAGGCTACTACTTGACTGAAGGTACCCCAGGGGATTTAAATATTTAAATTGACGTTGCTTTTCTTGGCATAGTAGTCTACAGACAGGCCTGTAAGGTGTGGTAGCCTACTTATTTATTTTGATTTCCCGTCCGGAACTAATGCTTAGTGAATAAAGGTAGTAGCGGAAAATATCACTGGTTTTCAAGGAACCTTTGAACGTAGTTTTTAGTACAAGTACGCGTATGTAGGCTAAACACGCGTACTTACTGAGCCCACTGTTTCCCATTGTAAGGAAGCTTGAAATAGCCTGTAGGCTAGTCCGCAAATTCAGTCTATTCATAGTGGACACATTTCATAATGTGAAGAGTTTAAATCTCCAAAGTATGCAATGTGTCGGCCATTGGCCATATGTTCACGGGCAAAGTAAGCATAGGCACGTTAACGTGAGAAGTTAAACAAATGTGTTTCAGTGTAAAATATCTGTAATAATATGATTCATTTAAAAATAAATTCCAATATGGCTACTCACAAATTCTGATACTTTTCAATTTGGGAGCATCATTCACAAAACTAGGCTGCACATTTTTCTCTCTTTGCATTTAGTAG
Source organism: Ilyophis sp. 1 JC-2022 (assembly GCA_022702515.1). NCBI lineage: Eukaryota > Metazoa > Chordata > Actinopteri > Anguilliformes > Synaphobranchidae > Ilyophis > Ilyophis sp. 1 JC-2022. The sequence continues at coordinate 146,984,669 of CM040395.1, forward strand.
TTTGTGATGATTCATTCGACTGGAACCTGAGATTGTCTCTCTCTCTCTCTCTGCAGTAGTGTCTGAATTTATGGGAACATGTCCAAGAAAAAAGGCAGGTAAGCTGAAACTTTTGCTTTGACCCTATCTCTACCATGTCAGGTTCTTCTTTTGCTTTCCTTCCTGTCCTAAGTCACCGTCCCCTCTGGCCACTCGGGATCCTCTGCCCCACGCAGTGTGCATGTCCGGGAGAAATCCCATGCCTACGGAATAATGTGCTCAGAGTTTGTTAATACGGGTACCATGGGAAACAAATTACATTCTGCTTCATATTTGCATTGTTGCCGTGTTGCCTGGGTAATTTTTTATTTATTTTTTACTTTATTCAGATAGAGGGAAACAGTGCAGGGAACTGGGCTTGTAACTATGGACATAGGTACCGGGGGTCCCCCTCCCCCAATATTATCATGTTGTTTTGGGTGGTAATTTTTGGGCCCCCCCCCCCCCCCCCCCCAAAAAAAAAGAAAATTCCTTGTTTGTTATCCCCCCAAAGTTGAAATTAACGTCCTTGCTTGTAAGCCAAAGGTTGTATGTTCAGTTGCCAGGTAGGACACCGATGTTGAGCAATGTACTTAACCGCTTCAGTAACAAATATCCAGCTGTATAAATGGATACTGATACTACGTAAACAGGATAAGGGCGTCTGCTAAAATGCCTGTAATGTAATTTTATGGCAGTCATCTGAAATGAATGTGGAAGTTTTATAAAAAGAATAAATAAATAAATCATGCCCTTAGAAACTGATCCACACACACCTCAAAATGGTTGTGGTTTGGATTTGTGGTCAAAAGTACTGATCCTGGCACCACAAGTTTAATTTCTAGGGGTCTTTGTTGCGACGAAGCCCTGTGAACACAGCGTGTTAAAGCCCTCCTGTATAGTTCTTATACTTCCTCGAGTTTTGGGGGAATAGGACCTTCAAAGGCCTTAAGAAGTCCCGTCGTTGTAGGGAGCGGTAAGTGTGGGAACCGTTGTCACGTGATTTGTATACGTCACGCGTTCCGAGAAAAGGCTTTCCGCAAAGGCTACGTTCGCGTTTCCTCGCTGAAACGTCCTCCGGTAGCCTCCTCGTTCCTCGCTCTTCCTCTGAGGAGCGTTGAGCGGTTTAGAATGTCCTTAAAGATGACCCTCGACCCCAAAGGATTTCCGGGGCAGGCGAGGACCAAGGAGACAAGGACGGATAAAATAAGTGATAGGAATGAACCCCAGGTGTGCAGGGAGGATTTCGACTTACACACGTGTGTGCGCCGCTTAATGTTGTCCTGCCCACGAAGCACAGCGCTTCCGAAACTCAGTTCCCGGGGAGCCAGTGTGCAGGTTTTTGGTTCCAGTCAGTCTCTTAATTGATGAAAGTTGTTGAAGACAAGTTTAGCCGTCATTTATTCCTCAAACTTATTCTAACACGGTGCACGTTTGGCTTATTACAATTTTCTGTGCAACAAACTCTTAATTTTGCCCAAATCGTTCAGCTTCAGTGCCTAAGCATCCACACTTTCAATAATTCACACCATTTGGATTTCACTTTAAAGTCTGTAATTGAAAAATGAATGTAACCTCTTTGTAAGTTAGTCATTTGTCATCGAGCACTTTGCTCAAAACGAAAAGCTTTTGTTGATTTGACAGATTAGAAGTCCTGGGATGTGAAAACTGGAAGTTTATTTTTTTTATGCACCACTATTTCTGACATAACAATGCCTGTCATAATTCAGTAGACATTAAAAACGTCTAATTAATAGCTCATTAAAATTCAGAGGTCGGGAAGAAAATCGGAATGCACACTGGGGCCCTCAGGGCCGAATTTGGGAACTAACGACATTAGGGGTGCGTCCCAATATTCTTCACTCCCCACCTCCTTTCCTCCCCACTACCACTCCTCTCCTACCCGGAAGTATGCAAAACTGCCTGAACTTTTCGAGTACAAGTATTTGCAAGTACCTGACATTGGGGTTTGTGTCGAGACATTACTTAATATGTGACCATTAATACGTAATTAAGATGTAATCGGCAACATTAGAGTAAAACAGAAAGATCCGTTTTCGGGGCATGGAGGAGAGGAGAGAAGGAAAGGAGGGTGCATTTCTTGAGTATTGGGATGCACCCTGGGAGTGTTCAGCTCACAAAAGTTTGTCCGCTGCTTAATGTCATCCCCCTAGGGCGCATAAGAGGTGTTAAAACTCATGAATGCGTGTGCACCACTCAGTGTGGTCCCTCCAAAGCAGACGATGTGTGCGTGTGCGTGTGCGTGTGCACTCCTCACCGTTGACCCCTCCCACCCAGGAAGCGTAGTAGCGGGGAGCTGAGTGACACTTTGACCCCTGACCCCAACAACCTCCTGGGCATGAGGATCCAGCACAGCTGGAGAGAGAAAGGAGCCCTGACTAAGTGGAAGGGGACCGTGTTGGACCGCCTGAGCGTCAACAGCTCACTCTTTATGGTGAAGTATGATGGCTTTGACTGCGTCTACGGCATCGAGCTCTTCAACGACGAGAGGGTGTCCAACCTGCAGGTGCTCACGGAGAAAGTTGGTGAGTGGGCAGCTGGGGTGGGCGCCGTGTTTCCTCTGCTGGAGGTAGTTACACTTACATGCCTTTGATAAGAACTGTAACTGTTATTCTTAGAGACTCAATTTCCCACAATCCCCTTGGTCTCTAAGAATAACAGTCAGGAGTGGGCACCATGTTTCTTTTGGGCATGCCATAGCTGGGGCGAGCTGGAGGTAGTTACTAGGGGTGGGACAATGCACCGATGCATCGATCTGAATGTGTAAATACAACTGCATCGATCTGTAAGATTAGAATTGATAAGCATCGATTAATATCGCATTTTAAATGAATGTGCACATGTATTCATTTATTCAAAAAAAATATTCATTTCATTATTTAAAATATATATTTCTGAGACACGACAACTTTAAAACAGATTTGACCAGCTTCAATCCATGTTTCTGCTCCAACCCCCACGTAAGCATGAGTTGAAAGCAGGGACAGGCAGGAATCAAGCGACAATGAGACGGACAGATCTGAGCGAAATGGCTAGCTGCGTGCTCGCTGAGTGCGACAAAAGAGACAGAAACTTACAGAATTTGCGATGTTCCGAACAGAAAATCAGTGGTATGGAAGCATTTCGGGTTTAGAAAGAAGGAGGGTGTACTTGACAAAACCGCTGCAATATGCAAGATCTGCCAAGTAGAAATCAGATACACAGGCAACACCACAAACATGATAAACCATTTGAGCCGACGACACACCATTGACGTGAAGGACAGCAGCGGGTTAGCAAGCTAAACTCGGGAGTCATTGACACTTCCCCTGAGTTTCCTGTAGAAATGGCCAAACAGTTCTATTTTTTTTGTATAATTGTTTTTATTAGTTTTTATACACATACCGTGTCCAGACAGTTAATTGTAAAGTGCTTTCTGATATTTAAATTGAAACCATTTTCTATTCAAAATCAAGTAGACGTTAGAGACAAAAAACAAAAATAGTAAGACTATTTCCAATGTCTTACGTTCAATTAATTATTACTACGTTAACTGTCTGATTCACTTAATGAATGTCGTGGAACCTAGATACACCATACCATGCAGAAAACATTTGAGTGAAAAATGTATACCTGCTCTGTATGAAGAGGTGAAGAAAACTGTTTGACTGTCCTTGCAAAACGCTACGAGAGTAGCTTTAACTACGGATGGATGGGCATCTTGCTCCACCGAAGGTCTAGATCGTACTAAGATTTAGGAAAGTACTATGCATGACACTAACCTATAGGCTATTTCATTTTTCTTGGCTCAGTTTAGTAATTGTTATACATTTTGCCATTTTCATTTAGTAAATAAAGGAAATGTATTAGGGTACCATGTCTGACACTGTTTGAAAAACAATAACCTAAATAGGGCAACTTTAGAAAATACACTGTTAGTCGTGTTTATTGCTGCATTATTTGCTGCAGACAGCTGCAAAATGTATGGTATGCCTTAACAATAAACATAATGTGAACTTGGGGTAAGGTTCGAATTGAATATTTAATTACTGCTGAATGTATCGGTATCAAATCACATTAGCATACCTATTACATTTTTTTAAAGTATCAAAATTAATCGAACCGAATCTTATCGAATCGAATCGTGGTCAAATGTAAGATGTTATGATGCATCGAACCTTTGCCTAAAGAATCGTAATCGAATCGAATCGTTATGGGATTGAATCGTCCCACCCCTAGTAGTTACACTTACATGCCTTAGATAAGAACTGTAACTGTTATTCTTAGAGACTCAATTTCCCACAATTCACTTGGTCTCTAAGAATAACATGTTTCCTCTGCTGGAGGTAGTTACACTTACCTGCCTTAGATAAGAACTGTAACTGTCATTCTTAGGCCCCGTTCACACTTTTATTTTGGGGCTCGACAACCAAAGTTATTAGGTGGAGTCGCTCATGTTCTGTGTCCGTACACACACACACACACATATTTAGAAGACCGAGAACGCTTACAAGTATGAACGAGTTACAGGATTCTGTATTTACAGTCAAGCCGGAAAGTCTGCACACCCCTTTCACCTTTACTACAATAGATTGAGTTCATTTTTTGCCTCAAACATCTACACACAATTGCCAATAATGACAAAATGAAAACAGGTTTTTAGAAAATATGCAATTTTATTTTACTGACAAAAATAGGTTATTTAGGGGTTACATATCTGTACACACCCTTAGCCTAATACTTGATTGCTGCACCTTTGGCAGCGATTACAGCTTCAAGGCGTCTTGGGAAAGAAGCTACGAGCTTGGCACACTTGTTTCTGGACATTTTTGCCCATTCCTCTTGGCATATCCTTGCAAGCTCCGTCAGGTTGGATGGGGAGCGTCGGCACACAGCCATTTTCAGCTCTTTCCACAGATGTTCAATTGGATTCAGGTCTGGGCTCTGGCTGGGCCAATCAAGGACATGCCCAGACCTCCATGGCCGGGCGGCCAGGTCTAAGAAGATTTTTGGTGGTTCCAAACTTCTTCCATTTACGAATGATGGTGGCCACTGTGCTCTTTGGGACCTGTAAAGCTGCAGAGATTTTTCCGTACCCTTCTCCAGATCTATGCCTTGACACAATCCTGTTTCTGAGGTCTGCAGATAATTCCTTTGACCCCATGGCTTGGAGTTTGCTCTGACATGCACTGTCAACTGTGGGACCTTATATAGGCAGGTGTTGGCAATCCCCAATCATGTCCAATCAATTGAATTTATCACAGGTGGACTCCAATTAAGTTGTACAAACATCTCAAGTGTTTTCACTTTGTCATTATGGGCTATTTTGTGTAGAATTTTGAGACAAAAAATGAACTCAATCTATTGTAGAATGTGTCTGTAACGTAATAAAACGTGGAGAAGATGAAAGGGGTGTGCAGACTTTCCGGCTTGACTGTACAATGCTGTAAGTTTGTAATAGCGCAATATTTGCTTTGAACGTAAATCTCGCATTTCAATTTTTAGCGCAGGTGTAAACGTGATCTCCAATGTCAACAAACATTCGGCCGTTCAGTTTTTGTTCATCTCTGCTGAGCGAAGCCGGAGAAGACGTGTATTTCCACATCTGATCTGGTTGCGAATGAAGCAAAGTCGACTAAAGCTTCTTTTAACAGTACTCAACATTTCCCTTAGCGCGCTTTATGGAAGCATCTAGGGAGCATCTGCTACCAGTTGTCAACTCCTGATCCCGCCCACACTCGCACAACCAAGCTCATTTGCATAGGACCAAGAGTCAAATTCGGTAGGTGCTACCTGTTTTCCAACAGGTCTCGTTACTACTAGTTGTCGCTCTTCTTCATAACCGTACTAAGTGTGAACCTGACCGTATTAAGCAATAAAATGAGGAGCAACAACCGTATTTAGCTGTAGTGTGAACGGGGCCTCAGAGACTCACTTTCCCACAATTCCCTTGGTCTCTAAGAATAGGAGTTTTCAACTGTAATGGAATTAACCCGAACATTAAGTTCCATATTTGAATGTTTATCAGACTGGCTTTTCATAAAGGGATGGTTTCGAGAATATATTTGTGTGTTAGAGGTCTCTCAAATTTTGGGAATCACTGGAAACGCTGTTGCCCTGCTCAAGCAGGATAAGGGGTCATTTACATTTAAATTTTTTCAATTGAATTGAAATTCTAAATATTTTATTGGGAATTTTTCAAGCAGTGAATCAAACTTTTATTAAATTTTCCGGTCGTCTTAGTTGTATTGACCAGTTGGATTTAGAAGGAAAAATACAGAGGCAATCCAAACACTTCACACTTGATCCAATTATAAGGGTCATTATTTCTGCAGAAAGAGCACGCCTCGTGACAGCCAACACTGTGCTGAAGATAGCATTATTTACAGACGTCCTTCATACCCTCCCAGAGAGGTTGTGCAAACGGGTGTGTCAGTACCAAGGACACTCGCCTCATTAGAGAGAAAAGTTAAACTTAGTTTCCCACCGTCTAGCTACATACTCCTTCTGCTATTCCCTCAAGGTCTGTAGGAGTTCAGGATAGGCCCTGGCCACCTGACTCACACAGTTACTCAGCCAACCCTGATAAGATTGAAAATAACAAGCAGAACACATGATTTTATACAACCTATAAAATAAAATATTAAAGTGATACTGCAGTCAAAAACCGACTTTTTTGGGTTAGATTATGATCATACACAACTGTTTATGTCCTAAAATCTCATGTTTAGTCAAAATGTTTATTTGATTTTTTGTGTAGACTTGCCAATACGCTGGTTTCTGGGGATTTGTGACGTCACAAGATCCTTAACATAAAAATGGGTGGAGTTGAGGTGGTACTAGGGGTGAGGAGAGAGCAGGAAGGGGGCTGAGTCAGTTCACAAAGACACACCCTTTCACTCCTTGACCGTATGAATATTCATAATATGACTACGTGGCATCATCGCCATATGACCACACCTACTCACGAGTTCCAGTTCAAGTTGAAGCGGTAAAAAAAGGCCTTAGAAAAGGCTCTGCAGTATCTCTTTAATAATATGGGTTAAAAACGTTAACTCTTCAGGCAGAAGTGTTGGTCTGCGTTGTTTGCATAATAAAAGATGAAGCAGGGAGTAATAGATAGCAGCGATTGATTGGCTGATTGATTGCAAATTGATTAAATTATTAATTCACTTTAACAGTGTTTATCTGAGGTTTCCTCCCTATTCCTGTGTACGCGTGCGTGTGTCTGTGCGTGTGTCTGTGTGTGTGTGTGTGTGCGCGTGTGTGAGTGAGTGAGCGCGAGAGTGAGCGCGAGAGTGAGCGCGAGAGTGAGAGTGTGTGTCTGTGTGCGTGTAGAATGCACTGTTGCTGAATTGACTGAATTGAAATGGAATTAAACCAAGCCCTTCTCCTGACCCCTCTCTGTCACCACCCCACACACACACACACACAGTGAACAACAAGATCAAGGTTCCGCACGATGCGGAGGAGCTGGTGGGGAAGGCGGTGGAGCACCTGTTTGAGAAGGAGGACGGGGAGAAGAACGAGTGGCGGGGGATGGTCCTGTCGCGGGCTCCCATCATGACCAACTGGTACTACATCACCTATGAGAAGGACCCTGTGCTCTACATGTATCAGCTATGGGACGACTACAAGGACGGAGACCTGCGCATTCTACCTGAAGCAGGTGAGTTTGTGTCAGTAACCAGTCTCAATCAAGACCTGCATATTATACAGTATGGCTTGCCGGTAAACCAGCAGATCAAATTTCATTTTGATGGGTTTTTGAGAAGATTTTTGGTGCAGCTATACAGGGTTATATCCTCATTCAGCAAACAAGTCAACAGTGCACAGGCTTAATATTCTCCCCACATACTTATGGCTTGATTTACTAAGGCCTTTAATGTGTGCAAAACCTTTTAGCACAAGCAAAACCAATAACATGACCAATGATTGGTCCTTTTAGCACACGCAAAACCAATAACATGACCAATGATTGGTCAGAGTATTTGTTTTGCACCAATTGTTGGTTGTGTTATTAGTTTTGAAAAAAAGGTTTTGCAAAAGGTTTTGACTTCTGCAACTTGGGAATCTTTACTGTTCTCACCTTTTTCCTTCAGAGAACAAGCACTTGCTACCAGCTGACAGGAAGCCAGGCGAAGAAACAGAGAGCCTTGTGGGTAAGCAGGTGGAATATGTGACCGACAAGGGGGTGAAGAGAACGGGCCTGGTGATCTACCAGGTCCCCGCCAAGCCGTCGGTCTACTACATCAAATACGACGACGACTTTCACATCCATGTCTACGACCTGGTCAAGACGTCCTAAAAGGACCCGCCCACACATCCCCCATTGCGCACCCACCATTGCCAGTCATTCTTCTCTGTCCCCTTCCCAGTGCTTTATGGGAAATGTTGTCCAGCTGTGTAGTCCTTTTCTCAAACGGCAGCCCCCTTTGGCTGTTATACCACAGGTGGCCACCAGAGAGAGAGCTGAGCCGCTGCTGGGTTGAAGTGTGTCAGCTTGTCCAACGGAGGTAGAAGTTTCCTATTTATTTTAGTGGAAATGGGGATATTTCGGGGGGGAAAGGCACAGTACAGGTTCACATTCAAAACGCTGAACTGGAATTTCTGAAGGACTGTCTGAGTCAAAATATTCAAAGATCTCTTGAGTGACCGACTTGGATTACTTGAATATATGTGATTAACTATATTTATTCGCGTCAGATGTTTCTAAATATTGGGGTGGAATCCATTCATAATTAGATTTGGCAATCGTTAAAAGAAGATAAACTCCAGATGAGGCTTTGATTGAATACAGGCCCAATCATAAGTAGTCTGTATGGTTGTAAAATACATGTTCAGCTTTAAAAGGTCAGTAATGCTTTCTAAATAATGTTGGGAAATGGAATTGTTGATTCCATCAAACCTGATTCATCCACCTCAAAGTGTTTTTCCCTCCTGGCAGTAACAAGATGATACAGCTATTGTTATGCCGCCGATAATGTCAACCCATAATTCCGGTCTTTTTGGAAACTTCTTCTGCTTCCGTTCGGTTGCTGGAATCCCGTTTAAGCTGGCTAGCTACAGTTCCTCCTTATCTCTGAATACCGTCTTCACGCAGGGATGCATTGTCTCTGAAGTTGTGCAAAGTAATGAAAAAAATTAATGCAAGCTTAAATTCCTCATTCAGGTTTCTGTCAGAGGCTAAACAAAGTGCCATTAGACTGAATTCCAGCCGTAGTCTTGTCTGTCCCGGCCCCATTGGAAACGCGTGAGCATTGAGAATGCTGCGGATTTTTTAAATAAACGTGGCTCCGCCGTGCACAGACTGGGCCAGATGTGTCCACACAAAACGGAAAAAAATTACTTGTAGCCACAACTCCACAATAAGGACTCGCATTCAACAAATAAGACTGCTTAACAACCATAGTCATTTCCACTTGGCGTCCATTAACATTCACTAAAGTTCAAACTAGATGTTCCACTCCCCTCTACTTTCATTCAGTTGTAACTGAATGCTAATTTTATTCACAGCTGTTCCAACTAATTACTTTATAACCATAGCGGGGGGAAAAAAGTGGAGGCTCACTTGTTTTGGTTATATGTGAAGCCGTGATTAGAAGATGTCGCAAAACGAAAAAATAAACAACTGTGTCCCGGATCGATATAAAAATACACATATTTGAGCATGTTTAGCCTACATTCACATTTAAAGCGGTGAGTTGTGTTACAGTGGTTGTACACAGTCTATCTTTGAATATCGTCCCAAACCACTCAAATGCCTCCCGCGTAAGTAAATACTGTATTTTACAAATGAATGGCGGAGCGGATTGACGTAAAGCTGTGCTAACTGGAGGAATTTTATTTCGGCAGCTCCGGGGACGATTGTTTTAGCGCTATTGCCGTGTGTGAGGAGAAATAATGGCTGAATCATGGGTTCAGAACATAGAGGTTCAGAACTGTAACATAGTGGCGGTAAAGGATAGTAAAAGATCGTTTAAATCAAGAAGAGCCCTAATTAAGACTAGACGGGACCACTACAGTAGAGTCCAGCAGGCTGGACAGGAACTGTCCCCAGTATGAATAGGACTCTATGGGAAGCGCTCAGGGTCCCTTTTTTTTAAAAAGTATTAAAAATTCCAGAACAGTTATGAACTTGAATCCTGCGACACATGTGCAGAACTGTAGCCATGGCAACACTGTTGGGTGGAAGAGTCCAAGACATTATTCCTCTCTCTTATTTAATGCCCCACCCACTCTACCCAAAGCACTTTGCCAGCATTGAGACATGTAACGTCACATACTCACCAGATATTATATTCTGCTGATCTCCTCTTGAAATACAGCTGAGGTCACAGAAGCCAGGCAGACACACACACACAAACCACAAAAGCACACATGCACACGCAAACACAAAACACACACACGCACAAAAAAAAGACTTAAAAAAATAAAGTAGCTACCACAGAGTTGTATATAAGTCTGTCACAATTGAAAGGAGAGTATAGTTAGTATATTGTGAGCAATCATAATAGCTAAGGCAGTCTTTTGTGCAAAAGTACATTTAATTTAAGTGTTGTCCAAATCGTTAAGTTGCCTGAAATTTGAAGAAGAAAAAAAATGTGTTATGGCAATGAGCAAGTGTTGAGCTTTGAAACATTGGGCTCTCAGGCATTGCTGAAAGGCCAGAGTGATTGCTAAGAACTGTAGAACGCAAAGTGCAACTGGCCAGCCGTTATACACAGGGCGCGCTCGTTTACCGACGTGCGCAAGGCCGTGGTTTCAGAGGCGTGTCCACAGTTTGCCAATGTTTCCTTATTTTAAACTTAATCCTTATCGTTAGCACTGTATGTGTACTTGTTCTTATGGGAAAAAAATGAGTGGAATATTGCGTATGTAGCTGTTTTTAAATGACCTATGAATAATCTCCATAAAAGGACATCCTTTTTCTTTTTTCTTTGCATGGGGGGAAAAAGAAGTGCATTTTTGCGTATGATTTCCGGATGTTGGATAATCCTATCGGCTATTAAACGAACTACCAGTTTTAGGGCCTGGACATTTTTGGGGTTTTAGACTTTTTATTGTGTATTCTTGTAAATATTATGTAGGAAGGTGTGTAAAAGTGACTTTCACCACTTGCTCCAGACTCGTTTTACAAACACCAATGGCGTTGCCATATGTCATAACCCCGCCCCCTACGAGTTTCCACCAATGGCGCTGCCATATGTCATAACCCCGCCCCCTCTTCATTCCTTGCTGTTATTTGAGATTTTCTTTTCAAATTATTTTACCCCTAATTATTCAGTAATTATGCTTCTTAATGTGTGGATATTGCATAAGAAGCCAGCTTCAGATAATTGGCAGTTATTAGTATTAATCCACATTGGCGCAATGCTAAATAATAATATTTTCAGATTAAATAACAACCCCCCCACACAACCCTCTCACACTCACACACCAAACAAAATATTGCACAAAGATATTTATTGATGTAACAAAGATATTTCATCTTTGATGTGTAGACAAAGTCTGGCCTGATTGGACTATATATTACACTAAAAAATGTTACTTTGCTTGAAGGAAAAGAAAACAAAATTAATTCAGAATAATTTTGTTTTATTTGCAATTTAATTGCTGGTGTTACCAGGGGCTTCTTGTATATATCTATATATATATCTGTGCTGATGCTTGTTAATGTTGCAACTCTACTTTTTATTCTGTCACAGGCATTATTTACCATAAATATCGAGAACTTTCATTTTGTCTTCATTTTTTGGGGATTTGATTCATTGCAGATGCACTTTAGGCATAATTTATATCACTGTTTGAAGAGGCACTTCAGAATCTGGGTCTTTTGTGCTTAATGTTCCAACAACTTAAAATTGATAATTTGTATTTGAATACAATAATTAGGTAACGAGAAGGACAAGGATTTGCTCATGAATAAACATGCATAACCCCCCCCCCCCCCCCCAAAAAAAATAAATAATAATAATAATCTACACAGACACAGATGTAGAAACAAAGACCGCAACCACATATTTGTGTACCTTTTCCAAATTTTGTATGTCCAAATGTAGAGAATGGTGTGTAACTAAAGGATTACAGAATCTGCCCCAGGACCCAAGTTTCACTTAGTGTGACATCTGAATCCACACCACTGAGACTGCATATGCTTTTGCCATCTCTTAATGAACCTCTCCGCAGGGTTCATAATATCTGATCTTACTCTCGTCGGTTTGCACCATTTCCTGTGTTTGCAGCCGTGATCGGTCTCATTAAACATTCAAACGTGCAGCGTCTAAAGTCCCAACGTCTAGATTTCAAAGCTTCTTTTGCGCGAGCAGACATGTAGGCGGGAATATCGCGCAGTGATATTTAAGCAATGCCACACAAGATGGGGAGTGCTGCTATACTGTATCTCAGCACGGCTGTTATTCGGGTCGTAGACACGAGGCTCACACCAAACTGTCCGCCAAACAAATGCAGTTTCATTTGTGGAATTCCAATGTAGAATTCCATTTTTTAAATGAGTTTGTTTCCAACAATGTATAAATTAGAATGTAAACAAAGCGGAGTGATCCCAGCCGGTGATGAGGTCTGAGTGATGTTATACTGTATATCAGCGCTCATGGAATGCGTCAGGGCCAATCACAATGCGCGGTCGGAAACAAACATCCTCCCCCCCATACAAGCTTATAAAATGTAGCTAGTTTAACACGGGAAATAATAACATCATCCTGACATCTATGAACACCCTGAAGAACCCAAGCTTTGGCTGTAAGAAAATTAAATGGCTTGTTTTGTTTTCTGATGTTTGTGGATAAACTATATTTTTTTGTTTGTTGTTTTTTGCCAGTTTTTTTTCAGTAATGTGCGTTTGTGTTGGCTCCAAAGCCCTCTGAGAACTCGTTGAGATCTGCCCCCTTCATGCAATACTCGTTTTATTGCTGCATTTTACCAAAGCTTACTTTCATTAACATTAGCTGTATCATTCACCATCTTGTTTGTGTAACGATGCTGTCATTAATAAAGAGATATTTTTTGCACTTTTTGTGATGTTTTTTTTGAAGTGTGTGTGTGTGTGTGTGTGTGTGTGAGAGAGAGAGTGAGCTCTGTTACCCCTTTTCCACCAAGCAAGTTCGGAGCCGGTGCCTAATTTCTAACCAGTTCTTTGCGTTTCGACAGCAAAAGAACCGGCTCTCGGCCAGGAAAACTGGTTCCAGAGCGGCACCAACACTTAGCTGGTCCAGAACCAAGAACCGCTTACGTCAGGGGCTGGGGACGGGATCATCACGAGAGGCTCAGGGTAGCTTCAGACAAAGCGAGGAGTAGGAGTAAGAAATCTCGCATTGATGCACAAGACTGCTGTAACGGTAGTTCAAACTTTCAATTAGCCTTCGGTTGCTAGCCAAATTATGCCCCAATGTTAAGTCAATGGACAATTAATTTCCGCTACCGTAGAATTATAAAGGTTTATTTAAAAACAGTACAATAAACATAAATGTCATCTGTCAAATGCATTAGTCCATGTCACGCCCGACATATCGCTATGTCTACTTTAGCGATTGGAGTTGTAGAATTTGAGCTAGGTCGTTGGGGGGAAAAAGTCAATCTAAATGCTAATTTTTTAACGTACTTAATTATATAAAAACGGCTTAACAAATCTTTCTCATATTTGTTTTATGTCGAGATATTGATGAGATGAGTTGATCTGCCAAATGGCTTGGTAATTTGTATTAAAACGGCTGAAAAATTGACGGGCGAAATCTGGGTTTTAACATGTAATGTATGTAGGCTCGCAAAGCCAGGAGCAACACGAGAGAAGCGATGTAGTTCGCCATTGTTGTCGCTGTGCTTGAAGTTGGCGCTAGCGTTGCTGGGGAAGCGGAGACGTATACAGTGACGTAATGACGTAGCTCTCTAGCCCAGAACCAGAACTAGGTTCGTGTTGATGGAAAGGGGTTATGTGTGTGTGTGTGTGTGTGTGTGTGTGTGTGTGTGTGTGTGTGTGTGTGTGTGTGTGTGTGTGTGTGTGTGTGTGTGTGTGTGTGTGTGTGTGTGAGTGAGTGAGTGAGAGTGCGCGCGCGTATGTGAGAGATAGAGTGTGTGTTATTGGGTCAGACACGCACTTTTTAAAAGACTAATTGTAAATTTCAGTGCTCGTTTTTTATCTTTAGTGAGTGATAAGAACTTTAACTACACTTCCAATCACCAATCATTGCAACTCAAAAACACAAAGTCTTTCTGCTTTTTCTTGGGTTTTCGCTACCTGAACACACTGCCAAGTTCATTGATCATAACCCGTCCACAGAGTCTGTCCACAGAGAACAACTCGGACCCTTTCGTTTTTTCATAGGAATATTACAATGAGGTTTCGTGCTAAAATACTGGCACTCAGCGTAGCCGCGGCGATAATGGCGTTCAGTTGGAGAGACACATTTGTTGCCGGTGAGTGACTGGTTTTTGTTGTTGTCTTTGTACCTTCATGAAACCTAATACGTTGGTCAATTAGAGGAAGTTGAGGATATGCAACAAAAAAAAACTGGATGTTTAAATAGGTTCTTACGAGCATAAACATTTTTGGTGGAAATTAGGCTACACTTGTAGCGGCTATAATATAAAAATACCAGTAGATATTCAGTAGAAGGACATTCCAAAACTTGTAGTGCAAAAACGCGTAAATCTAAATGTTGCTGAAATAACGTTTAAAAATATGTTCGCTTTAAGATCACAACAATGCATGTGGCTGGTTTTTGCTTTGTGTCAGTTAGTTTTGCAATTAGATTGTTTCGCTAAGCATTTATTCGTATGCTAGGCTAAACCTTATATACCAGACTATTACTGGCACGATCATTAGGACTAAATAGCCTAAGTATAGTATTTGTAAAGTAACCGTGATCCTAAATGGGTTAAAACATATATGAGCAAGAAGTTACGCTGGCACCAAGAAGCTATGTTTTTGGCAGCTTAATTCTACTAAATCAATTTAATAAAAGCATTGCGATCTGTTTTCTCCGCAAGCAGATCTGTTCTATTCCAATGAAATGTCAGGCAAACTTCAGGCAAGCCAGGCCACTCATTTAAGTTACCGATTATCTTTTATTGCTGTTTTATCGTTTATCTGACGTGATAACGTTTATTCTGGTGCTTGCAACAGTGTTGCATCAGAGTTGGAAATCCAGGGGACAAAAAGTAAAAGTCCTACCATGCGTTTCTTCCACCCATAGACTCAGCTAGCTGATTTCACTAATTAGTCCTACCTCCTCGCTGAAGAATTATGTTAATTAGCAAATCCGGGTGATTGGAGCAAAAATACTTTTACTTTATCCCCTGGATTTCCACCTCTGGTTGGCATTCGCATGAATAAAATCAATGACTGTCAGTTCAGTTTTACTCGCGAATGTCTGCTGTCAAAGTGGCACTTCTAATTTGGCCATCTAACTTTGCAGTAGACCCGTGTTTCTTTGGCCCAATCTCAATGTCCGCCCTGAGGACTGAGCTCCCACATACTTTTGGGTGACGTCACATGCGTGCCCAGCCTGAGTGAATGAGAGTGCAAGAGCTCAACATGGTACAAATGCGATATGCACTTTGCAATGTTATATGTTGCCTTGACAACGCCTGTCTCGCATGCAAGTTGTTTATGACAACTCACCGCTTTAAGACTTTTAATTTTAGGTTTGTACCCGCTGAAAGAACTCTGCCCGCCATGTGTGTTATTTGTTTACAATTTTTGAGACGCTTCCGGCTGCGTTTCCGTTTTTACCGTCAAAATTGCTATGAACTGAGGGTAATTCAGATTCAGTAGATCTGCAGGATTGCAGACTTGCGGAAAGTCCGCATAAAAGGCTCGAAAAGTCTGTGGCCGTGACCGAATACGACCCCTGTTCCCTGTCCCATGTCCCTATATGCCCTGTCCCCTCACTTTGCAAGCAGTGTGCGAAAGAAATCCCGCAAAAGTCTTTCCAAATTAGTGAGGAAGTAGTTTGTAATATTTTTTTATTGTCCCCCACCCCAACGAAGTTGTTGGGGGGGAATTCATTTGATCCCCGTACGTACGTACTTGCGTCTGTCTGTCTGTGTGTCATACATGTATGTACCAGAGCCCACCACCAGAGGTGCGCTATTACAATTAATTTCCCCATAGCCAAGTACATTTTGCTTTGTACATAAAAAAACTATGCTTGATGTCTCAGCATAGTCTCTGGCATTTCTACTCAGCTGACCGTCGACTTTCTAAATCCACAGAGTTCAGAGCTTAAGATGTTTAGTAGCTATTTGTGGAAAATGTAGAATGTGCATGCATTTTTCCATTAAGCCTTTGGTAGTGGATTTGATTTTTGCGCCACTAGATGGAGACATTGTACCAGTGAACACTTAGCCACAGGCTGAGATGTATACAGTATGGCTAGTTAGTTATTGTCGTTATATTTCACAGCATAGATCAGATAAGGAAGTGTTGCAGTGTGTTGTGCCCAGCTGCGCCTGAGATGGACCATGTAATCCAATCAGCCAGTCTAATATTTCATAGGCTATTAGGTTACCTGCGACAGCAGACCACAATCAACACAGTGAAAACACTAGCCTACAGAATTTGGCATTTAGTTTAACTTCCACCAATATTCAGTGCTTGATTTATAGGATGAAAGAGGAACAGGTGCTGTTTTTTCCAAGTCAGCCCATTATGTTCAACGAAATGCACAAATGACATGGCATCTGGATCATTTCAAACAGTAATAGCAGAGATGATTAATGGTAATAGTTTCCTCAGTGGGAATATTGCAGTCTGCATTTAGCCGTGTCCTAACCGCAGTGCTATAATGCACTGCTAGTTGCTCGCATGCGACCACAACCAGTGTTCGAGGAGGAGAGGCGCTCACTCTTCAAACTGTTACGTTCTCTTTGTATTCAGAAGGAGTTGTCGTAATGTTACTGGGTTTCAGGTAAGCTGTCACTTGAAGTAAATTGACATAAACTAGCTATTTTGTTAATTCTGTGACATTTAATACAGTAGCTGGCTAATAAGGCACGGCCGGGTGTGCCATTAATAATGTTAACGTTATAAGTCAGGACACCGACTCATTTACAGTAATGTTAGGCTACGTTAGCTAGCTAGCTAAGTTAGCTACTTTTTTATATTAGCTAGCTAACGTTATAACTTAACTAAGTTTCTCTGTTCCTTGTTCTCTCTTCTCTGTGCTGGAGTTCTTTTAAGAGCTTGATGGCATCAACATATCCAGCCTAATAAACTTTTAACTTGAATCTTGTCTCTTCAGTTATACCCACACACAATTGTACCCATTTTTGGTGGTCAAACATATTGTTTTTCATTGTCTTCTCCTTATATTCCCATCAAATTTGATGTTTATTAATGTTCATTTGGTAAGTGAAATTTCATTGTCATGGTCATGGATAGTGAAATATTTGCAGTGTAAAAGATTCGACCTAACGTTAAATGAGTAAATGTCGTAAGTTAGTTAACAGAGGCTAATCTGTAACGTTAGCTACATCTATTCTCACACACACACGTTAATGTGATGGTTATATAAGACAAAGATTTCCCTCGAATTGTCCACCATTAATATGCTAATTAATTAAATGGAGGTGGCCATCAGGTATATTGTGATACAAACGTTCAAGAGAAATGATAATGACTAAGTTCAACAAGGCTACATGATAACGACATGGGTGGGGAATGACAGGTTTACTGTGCGCTTGTTTTTATTGAGACTATCAATCAGTTAACATGACGATTGTAGATTATGAATGAAGATAGAATTAACAAAAAATTTTTAAGATTATTTTGTAATATGAACCTATCTTATACCATAGATATACATGTACGCGTTTACTTCCAGGTTACTTACTGAAATTGTCGAATGAGTTCACCATTCTGCGTGAGTGTGCTCCTGAATTCCCTCAACAAAACCCCGGAAATAAGGGGTTCATCCTGGTATTTTAAGTGCCCCCATTTGTGAGAAAAAGTCGCCCACTTTGATGAAGTGGACTCAAATATGCGCCACCAAAAGGGTGTAGGGGTCGTATTCGTGACGGAGCCCTCACGCACTTGCCGATTTTACAGTGGGACAGCCATGAGCCCTCGTAAACGTGCCTCAAAGTCTTTGAGGGTGTAAGGGTGGAAATTGAGGCTGAATCCCAAACCGAGCTCTCACGGACTGTGGACTTGAAGACTTTAATGGCGTATTTCCGAAGGCAGGTAAGACCTCATTGATGCAAAAAGTGCAGGTAGAGGGTGCCGAAAAGTCAGCATAAGAGCACTTGCCAAAAAAAGTTGTTTGCACAATGGGAGAGCCCTATGCACTCACAGACTTAACGATAACGCGCCTTTGAGTTTGTGAGTCTGTCCAGAGAAAGGGACACAGCCTGTGATTGGGCCTTACTTTGGACAGGGACCTAAATATATCACATAGAAGCAGTTGTGTTTGCGTGCGTGCGAGTGAGTAGTCACCATTTGTGTGCACGCACTGCAAGAGCATTAGTCTTTGTCTAAAAATATGTAGAAAGCTGAATTTTTCAGGAGACATTCCTGGATGATCACTGATTGCATCGGTGATGAGTCCCGAAATTATGCCAAACCATAAATGAGCACTCATCTATAGGGATTCAACTCGTGCTCTTGTGCTAGTAGCGGAGCTTGCCACAGAGCAGCCATTCACGCACAATAGAATATGCGGAGCTTGCCGCAGAGCAGCGTTGCGTGTCCGAACGATAACGGCCTGATCAAAGGATCACATGACGCCTGTGTTTTGTGATTTCTGTCTATCGCATGAGTCAAGTGGCTCCGTGCGTTTGTTAGAATGTCTTGTAACGCCCCCGTGTTCACAGGGTCTCGTGTCTGGTGTGTATGCGTCATGTGACCTGTGTTAATGTGTCCGGACGTGTGTCACAGACTCTTCGTACCCGCACCAGATACTCGGCTCTTCAGTTCCTTCTGTTATCTCTGCTTCGTAACCACAGGGGGTTTCAGTTGGTGTCTGGTGCTAAAGTCGCAGCACAGAACATATTTTGCTACGGTGTTGTACATGGACAAGCCCTTAAATTAATTTTAAGAGGGTTCAAGAAATTTTTTGATTTCAGTGAATGAATAGCGGAGTATCTGGTGCGTCTATTGAATATTCTTGTATTTTTGTAAGGATGTCATGTGACCTGTGTGTTTGCCATGTTAAACACACATATTTGCTATAAGCCAGTATAACTTAATTGGAAATCGTTTACCGTGTCTGGCAACTTGGTTTTTGGCAGAATCCCTTCGAGGGGCGAAGGTGCTGGTAACCGGGGCCAGCACGGGAATCGGAGAGCAGATGGCATATCACTATGCCCGCTTTGGCGCCCAAATCATCATTACGGCGAGGAGAGAGAATGTCTTGAAAAAAGTATGAGATTTATCAGTGGTTTTCACATTTAACAGCTTTTGGGATTGACATGTATCCTATGTTAGCCTTTAGCACAATACTGTCATGGCTATATGTTAGCCTTTAACACAATACTGTCACGCCTATATTTTAGCCTTTAACACAATACTGTCACGCCTATTGTGTAATCAGATTGAGTGCAGTTTCTTGATATAATATTATTATAAAGCTTGCACTGTTCGTCTGTTACCTGAAGTGATTATGTGCCTGTGACTGTTCCATTCTGCTGTGCGACTGTTCCACTCTGCTACGTGACTGTTCCATTCTGCTGTGTGACTGTTCCATTCTGCTGTGTGACTGTTCCACTCTGCTATGTGACTGTTCCACTCTGCTGTGAGACTGTTCCACTCTGCTGTGAGACTGTTCCACTCTGCTATGTGACTGTTCCACTCTGCTGTGTGACTGTTCCACTCTGCTGTGAGACTGTTCCACTCTGCTATGTGACTGTTCCACTCTGCTGTGTGACTGTTCCACTCTGCTGTGTGACTGTTCCATTCTGCTGTGTGACTGTTCCATTCTGCTGTGTGACTGTTCCACTCTGCTATGTGACTGTTCCATTCTGCTGTGTGACTGTTCCATTCTGCTGTGTGACTGTTCCATTCTGCTATGTGACTGAAGAGCCTGTTGGCTGGCTGTGACTGTTCTACTCTGCTGTTCCTTCCCTATGCCAGGTAGCAGAGAAGTGCCTGGAGCTTGGGGCGCAGAAGGCGCTATACGTGCCAGGTGATATGAGCAATACCTCTGACCCTGAAAAGGTGGTGAAGTTTGCAGTGGAAGCGCTAGGCAAGTAACACACTGGGGCTGGTGCAACAGTGACAGCATCAAAATGGCTGCCGTTTTGGCCTCCCCCCTCTGCTGCTCACAGAGTGTTATTACACTGTTTCATACAGTCATACTCAGTTTCTACAACGTGTGTGTGCTGCTATGTCTGTACAGCTGGTCATTATGCATACAGTACGATAATATAAACTGTTCGTTCTGGATAACATAGTCTGCTTTAATAAATAAGTATAAATGTTATGTAAAGTCTTTCTTTCCACTCTTTCTCTCTCACAGGGTAGGCAAGTAAGTTGGGGTGACATTGACCTAATTTGCCAACATCAACTAAAGATTTCTAGTAAAGATGGAGATTTTGTGGAATGTATCATGTGATTTTTTTTTTCTTTCTATGTGGGAAAAGTTCTTGAACTCTGTGTCTGTGTGGACTTGCAGGGGGACTGGACTACCTCGTGCTGAACCACATTGGACCCAGTCCATTCGCAATGTGGGATGGAGATGTAGAGCACATCCGGTGGTTAATGCAGGTACTGCAGCGTTTTGCAGATTAAATTATATAGAAAAGCATTGCTTCTTCATATGTTCCATTCTATTGGCACATGACATACTGTATGCTCCATTCTATTGGCACATGACACACATATGTTCCATTCTATTGGCACATGACATACATATGTTCCATTCTATTGGCACATGACACACATATGTTCCATTCTATTGGCACATGACATACATATGTTCCATTCTATTGGCACATGACATACTGTATGTTCCATTCTATTGGCACATGACATACATATCTTCCATTCTATTGGCACATGACATACTGTATGTTCCATTCTATTGGCACATGACATACATATCTTCCATTCTATTGGCACATGACATACTGTATGTTCCATTCTATTGGCACATGACATACATATGTTCCATTCTATTGACAAGTTCCAGAAATGTAATGACTGATTTAATTACTTCAGTACATATTATATTCAATATATTCAATATTACATATTTATATTCAGAATGCTTACAAGTTGTAAAAGTGCAGGTTAAAAAAGGCAGCCAAGCTGCAGTACGGGTCCATTGCCTCTGCTTAAAAGCTTACAGAGCCGCTGTAAAAAAAAATACTTAAATAATAAAATAAATCCTGCACATTATTTTAAATAAAGAAATCATGTAGCTCAGTAATACAGTGAAATGAGATTAAAGTGCGCTGTAATTTCATTCAGACTGTGCACTACGCTCCAGGTGCCTGTGGGCGACTTCATGAGCCGTGCAAGAGCTGTCACCTTTTCAGCTTTAATAATAATGTGCCACTGGAGACATGTACATTTAATGAGCTGCTACCTATTAAAAGTGAGCTGCTGACCCACAATGCACTGTGTCTGCATCGCCCTCCCCAGGAGAAGGCGAGCGGGCAAACCCCTTTCATTCGCTCCTTTCAGGTTTCACATTAGCCAATCAAAGGACACGTTTGATTTGCGAGTTAACAGACTTGTGCTTTTTTCTGGGTAGGAAGTTTTAAAGTAAAAAAAAGAGAATACATGCATAGTTTAGTTAAATTTGAATAGTGTAAATATGTATAAGAGTATACAGCCGTCCACATACATTCTGAGAATTCACAGGTACCTGCCATATTTTTTTTGCTTTAAATAAACAGTTTGAGAAAAATGCAAAGATATAGCAAGTAAAACAACACAGAAATATAGAATAGTGTGTTGTATAAGTTGTACACACACACACACACACACACACACACACACACACACATATATACATATACAATAAGAGAGTTTAACTTGCTATATTTTTGTTCTAAGGTATAAACAGTAAATGGAAGTGATAATAAAGGTGTCTTTTAGGTTAATGTGCTCTCTGGTCTGGCAGGTGAACTTCTTTAGCTACCTGCAGATGAGCTCCTCTGCCCTGCCCCACCTGGAGAAAACCGGGGGATCCATTGTTGTGGTGTCCTCCATGTTGGGTGAGTCTGATTGCACGTCCTCCATGTTGGGTGAGTCTGATTGCACATCCTCCATGTTGGGTGAGTCTGATTGCACGTCCTCCATGTTGGGTGAGTCTGATTGCACGTCCTCCATGTTGGGTGAGTCTGATTGCATGTCCTCCATGTTGGGTGAGTCTGATTGCACGTCCTCCATGTTGGGTGAGTCTGATTGCACGTCCTCCATGTTGGGTGAGTCTGATTGCACGTCCTCCATGTTGGGTGAGTCTGATTGCACGTCCTCCATGTTGGGTGAGTCTGATTGCACGTCCTCCATGTTGGGTGAGTCTGATTGCACGTCCTCCATGTTGGGTGAGTCTGATTGCACGTCCTCCATGTTGGGTGAGTCTGATTGCACGTCCTCCATGTTGGGTGAGTCTGATTGCACGTCCTCCATGTTGGGTGAGTCTGATTGCACGTCCTCCATGTTGCCCTGGTTCTGGTGGGCTGCAGTACCTGCAGGTTTTCTTCATAGCTCTGTGCTAACCATAGTCTCGGCATACTGGATTACAGAAGCTGCGTACCCCTGTACCCCTGTTCCTATCTGAATCAGGGTCACATTATCACATTTATCTGTGGAAAGATACAGGTAAAATGAGCATTTGTTGACGGGCATGTGCCTCCCTTCATCTCTTCCCCAGGGAAAATGTGCACTCCGTTTGTGGGGCCCTACACCGCCACCAAGTTTTCTCTCAACGGCTTTTTCGGCACGATGCAGCACGAGCTGGCCATGCAGAGGAAGAACGTCACGGTAACCATGTGCATTCTGGGACTGATCGACACGCAGTCCGCCATGGACAAAATCAAGTGAGTGTCTGCCTGTTCATTAGGTCTGTTGCATTTTTGTGAAATCTTGTGAGAAAAAAAATAAAAATAATAAAACCTGTCTTGAGATGACACTGTGGGCTTATACACTGTTATAAAAGTTATTATAGTTATACAAGTTATTATCGTTATACAAGTTATTATAGTTATTAAGCGTTATTATAGTTATTAAACATTATTATAGTTTACTTCTACTGCCTCAAGGCATCCAGTTCTGCTACACTCCTGCCCTGACCTTTAACCTTTGACCTTTTCTTTTTCTGTGGCAGAGGTCACACCAGCATGACGGCCTATCCCGCCTCAGACGCCGCGCTGCACATCATCAAAGCCGGAGCTACGCGGCAGAGGGAGTCCTTCTACCCCCTCTACACATATTTCGGCTGCCTTATCAAGGACTGGTTCCCCTTCTTCCGAGACCTGACCATCCAGAACATGTACTACTATGAGCCATAACTGTCCCACACACACACACACACACACACACACATAGAGGTGCAGTTGAGAGCCACTTTATTACGGCTAAAAATGGTGAAAATATAAAATGCACAATTGTCAATGGATAAAAGATATTTTATATTTTCTTTTTTCTTTTTTTCTTCGCAAGATCGCTTTAGCCGTGACAAAAAAATACAATATAGATATATATATATATAATGCCCTCCTCTATTATTGGCACCCCTGGTAAAGATGAGTAAAAAGGGTTATAAAATATTCACTGTTTGGTGAATTAGCTTAATCTCACACTGAAAAAAATCCAACCTTTAATTGAAGTAAATTTATAGGAAAAAAAAATCCCTCATCAAGAAATAATTATTTTTAACAAAACCATGTGTGCCACAATTATTGGCACCCCTGCATTTATATACAGAATAAAGTAATCATTTTAAATATTTGGTCGCATATCCTTTGCATGCCATGACTGCATGCATGCCATATATATGAATTACACTATTTATTTATACAATCAAAGTTTACATAAGCATTTTGTGCATTGCCCAAACAGTCAATATTAATAACAATATTAATGATGGAAAACATCCCTCCCTCTCAAGAGGACATTGGATCAAACGCTTTTATGCCCCATGCTTAAGTAAAATATTTCTGCATCAGTATTGAATATTTTATTTTTATTTGTTTCTTTGTCGTGCTAACATTGAGCCAAAGGGATTGATGTTGGGAATTGATAGACCTTGTGCACTGTTTTGTGTTAATACAGGTATCTTTGACCTTTGACCTCATCCAGGTATGTCATGTTGACCCTGAGTCTGATGAGCAAAACAAGAGATAATCTATTAGGTGCAATATATCTAATCTCCTGTCTGCCTTGGTTTTCATTTTTGTGACATTGGCAGTAGATGTAAATTATAGTTCCTGTTTTTTGGCAAACAATCGCAATAGTTTTCATGTCGGCCAAAGTGTCAACTACCTGAATACGATGTACTGTATTATCTACATATAGAGCTAGTGTTGTAATTGCCTATGCAGATATGGAAATTTATAGTAAATGCTATATTACTGATGTTTTATCATTTTTTGTTTGGTTGGTTATTTGTTTTCACCAGTAGTCTGTTCCCTATTTTTATTTTATGCCTGTGAATCTTTGTCTGTACTATGACTTTTAGCCACAGGGCGGCGCTGTTACCCAACAAAGCAATTTTATGATCATCGTGTTTCATAATTGGGGTGTGAATCAGTGGGATTCGTTTGTTCGTTTGTTTTGTTTGTTTGTTTCGCTCCTGTCTGTGTGTGTGTTTCTATCATTCATAACTCAAACAATTCTACTCCGATTCTGATGAAAGTTTGTGGAAATATGGACAGTTGGGCAATTTTTTTCTCCAATCGGTCAATGCCCGACTTCACAGTGCAAGATCAAAGTTTTAGCCCTATGCGTATTACGTTCAGGGTCGAGATTAGCACACGCGCGGGTGTAGCATCTCAATGAGTGCCATTCTAATTAAAAGAGCACTGCATTAAACAAGTTGGATAAAAAATAAATGACATGCCTTTAAGGCTATGAAACCACCACATATCGCCCATTGGATGCAACAAGGCCACAAGCTCAAACGTACATCAATGCACTCAACCTCTGAGGCATCACAAAAATGTGCATTATCTTTAAATGGACAGTGTTTATGAGGAGGTGTCTCTAAAATGTGAATGATCTTTTTCTGCCTTGGCTCTACCCATGAGGCCGCAGTGAAGCGACATCCATCCTCTGAAAACCGTTATTATAGGCCCTCATGCTGTACACTAAGTGAATATTATGGGAATATTTTCCCCCCAAATAGGCTCTAGAGTGGGTCAGTAGGTAAACTCTCTACAATAAAACAGTTTCTTGGAAAAAATTACTCAAAAAATCTACCAAAACACATAAGCCTGAACTCCTGGCCAGGTTGAGTAGAACTGTATAACCGAATAGAGCTGTATAACAGTAGAGCTGTATAGCTGAGTAGAGCCACCCCTCTATCCTTCTGCCCGATATTCTTTTGCCCCTCTATCTCTCTGCCCCGCTATCCTTCTGCCCCTCTATATTTCTGATCCTCTATTATCCCTCTGCCCCTCTATCTCTCTGCTTCTCTACCCTTCTACCCCTCTATCTTTCTGCCCCTCTATTCTTCTACTGATCTATCTTTCTGCCACTATATCCTTCTGCCCCTCTACCCATCTACCCCTCTAATCTTCTACCCCTCTATTTGTCTGCCCCTCTACTCTTCTGCCCCTCTTCTCTTCTACCCCTCTATCATTCTGTCCCTCTATCCTTCTACCCTGCTATCTTTCTGCCCCTCTATCTCTGCCCCTCTATCCCTCTGCCCCTCTATCTCTCTGCCCCTCTATCCTTCTGCTCCTCTATCCCTCTACCCCTCTATCTTTCTGCCACTCTATCTTTTTGCTCCTCTATTATCCCTCTGCCCTATATTTCTCTGCTCTTCTATCTTTCTGCCCCTCTACTCTTCTGCCCCTTTTTCCTTCTGCCCCACTATCCTTCTGCCCGCTATCCTTCTGCCTCTCTACCCTTCTATCCCTCTATCTTTCTGCCCCTGTACCCTTCTGCCCCGCTATCCTTCTGCCCCTCTATCTCTCTGCCCCTCTACTCTTCTGCCCCTCTTCTCTTCTACCCTTCTGCCCTTATATCTCTCTGCCCCTCTACTCTTCTGCCCACTATCCCTCTGCCCCTATGTCCCTCTACCCTTCTACCCCTCTATCTTTCTACCCCTCTATCTTTCTGCCCTTCTAACTTTTTGCCCCTCTATCTCTGCCCCTCTAACTCTCTGCCCCTGTTTGGTACTTTTTAAATTCCATCCATTCTCTCTCTCTCTCTCTCCTCCCCATCATCCCTTGGGTAAGATCTCTATAAATCATCCACCTTTGGAGTCCCAAGACTGCTGCTGCTTCCCCCGCCCACCCTACCTCATGTGTGTATGTGTACGTGCGTGCACGCATGTGGGTCTAGTGTATGTGTACGTGCGTGCACGCGTGTGGGTCTAGCGTGGCGTGGAGGCTAGGATTCTGCCTTTTGAAGTGATCATTTGACGAGTGTTTTGCTCCATTGAAGAGCAATCTGAGTAATCTGCCCCCATTTTCTGTAAATTCTGCATTGTCTCACATGGTAGCATTTTTTCTCCTAATGTCACACCAGAGCATTTAAAGTGCTCTAAAGAGCAAGAGCCGTTTAATCGTCGTCGCAAAAATTACACTTAAAGTTAAAAAGGCAAACCATGCTGAAATTGGAACAAACTTAATTTAGCCGAAGTTGTGGAGACGAGTGTGAGTTTCTCAAAAAAAGATCACAAGCATTTAAATGAAAGCAATGGGCTATATTTTCTGTAGTTTAGTGATGCATTTACAGTAGATAAAAGTGATACATTTTCAAATGTACGTGTGTTTTTTTTGCATGAATAATTTGCACACACCTGGCTCCCCTGTCTAATGCATCCAGCTCTCTTTGGATTTGGGAAACATGAGAGGGAATGGCAAACCCAGCAAATATAATGGTAAGGTATAATCAGAATGGTGTAGGCTTTGGCTACTTTATCAGTGACACAGGGGGAAAAACCATACATACACAGTCTACATACACAGTCTACATACATAGTCTACATACACAGTCTACATACACGGAAATACCCCTTGTGAGTAGACCTATGGGCTAATGTGGTCTGCTGCATGAGCGCCCCCTCCTGGTCATTCGACTGAGAGTTACTTGACCCCAGCTCCCATCCAATCAGTGTATTCATTTCCCATTTCAACATCCATTTTCATGGTCGTTTGGCATACACTCGGGCTGAGTCCCAATATTCTTCACTCCCCACCTCCCTTCCTCCACTCCCCCACTACCACTCCTCTCCTACCTGGAAATATGCAAAACTGCCTGAACGTTTTCAGTACAAGTATTTACATGTCCAGTATACAATGTATATTTGCATACTTCCGGGTAGGAGAGGAGGAAGGGAGGTGGGGAGTGAAGAATATTGGGACGCACCCAGGTATATCGCTGATAATCCTGTCTAATGTGTTCTGTATTCCACGTTATTTGCAGAAGATTGCAGGATATTCAAACTCCTCCAAGCCACTGGAGGGGGTAAGGATTGTTTTAAAAACTATATATTTTCAAAAACTGCATTCCTGTCATTTGGGGGAAATAAACTTATCGGCAGAGACGACGAATAACGATTTCTCTGTTTATAATAAGAATGATTAAATTCCGAGCGTGGTACGGGAATTTAAGTGCGCTTGTGTGACGCTGACATTCTGTGGTTAATAATGGAAATGACACCTTATTTCTTTGATCGATTCGCCAAGCTTCTTTGTTTTACACTGTAGGCCGGGCGGCTCACAATCACCTATCCTGTTTCATTGGCAGGCTTTGCCCTTGTCGGTCCAAGCGGTCGCGTAGCCGAGCAAATAACTATGCGGTGCCAAATGTAAAGTAAAACACATTTTTCCTGTGTTTTTTTCTCAGATTTGGCATAAATGTGGCATTCCTGAAGATTTATGCTAAATATTCTTTTTTTTAATTTAAGATTTAACTGACATGCTAAATAAACCTTTTAGTTCCTATTTTCAGATTGAATTGATAAATCTCAAACAAGCATGTCCTAAATATATAACTTACGTGTTAAATCTTAGTTTTCAAAAATACAAATTTTAAGAAATATATATATTTAGATTATATATTAAATCTCTGTTTAAGAAACAAATATTTAGTCAAATATAAATATTTAATTTAAATCTCAAATCTTTGTTTCAAAAATAAATATTTATTAAAAAAAAAAATCTTATGTTTTCCAAAAGCAAGATTTAAGATTTAATTTATATATATATTTTTTTTTTTACCACAAATCTGTGTTAAATCTGTGATTAATATAGTCGCAAGTGTCTGGCTAGCGAGGGGTTCGCCTGCTTATGTGTTATCACACATTGACATGGTTACAATTGCCGCACAAATACAGAGAATAGCTAATTCTGCAAACCTTGCGTCTCCGTCAAACTAATATGTTTCTCGAGTACTGGCACAAATTTTTTTCCACTTCAAGCATTGCCTTGGGGATATAAAAGGGAGCCGTTATTTTTTTTGGGGGGGGGTGAAGTGGTCTGTCCGTGCTTTCGTTCTTCTTTTGTATTTCTCGTGCTTGGCGCGTCTGAGTTGAAAAAAACCTGCACAGGAAGTTGACTTATTCAGACAGATCACTCCAGGCAACAAGGCCCATGGTCATGGAAACAGAAAAACGGAAAGCGACTGGTGAGCTGAATGCTGACCTCGTAACAGCCGAGCTGTTTCTCCAACTATACCTGAGCTCTGAATGCCCCCCCCCCCCAAAAAACCCAGATTCTGGCACACATTAATCTTTGTAGTACCCTTTTTCTGCCTCTCTCTCTCTCTCTTGCACCCTTTCTGCCTGTCTGCCATGAACCTTCTCGCACCTCCTGTGTGAGAGCGAGGTCAAAGGTCAGGTGTTCAGACCCTACTCCACCCCCCCCCATCTCTCTCTCTCTCTCTCTCTGTGGAGAACGGGATTGTGGATAATTATCTGGGCTTGGTGTACCCCCCCCTCAGACAGGACGTGCTTGGCCAAACACTTTAAAAACCCTTTGATTAAAACACCGTAATTGTCGGCCCCCAAGTTTCTGTCTTATTGTTTGTGTTGTATTTATATTATTACACACACACACACACACACATACATACAGTTATCGTTTTAACGAAGTGCTTCAGGTTTAGAACAGTACCTTCCTCAAACACACAATAGCATATGAGGACCAATGGGGGGGGGAGGGGGGGGTGTTCAAACCTACAAACTTCTACAAAACCAGCCGAGATTCTCTTTAGCGGTCAAAACATGTGAGTTCCGCGGGAGAGAATCCCGCCGCGCTCCCAGGAATGCGTCTGCCGCTCGGGGGGCCGGAGGAGATGGGGCAGCCAGATGTGCGATCTGGAGCTCCGCCAGAATGAGCCCCCAATATTCTGCGGGCCCCCCTAGCTGCTCCTGGGGAAGGGGGGAGAGAGGGCTGGAGAAGAACGGGAGAGGGAGGGCTGGAGAAGGACGGGAGAGGGGGGCTGGAGAAGGACGGGAGAGGGAGGGCTGGAGAAAGACGGGAGAGGGAGGGCTGGAGAAAGATGGGAGGAGGGCTGGGGAAAGACGGGAGAAAAAGGGCTGGAGAAGGACGGGAGAGGGAGGGCTGGAGAAGGACAGGAGAAAATGGCTGGAGAAGGATGGGATAGGGATGGCTGGAGAAGGACGGGAGAGGGAGGGCTGGAGAAAGACGGGAGAGGGAGGGCTGGAGTAGGACGGGAGAAAAAGGGCTGGAGAAGGACGGGAGAGGGAGGGCTGGAGAATGACGGGAGAGGCAGGGCTGGAGAAGGACGGGAGAGGCAGGGCTGGGGAAGGACGGGAGAAAGGGCTCACATGGGTGGAGACCGAAACCTGGGCTGTGTCCGAATCAGCACCCTTCTATACTATTGAGTAGGCTTGTTGAGAAGACAAGGCAAAAAAGTCATTAAGTAGGTAAAAGTTTTCTCTACACAAATATGATTTAAATCCATTAAATCTTTTAAAAAGGGGCGTGTTCACTGAAGCTCTGATTTTGGTTGCTGCAGAGATAAGTCTTCAATGCAGGGAGTTATTTGCTTATCAACATTCACTGTCAGATGTTTAAATCATGTGTTTTTTTAGCATAGAAATGTTTGTGATTTTTCATTCTGTATATTCTAACAGTAACATAATGCGGCCCCCAATATTATATGATTGCACAAAACAATTTGTGGAAAGTGTAACTGTACAAGATGAGTGTTAGGATTACAACAACAAAAAAATTTAATATGGGGTTTTATTGAGCCAGAAAAGCTAACGTCTACATCCCAAAACATCTTTATTAGGTCATTGTGGCTAAATGGCCTAATTTTTGCTGACATATTGGCAACTTGTGAGAGCTGTAAGCCGCCAGTGTTGATGCTGAGACGCGTGTGTCCTCTAAATCAGTTTTTTTCCCCCATTAGAGTTGTTCTGTTTGAGGCAACGGTAAGTAGCCTACCACAGGAGCGCAAACCTTAAACAAAATATTAGCGACAGAGACAAGTAAATAAGCGCTCAACATTTTAGTATGATTTTCACGTTGGTAGTGGGACAATCGTCGTCATGACAGCGGTGCGACGTTCGCTTGGGAACTTGATTTGAAACAAGGTTAGCGTGGTTTGTTATACCCTCGAGCCCTCGGGATCTTAACGCCAAGTCGGATCGCGCCAGTAAAACATACAGCTGTATAGTTGCACAATACGTAACACACGAGCTATTAAAAGGACCCCTTTAAGAGGTAGAGGGGAGTCTGCTCAGAAAATAAATTACAATAATGTCATGTTTTTGGGAAAACAAGAGACTGCTTGTTGCTTAGTGTTCGCTGAGTCACTGGTTCGGTAGAAACTATTTTTAACAGGAACATCTGGTTCGAATTAATTGATTTTTTTTCACGTCTGAAGAGAACATTTGATAAATTTTTCTACATACGGAGTTGTTGCGAAATGGAGGACCCTTCAATCTAATAGGTAGTTTCTTTGAATAAGGAATAAAGTGCTGGTAAGCCAGAAGCTTGAATCCCAGGTAGCTCTGTCTGGGTTTAGCTGTGACAGACCGTTCCTCTGATCGGAGGCGCATAAACGTCATCACGGTCATACCTGCGTACCACGAGAAAACTCACTCTACTACAACTGTAGGGAGCAGTCAGCAATACAACGGTAATTTATTTAGTGCACACCATTAAGAACCAAAGATTTGACAAAGTGCCAAGCAACCAGATTTTTCTCTCTATCTGAGGGTAGTGTGTGCGAAATTTTTTCAAATTGCAGTATACTTCAAGCACCCGGATGACACACTTACTCAGTTTCGCTAAGTACATTCGGGAGCACACTTTTCAAGAAGTACACGAACATTTTGGTCACATAAATATGATGTGAGCTTGGTTTTAAAAAAATGAGGTGCAGCTTCACTCACGTTTTTCTTCAAATACAACAAAAACAACACCTGACATGGCAGCGCAAGAGTGGGACGCAGGGTTGCCAGATCTTTTAAGACCTCCCAGCCAAATGGCGACTCAACCGACTTTAACCGAAACCAAGGTATTTTATTATGTTTTTACTTTTTAAAATAAACCTGGGGCTCGTTTCACGAAAATTGCGACCTGCAAGCCGCGATCTGCGAGATGCGATCAATTTCTCCTGGGTTATCTCCGAATCAGAGCTCTATCTACTGTGCCCTGTCTCCTGCGTACAGTGCACTGTGTCTGAATCAGAGCTCTATCTACTGCGCCCTGTCTCCTGCGTACAGTGCACTGTGTCTGAATCAGAGCTCTATCTACTGCGCCCTGCCTCCTGCGTACAGTGCACTGGCAGAAGTGTGCCGTTTAATGCACACTGTTTAGCAGTCCGCAAAAAATAAAACTTTTCGCGTACTCTATGACTTATCTACTCACCAAGGCTACTCAACAGTGTGGAAGAGTGCTGATTTTGACACGGCCCTGCGCTTTTTGGAGTGTTTCACGTAGAAATAGCAATTGCAAGCCACAAACGCATGTCGCAAAGCGGGGTCATGTAGGCAATCCGTAAATCTGCAATCCTTCTCATCCCCCTGCCTCGTTTTTTGGATCAAACTGTCAATTATCCCAAAACGCAAACTAAAGGTGGCGCTATTACAGGCTACTTTACTGTCTGTAAAATATTCAAAGTACCTACTTTTAATAACCGAAATTATGTTACAATTTATCCTGTCTGACCTTAATCCAAAGTTATAATATAAACAAATATATTAAAACTATGTTAATGGCTAAAACACAATTCACATTTGCCCTTCAAGAAAATAATTAATTTGATAGCCTAATTAGGCTGTGAATAAACTGCATCATCTGCTGAATGCTGACCATTAAGGTTACAGCAAGATTGTATCGCCCTTCCGTTCTGTGAGGGCTGGTCACAGGTGTTGCCAAGGTTACAAGTGGTATCTGGGGGAGGGGGGCGGGGTTGGTTGAAAAATTCACCTTGCGGTCAGATTAAATTGGAATTACGCATTGTAGGCTAATATAAAAATGTAATTTGACTATTAGGTCTCTCCAGTAGGCCTATTATAGCCTACACTTTATAGTAACGTTATGCGTATTGCTATTTGTTATATTCAAATTAAACCTACCCATTGTCACCTAGACGTCACCCATCAGTAATGTCAGGAAGCGGTGATAAAAATTGCTCACGTATAGTTGCTCAAAATGTAGCTGTCGTGTGTGCTCCCATTTAGTCTCAGGGCATCACATACAACTTGTAGGCGGTGTTACTTAGGCTACCTTTCTACACAGTGTGTTCATTGGTGTTTTTTCGACCAATAAGATATCATCATCTCCTCTGTCTGGACATTTCTGGCAGATGGGAGTACTGCTGCTGAAGACTAAGCTTCCTAAGTTGAGAAGCCCGCCCGGCAAGGTCAGAACTACGCTATGGTTAACCACATAAAGCAATAGCTTTTAGTCCTTCAAGCTAGCTAGCTAACGTTAGAAAAAAATGTTTAAAAAACGGAGCTGTGTGCTACTTCTGGCTAACGTTATATGACAACGTTTGTAGACAACACTGCTCATCCGGAGGGAATTATGGGACGTCGAGTTTTTAAACAGTGCCAGCGCTGGTATATTCACAAAAAATACTAAAACGTAAAATATACTCGAATATAGGTTTCGAACGGGCGTTATATTGTAAGACATAATCACTAGAAATGGTTTAAATAAGTAAGTTTTAGTGAATGTCCACGCTCTAAATGAATGGGAAATTTACTTCCGAAACCAGTGTGACGTAGTCACTTGAGTACTCTATTTACAATGTGTAGTGCTGTCGTCACTTTACAGACTAATTGGACTTTTCGTTGCTTATTCCATAACATTGCCCGATGTCTGACAGCCCAGAGAAAGCTGTCGGGTGAAGCGTGACAGGTAGGACCATGCTCTGTTAGTGTAAGGCAAAAAAGAAGAAGGCCTATGTCTGCGGAAGTAAATTCAGATCACGGTTTCAAATAGGCTACTTCAAGTCTATCAATTTAGGATAGTAGCCTACAAATTTAGAAGTAGTTCATAAATGGTAGTAGCCTATGCTTAACGTTTAGTTACAGGAAATATATAAATACTGGAAATACTATAAATGCAAAGGCCTATTTAGTTTTTAGAAAGTTGTCTACATAAACTATTGTCTACTTTAAAATAAACTTGATTCACTTAAACTTTTCTGGAGGCTACTACTTTTTTGTAAGGGATATCTTTCTAGTAACCAATCTCCGTAGTTATCTAAATGGTGGAAGCGTCACAAAGAAGATTCTTTCTGGAGCGTGCCTCCGTCTCCGCACAATCAAAGGAAACGGCATGTTTGCGAGGAAAGAATTGTATGCGCGAGTGGCCTGTAGTCGTCGCACTTTTATGTGCGATTTGCGAGCGATGCATTTTTGTGAAATGCGTTTTGACAAGAGATTGCGAGTGGATGCTCAAGCTGTTGAGCTGCATTGCTAACACATGCCCCTGCATTACTAACACATGCCCCTGCATGAAGGGGCAAAAATAAAATAATCGCTAATGCTAAATGCTAGCGCTTTAAACAAATATTCTCTTTTTTTTTTTCTCCAAGCCTGAAAAGTCAGCTGTGTGACTGAAGCATACTGGCCCATCTGTGAAGCAGTTAAAACTGGGTGCAATAAAACATCTCGACTGAAGTGGTGGGAGAGATGGCTGCCACCCAACACATGGCGGATTAAGGCCATATACATTCAAGAGAGAGCGTTACCCTGGGATACCCAGTATGGCGGGGTACAGAGTGGGGTACAGAGTTGGCACTAATCCAAACGCCAACACACCCTGGCAGGACCTCTTGCCCATCCCCAAGGCAACAGCTGCCAATGGCTCCACCACCTGGGGTGATGGTTGGGGGCGGAGCCAGGCTCTTTCTCGCCCACAATGTCTAAAATTTTAGAGGAATGAGGTGAGCTGATACAGTGGGTGTGTCCCAGTTCTTATGACCAGACAGACGGCTCACACCATACTGTGGGCAATGTTGCTTAGATACAGACTCCATCTTCTTTTCTTCAAATCCGCCACAGTGGCGTATTTTCTCCTTTTCCGCGTGAGCTTCTGGAAGATGAGCACATCAGCTGTTCCAGACTAAACATTTTTTTTTTCCTCTCGTTTTTACGGGCTGTTTATTAGATGTGAAATACAGCGCGGCCGTGCACATGTCTGCCGTGTGGAGGAAGACACAGAGCGCTCTGTGTTTTAATTGTGTGGGGAATTGGCAGGGGCGATCGGAGAGAGAGAGAGAGAGCGAGCATCTGCAGACTGAGAAAGTGAAAGCAGACGTGTCCTGGACTGAATCCAGGCCTCTCATAGTCCCTCCCCTGGGCTGCACATGCAATCACACAACTGTGTTTGTGCAGGTTTGGCCCACTTTATCCCAGGTCCTCTGAATAGACACCCCTCCACACACACACACACACACACACGCACACTGACACACTCAAACACACACTCTGTCTCTCACCCGTCCACACACACACACACACACACACACAGACGCACGCACACTGACACACTCAAACACACACTCTTTCTCTCACACACACACACACACACACACATACACGCATGTACACATGCACACTGACACACAAATAAACACACACTCTCTCTCTTTGTCGCTCACATACACACACACACATGCACACACGCACACACACACACACACAGACGCACGCACACTGACACACTCAAACACACACTCTTTCTCTCACACACACACACATGCACGCATGTACGCATGCACACTGACACACAAATAAACACACACTCTCTCTCTTTGTCGCTCACATACACACACACACACACACACACACACACACACACACACACACACACACACACACAGGTACTGGCTATATTTTTGTGGCAGAGGTGTTCAGAATCCAGGTTCATTAAGGAAAAGTCCACCCCAGTATTTTGTTCCAATCACCTGGATTTGCCTGATTCTTCAGCCAGGAGGTAATTAGTGAAGTCAGCTGGCTGAGTTCATGGGTGTAAGAAACACATGGCAGGACTTTTACTTTCTGACCCCTGGACTTTCCACCTCTGGTTTGTGGGGACGGTGGCGGGGTCTTTTGCTGTGCCTTCTCTGGTGAAGAGACGGATAATACGACTGGGTCTCGGCCGCGATCACAGACCTTCATCAGACTGATGGACCACCTCAGTGAACTCCTGACAGACCCTGTGAGTCAGTCTTGCCCTTCTCCTCCTCCCGACAGACAGACAGACAGACAGACGGTCTTATCCCGAAGCGTGCAGCAGGACGAATGTATCTCTCCAAGGGAAGACACAAGCCAAACTTTCTTTTTAATTTACCGTGGGGCGCCTGGAGGCTGGATTGGCAGGCGGTTCCCGCACCTCTCCCCACCCCCTCCAAACGCCAAGTGCATGTCGTCACGGTAACTGCAAGGACTGCTGGATAAATTTTTTTGGTCTTGAAATTTGAATCTGGAAAGATTTTGTAAATGATCCCCCCCACACACAAAATTCACAGTGCTCCACCTGCTCCACCTGCATTTTGGGTGGGGTGGGGGTGTGGGATGGTGGTGTTGGTATGACTCACAAAAGTTAAATAGGAATGGTAACAAAATGTTAGTGAGAGAATTGTTTTCCTTTAATTATGAGGTTCGCTGCTGTATTAGGGTGATGAAAAATCAGTGGCAAGTATGAGAGGAAAATAAATCCTGATGACACACACGTACAACACACGCTCCCCTCTCTTCTCCTCTCCCCCTCTCTCTCTCTCACTCGCCCAAAAACCTTGTTCCTGGCACACACCCTGTTAAACCAGTCCTTCCCACATTTTTCTCTGGGATTTTTTTATTTTTTAGTGCAGGGGAATTAAAGTTTGTATGAGGTAAGGTTCAGCTGCCCCGTGATTCTACTGCAGGGGTTTGCAGCTCCGGTCCTGGAGTGGCAGTGCCGTTTCTGGTTTTCAGTCCATCCAAGTCTGAGATGAATATCCAGCGCCTGAATTGTGAAAAGGTTAAATACCACCAGCACATGGCCATTTGTTTTCTTTCGGCCTAATAATTCATATAATTATGTAGTTATAGGTCTGGATGGAGCAAAAACCAGAAACATCTGTGGCACTCCAGGACCAGGGTTTCCTACCCCTGTTCCAATGCCTTCTAGTGCTACAGCATGGATATTCAAATCTCGCCCTCAAATCCAAATCCTGTTTTTTCTACTCCCAGGTAATTAATTGATTAATTAGTGCTGCTGATTGGGCAGACTGTATTCACACCTGACTCCCAGGTAATGGGAGGGTGGAAAACCTCCTTCACTCCTCTCCTCCTTTCATCCACTCCCCCACTACCACTCCTCTCCTACCCGGAAGTGTGCAAAACTGCCTGAACATTTTGAGTGCAAGTAATTGCATGCTCACTTATACGATGTACCTGACATTGCGGATTGCGTTGAGATATTCATTAATATGTAACCATTAATATGTAGCCTAATTAATATGTAATCAGCAACATTAAATTAAAACAAAAAGATTGGGCACGGAGGAGAGGAGGTGGTAGTGGAGGAAAGGAGGATGCATTTTTTGAGTATTTGTTTCTCCAAACATTTCCATTTTCCTCCCTCTGCTTTTGATTGGCTGCACAGTCCCTCAAATTCCATCACTAATCTTTGCTATGAAAAGCTGAGTTCACAGGGTTATGAAACAAACAAAAAAAAGTGGAGATCAGAAAAAAGTCAGAATTTCCTGTATTCTATTATACGAAAGGTTAAGTTGTCAGAGCTTCTGGAAGTTTCTCAGCGCTCCATCTGGTTTTGCGAGCCGTGTGTGTGTCATGCCACGTAGTCCCTGGCAACGGAACCGAAAAACAGAAGATCACGGACGCGAGCACTCACTATGCGGTACTGCACACGTGTGAAGGAAAAAGTCCAAAGGTGCGCAGGCAGGGTGGGAACTACTGAGCAGGAGAAAATGGTGGCTGGGGGCTCTTCTAATGAACGCGGTCCACTCTCTCCCAAGAGGTTCATGGGAAGTCACAGGTTAGAGAGTCAACGCCCCTTTCTCAATGCACCATATGTTAAAAAAATACCTCCACCGCCCTCTCCACTCAAAAACAGTTCACTCACACAGACAAAAACAATGCTTGCCTTTGCTTCTTCTAAAACAATACTTATTTTACCATAAGTAGTTCGACATAACTATTTACATGTTTAACAACTTTTAGCACACTTAGGAGTCTTAGGTTAAATCTTAGGTTAAGTCCAGGTTAATTACAGCTTTTCTTTAAAAAAAATATATTGTTCTTTGTTGCAGATTCTCATAACCTTCCTCCCAGGCTCTTAAACGGGCTGGTTTAACTATGGGCACCATAAAAAGTGTCCATTCATGCAAGGGAACCCACAGCCTCCACTCCCAACTGGCCTGGCCTGGCTCCTTATCTACAGGAACTGTCAACACGGCCACTAATTGTGCCGTATCGCCTCACGCCCAGAGTGTTGCGTGATTAATCCGCCAATGTGCTGCTAACGCATTTAACAGCCCCCCCACCCCCCATCCGCCCCTTTCCAGTCTGCTCTGGTCTTGGCCTGTGAAATGGCTGTCTGTTTCTCATTGCTATGACGTCTCTAATTTTTTTCTAATATTTGGAGCCCATTACTTTTTTTTTCTACTCTAATGTGTACAGAAGTTGTGTAATCATTGACACCCATGATAAAGTTAGCACTTTCTTGGGAATACCAGGAACGATCAAATTTTTTGTGAAGGCAAGGTTTAAAGTTTTTTTTAAAGGTGTAACTGTGTACGAAAAGCACAGACTTTGTGCTTGCTGAAATCATGTACATGATTTGTGTTTTTTAAGTTGGAATAGTGTAGCTGCAAACACCTCCACAGTGTCCAAAGCCTTGTGAGGCACAAAATGGAGGTGAGATGATGTTATTGGTGAACATTATCACATGACCCTAGCTGCCACAGAGTAAACAGGGGGCATGGGCAGCTGGCATCCAATCATTGACTGGGATGAAGCCCAAACACGGAACATTCAAAAGCACAGAATTCTGACTTCTGCAACATAGTAAATGGAATGTGGTTACAGCATTATGACATCATAAAATCAGATCTCAGTGTACTAGAGATTAATGGAACACATAGGCCTAGCACTCTGTGTGGGCTGGCAAAAAAATTATAGCCTCTCTCTCTCTCTCGCTCTCTCTCTCTTTCTCTCTTTCTTTCTCTGTTCATCTGGTGAGATGAACAGCCCCCAAAAAACATACTGATCCCCACCCTACAGTGATGTGTTCAATTAAAGTGAGTTGAATGCATGTTTGAGTAAAGTTGAGAGACCAGAGCCTCCATCCTGTCTCATGACATGATTGACAGATGGATGGTGATAGAGTTGGGGGGGGGGGGGGTTCTTCTTGTTTAAGCACCTTAAAAGGGAGACATGGCCCACATTTTCCCAGGGGAGGGGGGATTAGACCAGGACCAGCCAACAAAGAACACTTTCTTCTTCACCCATACCTCACAGGGCCTACGCTCCTGTTTTTCTGTTTTTGAGAAAATATTTACGTTAGAAAAATAGGCGAGTAGAAATTGAGTGAAGGAGAGAGAGTGAGAGAGAGAAAAAGAAGTGAAAATCCTGCCTAAAAAACAGTCATTTGTAGGCAGAAAGAGAGTTGATATTTATGAGGTGCCTGGGGAGAGATTAATGTTATGTTTTTATTTTATTTATTTGTGTTTGCCCTGTTTGTGTAAGTGCCCCCTGACGGATTTAGAAGAGGTGAAAATGGAGAAGGGCCTGTGGTCTGTGCTAACGCTAGCCTGTAGTCTGTGCTAACGCTAGCCTGTGGTCTGTGCTAACGCTAGCCTGTGGTCTGTGCTAACGCTAGCCTGCGGTTTGTGCTAACGCAGGCCTGTGCTAATGCTAGCCTGTGGTCTGCATGCATGCACAAATACACAAATATATGCTGTTTATTCCATTCAAAATGTGAAAATGTCAAACTTCATATTATGTGGAGTACAGAGCTACATGGCAGGCCACGTCCTAACTTTTCTCACATACATGCATACACACACTCATATGTAAATGTATATACATATTTCCTTTAAAGTTGTCATCAATCAAATCCATGCAAAAAGTTATGTCATCTGTAAAAAACAAAAAGGGGAGAAACGAAGTTATGCTTTCAGCATTTAGCCCCGAGAATGAGCCTCAATCCTGCATTTAGCCCCGAGAATGAGCCTCAATCCTGCATTTAGCCCTGAGAATGAGCCTCAATCTTGCATTTAGCCCCGAGAATGAGCCTCAATCCTGCATTTAGCCCCGAGAATGAGCCTCAATCCTGCATTTAGCCCCGAGAATGAGCCTCAATCCTGCATTTAGCCCCGAGAATGAGCCTCAATCCTGCATTTAGCCCCCAGAATGAGCCTCAATCCTGCATTTAGCCCCCAGAATGAGCCTCAATATTTAGCCCCCAGAATAAGCCTCAATCCTGTATTTAGCCCCCAGAATGAGCCTCAATATTTAAACCCCAGAATGAGCCTCAATCCTGCATTTTGCCCCCAGAATGAGCCTCAATCCTGCATTTAGCCCCGAGAATGAGCCTCAATCCTGCATTTAGCCCCCAGAATGAGCCTCAATCCTGCATTTAGCCCCCAGAATGAGCCTCAATATTTAGCCCCCAGAATAAGCCTCAATCCTGTATTTAGCCCCCAGAATGAGCCTCAATATTTAACCCCCAGAATGAGCCTCAATCCTGCATTTAGCCCCCAGAATGAGCCTCAATCCTGCATTTAGCCCCGAGAATGAGCCTCAATCCTGCATTTAGCCCCGAGAATGAGCCTCAATCCTGCATTTAGCCCCCAGAATGAGCCTCAATCCTGCATTTAGCCCCGAGAATGAGCCTCAATATTTAGCCCCCAGAATGAGCCTCAATCCTGACAAATGACCCAAAATTGCCTCCTGCTGCGACCTTGGCCCATTCTGACACACTTGGCACATCTGGTAACGATCTGGCGCCAAAATAACGCCGGCTCCCCCTCCCCCTCTCCCCCTCTGCCAAAGACCGCCCGCCCCCGCCCCATCCCCCCCCCCCCTCACTGGAGAGGTTCATCCCTCCATCTCTTTTCCCTCCGTGGGGCTCGGCAGATGTCTCTCCAGGAAGCAGGCCTTGCCTCTGACACATTTTTGGAAAGGCGTTACATTTTGATTGAGGGCCGCAGAGATGAAGAGGGAAAATTTGCTTTCAAAGCGCTCGGAGGGAAAGCTGGCAACTTTTGAAATGGCTTGAAGAGAAAAAAATAAAAATCCCTGGCATAAATTTCCATTTATTAATTTTTATTTTATGTATTTTTTAAAATTACATCCAACCCACCACCCACCCCTCCCCCCTTCTCTCAGCCCATATTATAGTGATTCCTCTCCCTGAAGCCGGACTGAGCCCCTCCCCCCTTCTCTCAGCCCATATTATAGTGATTCCTCTCCCTGAAGCTGGACTGAGCCCCTCCCCCCTTCTCTCAGCCCATATTATAGTGATTCCTCTCCCTGAAGCCGGACTGAGAGTTTTCAGACGGGTGCTGTAGGCCTCAGGCTCCCTCCCTGTGCCGTGCCTGTCAGATGGTGAGATCGCTCTTTCCGTTTGGTCGAGTTCATTTACACCTTTCTGCAGAATCCCGCAGGCCTCCAGTCCCGCTCAATTCTCCCTCTTTCCGCTCAGATTCCTGGCTTGTCGTTCGGATTTCAGAAGATGATTATATGATGAAAGCTAAATGTGTGTTATTTGGGAATTTGCTGAATGCAATGGGAATACGGAATTGTGTGTGGGCAGTATTAGATTTTTTTTAACTGTCATGTCAGTTTGCCGTGAAATGGGGCACAGATTAATCTCTCACATGGATGACACTGTGTGTGTGTGTGTGTGTGTGGTGTGTACATGTGAGTGTGTACGTGTGTGTGTGTGAGTGTGTACGTGTGTGTGTGTGGGTGTGTGGGTGTGTGGGTGTGTGTGTGTGTGTGTTTGCGTGTGTGTGTGTGTGTGTCTATGTGTGTAGGTGTGTGGTTTGTTTGTGTGTGGGTGTGTGCGTGCGTGTGTGTGTGTGTATGCGTGTGTGTACGTGTGTGTGTGTGTTGTGTGTGATGATGTGTGTGTGTGTCTGTGTCCATGTGTGTAGGTGTGTGGTTTGTTTGTGTGTGGGTGTGTGCATGCGTGTGTGTGGCATGTATGTGTGTGTGTGCGTTTTTGTGTGTATGTGTGTGTGTACGTGTGAGTGTGTACGTGTGTGTGTGTTTGTGTGTGCATGTGTATGTGTGTGTGTACGTGTGTGTGTGTGGGTGTGTGCGTGCGTGTATGTGTTTGTGTGTGCGTGTGTGATGATGTGTGTGTGTGTCTGTGTCCATGTGTGTAGGTGTGTGGTTTGTTTGTGTGTGGGTGTGTGCATGCGTGTGTGTGAGTGTTTGTGTGTGCGTGTGTTGTGTGTGATGATGTGTGTGTGTCTGTGTCCATGTGTGTAGGTGTGTGGTTTGTTTGTGTGTGAGTGTGTGCGTTTGTGTGTGTATTTGTGTGTGTACGTGTGAGTGTGTATGTGTGTGTGTGTTTGTGTGTGCGTGTGTGTGTGAGT
Source organism: Ilyophis sp. 1 JC-2022 (assembly GCA_022702515.1). Classification (NCBI taxonomy): domain Eukaryota; kingdom Metazoa; phylum Chordata; class Actinopteri; order Anguilliformes; family Synaphobranchidae; genus Ilyophis; species Ilyophis sp. 1 JC-2022. The sequence goes on from CM040395.1 coordinate 147,026,871, forward strand.
GTGTGTGTGTATGTGTGTGTATTTGCGTGTGCGTGTGTACGTGTGTGTGGCATGTTTGTGTGTGTCTGTATATCTGAGTGCATACATGTGGGATATGTGAGTTCTGATGAATTGCCATACTGGCTGGAACAGCTAACAGAGCACACAAACCCCCCACCAACTTACCGTGTCCAAGCTAGGTGGGGTACAGCGGTGAGGTCAAAGGTCAGCAGTGCAGAGGACAGAGCCGCTTGTTGTTTGGTGGGGAAGGGGTGTGGTCTTAGAAGAGTTTCTGAGATCTACATTTTTCTCTCTCACTCTCTGTAGAATAATCCAGGTGTGCTTTTACCTGCCCAGTGACTGACACCTGTGTTTTCATATTCACTCCATATTCCATGCTCTATGGCAGGGAGCAGCTACTGATGGCTCGGATCCTTTAGAGCAGGGGTAGGCAACCCCAGTCCTGCAGTGCTGGAGACGGCCCTGGTTTTTGCTCCATCCAAACCTATAACTACACAACTGGATTCATTTTAATTAATGAGGTGTATTGACCATGTGCTGAAAGCACTCAGCATTTTACCACAGAGAATGTTCAGACTCAGGCTTTTAATCATCCATCAAACGCTTGTGATCAAGCTCAGATGGAACAAAAACCAGAAACGACACCGGCTCTCCAGGACCGGGATTGCCTACCCCTGCTCTATAAACTGCATTCTCAACACTCGCCATTTACTGCTGTGGAAGCCAACGCATTCTAATTTTTATTAAACTTATAAATATTCATTAAGGGGGTGTGGCCAATGGCTACACTGTCCCGCTGGGCGCTGTGACCTTGGGCAAGCCTCTTTGGGAATATCCAATAACTTTCCCAGAGAAATGTCTCTGCGTCAAGCACAAACGTACAAATTGGGCACTGGGAGAAAAGAGGAGCTAAAATTAAAAACAGGAGACATATTAAAGAAACGGGTTTGCTCATAAGAGCCGCAGAATCCAGCCTGCTGATTGGCCGAATGGCCCTGTTGCCGTCAGGCTCAGACCTGAGATATGTCCGGACTGTAAATGTGATTTATGGTGCGTTCTGTGCTGACGGGACAGGACAGGGTGGGGGGTGGATTTGGGGGGTTGCACACAGACTTCAATCTCTCTTTTACAACGTGGACCCACAACAAAGGACACAATCTGAAGAATTTTCCCCTCTAGGATTTGGAGCTGGGAGCTGCCCCCCCTCCCCCCTCCCCCTGTAAAAATAGAAGCTCTGTTTGGGCTCTGGGGAGCACCTCCCCCCCCCCCCCCCTCCCCAACCCAACTCAGAAAAACAAGGAAGGGCTGTTAAACCGATTAGATATCAGATGTATATTCATATATACATTCTCTCTTTCTTTCTGTCTCTTTCTCTCCCTCTCTCTCCCTCTCTCTCCCACTACCTCTTTTCTCATTTTATCCCTTTCCCCCTCTCTTTCTTTTTTTCTTTCTTTCTCTCTCTTTTTCTCTCTCTATTTCCATCTTTCTCTCTCTCTCTCTCTCTCTCTCTCTCTCTCTCTCTCTCACTCTCTCTTTCCATCTCTCTCTCTCTCTCTCTCTCTCTCTCTTTCCCCCCGTCCCCTCCTCACCACACACAGGGTACAGACAGGTGTTGAATTAAACACATTTTGCTTGGACGGCTTTGCCAGCAGCCGAATCAGCACAGCACACCTCCTCTGTTCCACCATACCCAGACGCCCCAGTGAACCAGGCCCAGACGCCCCAGTGAACAAGGCCCTGAGGCCCCAGTGAACCAGGCCCAGACGCCCCAGTGAACAAGGCCCTGACGCCCCAGTGAACCAGGCCCTGACGCCCCAGTGAACAAGGCCCTGACGCCCCAGTGAACCAGGCCCAGACGCCCCAGTGAACAAGGCCCTGACGCCCCAGTGAACCAGGCCCAGACGCCCCAGTGAACAAGGCCCTGACGCCCCAGTGAACCAGGCCCAGACGCCCCAGTGAACAAGGCCCTGACGCCCCAGTGAACAAGGACCTGACGCCCCAGTGAACCAGGCCCTGACGCCCCAGTGAACAAGGCCCTGACGCCCCGGTGAACCAGGCCCAGACGCCCCAGTGAACAAGGCCCTGACGCCCCAGTGAACAAGGACCTGACGCCCCAGTGAACCAGGCCCTGACGCCCCAGTGAACAAGGCCCTGACGCCCCGGTGAACCAGGCCCAGACGCCCCAGTGAACAAGGCCCTGACGCCCCAGTGAACCAGGCCCTGACGCCCCAGTGAACAAGGCCCTGACGCCCCAGTGAACCAGGCCCTGACGCCCCAGTGAACCAGGCCCTGACGCCCCAGTGAACAAGGCCCTGATGCCCCAGTGAACAAGGCCCAGACGCCCCAGACCAGACCCAATGCTGTCGGTCTACTGACACCCCCGGTCTGAGTCATGTGGAAGGCCCGACGGCCTGCTGCTCCAAAGCTCAGAGCTGCAGGTCTCCGTGCTTTGTGTTTGCCGCTAATGGAGGGTGCATAAAAATGTTAAATTCAGCTCCAATCAGGCTTGGTTTTTCCTCCCCTTTCACAAATGCTCTGTGCTGAACTGCCATGTCTGTAGTTTGTCACATTCGGGCCACCGTCCTTTCTAAGCAGCCATGGCAGGTTAAAAAGATTTGGCAATAGTGGTAGACTTGTCCAGCTTGTGGGTGAGAAACAGTGCGTGGAACTGAAACTGTGGTGCAAACCCACGTACAAATCCCCCCGTGATCAAACCCACGTACGAATCCCCCCGTGATCAAACCCACGTACGAATCCCCCCGTGATCAAACCCACGTATGAATCCCCCCCGTGATCAAACCCACGTACGAATCCTCCCATGATCAAACCCACATACGAATCCCCCCTGTGATCAAACCCACATATGAATCCCCCCTGTGATCAAACCCACGTATGAATCCCCCCGTGTGGTCTGGGGTTCGATTCCTGGACGTTGCACTTTCTGTAGAGTGATCTCATCTCTATCTGTGACCCTCTGTCCATTCCCCCTGTCTTAATAAAGTTACAATATTCAAAAAGGTGAGCACTGAGCAGACTATATGCTGTTCTATAAAGCAAACAACAACAAAAATAAAAACTGCTTTAAAAACCAATGGATTGGTCGTCCAAGTGGCTCGCTCATGCTGAAAAAAACTAATAGTTTGGTCGATACTAAAACTAAAGCTTTTAATATTAACAGGATTAAAAACACCAGAGACAGCAGTCTCCATGGCGTAGCCTGTAAGAGCACTGTCCACATGCTCATTACGAGCCGTGATGTCGACTTGAATCCGGCCGCGTGACCTTCGTCGCATGTCTCTCTACACTGTGCTGTCGAATAAAGCTGAAACTCTCCCTCTCTCTTGCTCCCATTCTACCTGTCTCTCTACACTGTGCTGTCTAATAAAGCTGAAACTCTCCCTCTCTCTCGCTCCCCATTCTTCCTGTCTCTCTACACTGTGCTGTCTAATAAAGCTGAAACTCTCTCTCTCTCACTCCCATTCTTCCTGTCTCTCTACACTGTGCTGTGCAATAAAGCTGAAACTCTCCCTCTCTCTCGCTCCCATTCTTCCTGTCTCTCTACACTGTGCTGTCCAATAAAGCTGAAACTCTCCCTCTCTCTCGCTCCCCATTCTGCCTGTCTCTCTACACTGTGCTGTCTAATAAAGCTGAAACTCTCCCTCTCTCTCGCTCCCATTCTACCTGTCTCTCTACACTGTGCTGTCCAATAAAGCTAAAAATATAATTTAAAGAAGAAAAGAAAACACCGGGGATGGAGTAGAGTGTCGATGTTTAGGCACCTCCTCAGTGTGCAGTGCACGCCAGTCAGAACACCCTACAAATTGAAAAATGCTTTTCATATTCATAATTAATGGGAAAAATGGAGACTCTCCAGATTAATTGGGTGTTAGAACAAAGCCCCTTTCTCCATTGAGATTGCTTTGGGAATTTGACTGAATCCAGGGGATTTATATCATGTCACATAACAACAAAAACAAGTACATAAAACCAATAATGTGCACATTAATTGAAGAGTGTTTTAGCAAAACTCACTCAGCCCACTTTTAGCAATTTTTTTATCATAGTGTAAAAGTAAAACTGCTAATATTTAACCATTTTATCCGCAGAATTATACCCACCTTGAAAAATATGATTTATCAAAACTGGACTGAGTGAGGTTTGGAAAAACACTCTTCAGTTCCAGGGCAGTAAGAGAGGTGGAATTGGAATCATTAGTGTTCCATAAGTGAGATTTTACACTCCGTGTTCCTTCCTGGATTAAGCAACAGAGTTCTGTTTGGTATTTAAATGTTCAACCCTAAGGCGTTCTTGTGATAAAACTTTCAGTTCAGCATAGCAGAGGCAGAGCTTTAGAAAGAAAGCATGAGGGGGTCGGCCATCTCAGTTTCTCCTGACAGAATATCTTTGATACACACTCTACTTTGAAAGCAGACGTTCTGATATCTCTACACAATGAACAATACAGTGTGTTAATGGACGTGAAAATATTTTCAGTAGCAGGCTTCACAAATAAACGTTCTCCGTGCTGCTGGGCCCAGGTTGAATGGTCCGATTGTGAGCTGGAGTAAAAACATGAAACTGCTACAAAGACAAAGTTTGTTCTCATGTGAGGTGTAGACTTAACCCACCCCACCCCTACTAAAGTGCCCCCCCCCCCTCTCCCCCTCCCCCAACTGTTCTGACACCTGCTGTGGGCTGGAGGAGGGGGGAGCAACTGGGCCAGTGTCCGTCAGGAGGGATACACACACACACACACACACACACACACACACATATATATGCACACAAACATGCACACACACACACACACACACACACATATATATGCACACAAACATGCACACACACACACACACATACACACACATATATATGCACACAAACATGCACACACACACACACACATATATATGCACACAAACATGCACACGAGCACACACACACAGACGCACATACACACGCGCACGTATGCACATGCAAGAGCACACACACACGTACACACGTACACATGAGCAGCACACACACACACACACACACACACACACATTCAGGCACAAACTTGCACACAAACATGCACGCACATATAAATTCCCATTTATGGCACAAACACACACACGTTGCTTGCACATGGCATGGTCGGTGCCTTAACCCTGTTTAACCCTTTCATGTGTGTTGCTCTGATCCTCGGAAGCTTTGCACAGTCGCTTTTCCAACAGAGAGAGAGACAAATCCATGTGGCGGCCATTTTGGCTCTGAGTATGACTTATTACCTAACATTCTGGTGTCTCTGACGAATACAGTGGCCAATAAAAGATGTTTGTGGGGCTGTGGCACTGAGTTGACTCAGGGGATTGGTCAGGACACATTCCTCTCGCGATGTGTGTGTGTGCGCACACAAGTGTGTTTGGTGCTAAGGGCAGTATTGAATTTTTTTTAAAAAGTCCATCTCAACAAGCATTTTAGTGTTATATTTAGACTTTAAATATAATTTCTAGTACTTGTTTTCTAAATAAGACAAAATGATTGCTAATGAAGTGAGACAGTTTGACTCGTTTCAAGATTTGCTAATGGGGTAAGGCAAGTTCACTTGTAAATCAAACAGTAACTTAAAACAAGCTAATATTTTCTACTTGAGAGAAAAAAAAATGATTTTAAGTCTCATTAAACACCTAAAATGTGTTAAGACTTTTTTTTTGTTGCAGTGTGGCATGTTTCTGTAGAGATGCTAATAGTAAGGGACCTGGATCAGGACGTGGCTCCCTGGCGTTCCCAGAGTCACGGCGTTCCCAGAGCCACGGCGTTCCCGGCGTTCCCCGAGCAAAACGACAAGCCCTGCATTCTTTTCTTTTTCTTTTTGAAAGGGGAGGACAAATGCATGTGATCTTGTTCTAGAAACGACAGTTATGATTACAGCTTTGAAACAAAACAAAAAAAGACTTCCTGGAAATCGCTGTTATAATCTGACAGAGACAGAGAGGGTGAAGTATCTCTACTCTGCAGGTGTTTGGACGCAGGTGTTTGGACGCAGGTGTTTGGACGCAGGTGTTTGGACGCGTGTCTTGAATGAGTTCTGAATATATGTGTGCTTTGCATCAACAGAATAGGATTTTATTGCGGAAAATTACCTGGGGCGGTTGGGAGGTGGGGGTGTGTGCAAGCTTGGTGGTCCATTTCCTGCATGTGAGACAGTGAGAACCATTTCACCCCACAGGTTTATAGGATCAGCAGTAACTACACAAAACTTAATACTTGTGGAGACGTTAACGTAGCAACAAAAAGCAATCAAATAAAGTGAATTTCGGCACAATTAACATAGTCGCTATAAGTGCTACAATTTGCTAAGAAAGGGTTAAAAAATTGTTACATAATAACGCATTTATTAAGATGTTATGACCCAAACTAGACATGCAGTCCAATCTGTATATCTGATATGTGCATATATATCTGAGTTTGTGTGTGTGTGTGTATGAGCGTATGTGTGTGTGTGGTTACATGGGTTTGTGTGTGTGTGTGTGTGTGTGTGGTTACATGGGTCTGTCTGTGTGTGTGTGTGTGTGTGTGGCTACATGGGTCTGTCTGTGTGTGTGTGCATGTGTGTGAGCGTATGTGTGTGTGTGGTTACATGGGTTTGTGTGTGTGTGTGTGTGTGGTTACATGGGTCTGTCTGTGTGTGTGCGTGTGTGTGGCTACATGGGTCTGTCTGTGTGTGTGTGCATGTGTGTGAGCGTATGTGTGTGTGTGGTTACATGGGTTTGTGTGTGTGTGTGTGGTTGCGTGGGTCTGTCTGTGTGTGTGTGTGTGTGTGTGTGTGTGTGTGAGCGTATGTGTGTGTGCATGTGTGTGGCTACATGGGTCTGTCTTTATTTTTTGCTCACTTTCTATGCAGCTACACGTCCGTCTGTCTATCCAGTGCACACACACCCCTGAAGGCGTAGCTCCACGGTAAGTCTGTCTATCCAGTGCACACACACCCCTGAAGGCGTAGCTCCACGGTAAGTCTGTCTATCCAGTGCACACACACCCCTGAAGGCGTAGCTCCACGGTAAGTCTGTCTATCCAGTGCACACACACCCCTGAAGGCGTAGCTCCACGGTAAGTCTGTCTATCCAGTGCACACACACCCCTGAAGGCGTAGCTCCACGGTAAGTCTGTTTTCTCCGTTTTCTCTGTTAACCTCCCACCCCTGTGCCCCGTTTAGTAACGCAGCGTGAATCTCCGCACCGCTCTCTTCAGAGGGCTGATGGGAAATCCTTCTGCCTTCTCTTCCACAGGTCCGCCTGCGTCTGTTCGTCAAATCGGCGCCCAGCGTAGCCATGGTCTTCTTTCCTTTCATTTCATCCTTTCTTTTGTCTTTAACTCTTTGTACACGTTCTTCATTGCTACTCTCTGTCCATTCCTATTTGAATCAGGCACTCGGCATGGTCATATGTCACGATGTATGTAGTACATCTTTATGGAGATTTAAAATCTATATTAAAAAGTACCAATCAGTGGGGGGGGGGTCTTGGTGGCGTAGCCTGAAGGGCACTGTCCACATGCACATTGCGAACCATGTCGTCTGCGGTTCGAATCTGACCACGTGACCTTTATTCTACATTATGTTAAACTGTTCAATATTTGATGCCCGAAAATGAGGGGGGACTATGTACAAAAGGTTCTATAATTTCTAAACGGTTCATCCGATATGGATGAAAATACCCTCAAATTAAAGCTGACAGTCTGCACTTCAACCTCACTGTCATTGTATCCTTTCAAACTAACAGAACCAAAATAACAAAAAATGTGTCACTGTCCAATGAATTATGGTGCTCACTGTATATCATAACAAAAACGGCTAAGATATTTCAACAGGCAGAATTTATCAGAAATGTCATATCATTAATTCATGAGAACAATCATTTTACATTTTCTGTGAAAATATCCAATTTTACCTTAAAGAAGAAAAAAAGGCGATTTTTTCCTATGGTATTTGCAGTGAAGGTGTTTTGGGTCTATGAGTTATACAGGGCTTGTAAAGGCCACAGGAAATGTTCTAGTGCGTTCCGCCATTTATTTTATTGGCTAATGAAGAGTTTTAACACAGCTGCCTGTCATCTCCGCAGGACAGTGTTAAGCTTCTCTCCGGAGTTCACAGAGCTGTGTGTGTGTGTGTGTGTGTGTGTGTGTGTGTGTGTGTGTGAGTATGTGAGTGTGTGTGTGTGTGAGTGAGTGTGTGTGTGTGTGTGAGTGAGTGTGTGTGTGTGTGTGAGTGAGTGAGTGTGTGTGTGTGAGTGTGTGAGTGAGTGTGTGTGTGTGTGTGTGTGAGTGAGTGTGTGAGTGTGTGTGTGTGTGAGTGAGTGTGTGTGAGTGTGAGTGTGTGAGTGTGAGTGAGTGTGTGAGTGTATGTGTGTGAGTGTGAGTGAGTGTGTGTGTGTGTGAGTGTGCAAAGTTAACAAATAACAATATAATATGTCTCTCCCCACACCCCAAAGATCACGTCATCTCTCCCCCGTAATGCTGTGAGAAAACCACAGCCCTCTATGGTGCGGTTTTACCGGGGCGAGGGGTAGGTAGGGGGGTAGTTGTGGAGTAGAAGGGATTAGAAGAAAGACTGGTGGCGTGGGGGCTGGGTTTGGGGTTGGGGGGGGTAGGTAGGGGGGTAGTTGTGGAGTAGGGGAGATTAGAGGGAAGACGGGCGGCATGGGGCTGGGTTTGGGGTTGGGGGGGTAGGTAGGGGGCTAGTTGTGGAGTAGGGAAGATTAGAGGGAAGACGGGCAGCGTGGGGCTGGGTTTGGGGTTGGGGGGGTAGGTAGGGGGGTAGTTGTGGAGTAGGGGAGATTAGAGGGAAGACGGGCGGCGTGGGGCTGGGTTTGGGGTTGGGGGGGTAGGTAGGGGGGTAGTTGTGGAGTAGGGGAGATTAGAGGGAAGACGGGCGTTGTGGGGCTGGGTTTGGGGTTGGGGGGGTAGGTAGGGGGGTAGTTGTGGAGTAGGGGAGATTAGAGGGAAGACGGGCGTTGTGGGGCTGGACTGGCCTGCCAGTGTGATGAGACTAATCACCAACATGTGGAGCTACTCAGACACACAGGAGAAAGAGAGAAATACAATCCCTCCCTCTCTCTCTCCCTCTTTCTCCACCTCTCTCTTTCTTTCCACCTCTGTCACTCTCCCTCCCAATCCATCTCTCTCTCCACCTTTTTGTCTCCCTCTCTTTCTCCCTCCCAATCTCTCCCTCTCTCCTCACTCTCTCTCTATCCAGCTTTTTTCCCCACTGGTGTTTCTCAAGAACTCACCCCCCCCCCCCCCCCCCAGCAGTGCTAACTTTCTCCCTCTTCTTATGCACTTTTTTTCTCCCTCTCCCTTCTTCCCTCTGTCTCCACCCCCCCTTGACCCCGGCACAAGCGATCCCTCTCACCGGTCCAGCATGCCGGCCCCTGCCAGGAGAATAACGGCTAATTTTACCAGCTTGACCTCATTCTTCTTCTGTTGTATTGGAACAAGTTGTCCAGCGTCAGGAGAGCCATTCTAAAACATGATCTTTCTTCTTCTTCTTCTCCTTCATCTGAATAGAATACATTTTGTCTCTATTGGACCATGTTTAGAGTTTATTTCATACTAAGATTTTTTTTTGTGTATAAGGAACAATTTTGCTTAATGTTGGACAACTGAATTTTACAGCTCTTGGATAGGTGTGTTTTGGGAATGGTGACCCCTGCAAACACACACTGGCCAAGTCAGTAATCTCTTCAGTCCTGGGAATATGAGTCGGCACATTGCAGAAAGGGCGTTAAGGGGCGTTGCGACAGAGCGAAGCTTCGGAAAAGTGAGGGGGTGCAATTATGCACGGAAACCAAACGGCTCTCTCGACACCCCTCTTTTTCAGCAGCAAAAATTGAGACACAAGGGGAGGAGGGTGAAGAGGGGCACAGGCCACACACCACAGATAAAGAATAGAACACGGGCATGGGGTGTATTCTGGAATGTGGGGTTCAGAAGAACTTCCTGAGATAAAAATAAACGGGGTGCGTTCTGGAACACGGGGCGCAGAAATAGAGGGGTAGATATAGAGGGGGTCGCAGGGGGAAATGAAAGAAGGCCTACATTCACACTCTTCATCACAGTGATGAAGAAATGAAGAGCTCTGGCATCCTGTGAAGGAGAGGCATCCGATCTGTGGAAACACAACGTCGTAAATCTCAGCACGCCGAAGGAGGGCGCACTGTCGGGAAGAGGCTCTTCCATCGCCAGGCCAGGATATTTACGATCAGCTCAAACCTTAAAGCTAGTTCCCCCATTGCCCCACACACTCACCCCCCTCCACCCCCCCCCTCCCCAGGCTTCTCGCCAGCCTTGGTCTTTGCCAAATGTTTTTACCGATAGACACACAGCCGCGAGGTCGTCAATGTTTCCGTCAACGCATCAGAGCTTTTTGGCTTCTTCTCCTTATTCAGAACAATTACACTCTCTGACTCCCAAGTTATCTGCTTCCGATTATTGTTATTATTATTATTATTGTTTTTTCAAATGATTTAAATCATGCTTTTGTTCCTAAAACTTAATGTTCTGATTTTCCTCACAGATCCAAAAGAAAATGTACTTTATCATTTTCAGTTAATCTCAGTCAGCATTCCCTACGACCCCAAAACACTCACTAATCTCAGTCAGCATTTCCTACGCCTCCAAAAACACTCACTAATCTCAGTCAGCATTCCCTACGCCCCCAAAACACTCACTAATCTCAGTCAGCATTCCCTACGCCCCCCAAAACACTCACTAATCTCAGTCAGCATTCCCTACGCCCCCCAAAACACTCACTAATCTCAGTCAGCATTCCCTACGCCCCCAAAACACTCACTAATCTCAGTCAGCATTCCCTACGCCCCCAAAACACTCACTAATCTCAGTCAGCATTCCCTACGCCCCCCAAAACACTCACTAATCTCAGTCAGCATTCCCTACGCCCCCCAAAACACTCACTAATCTCAGTCAGCATTCCCTACGCCCCCCAAAACACTCACTAATCTCAGTCAGCATTCCCTACGCCTCCCAAAACACTCACTAATCTCAGTCAGCATTCCCTACGCCCCCCAAAACACTCACTAATCTCAGTCAGCATTCCCTACGCCCCCAAAACACTCAATAATCTCAGTCAACAGTTCCATTGACGTCATGTGGCGCTGTAAGGGTGACATGTAGTCCAGCTGTCTCTCATGTTCGTGTTTGTAAATTTGAATGTGTTTTGTGTGTCTGGATTTTGTTTTTGTTGTTTTCATATGCTGTGTGTCTGTAGTGGGACGGGGAAGTGGGCTGGAGATTTTTAAGGGCACTCCTGCTGCTTGTTTTGATAATATTGATGGATTGTCTAGTCGATATAATGGTTTGTGGTTGTCACCATGGAGATGCATTCGCAACAGTTTGGGATGTCGGGACTGATCCGGGAATGCAGGCAATCTTCAAAAGGCAACCAGGGAAGGAGAACATAATGCGGGGAAGGAGTGAGGAGACGACTGGGAAGATTGACGCAGTTCGGTGCTCCGTTTCGGCGGTGGGCAGAGACCGCGGCGCTGTGTGTATGGAGGAGAGTCATGGAGGCGGAGTTTGTGTGTTGGACTGCTTGGTGATACTGGACATCTCGGGACAGCGGTGGCTATTTTTAATCATGGCTGTATTGCACTTTAATTCACTTAAGTCACTTGATTGATGTAATGATTCTGTTGGATGTCTTTGTTTGATATGTTTGTTTGTGTGTTGTGGGTCTGCCCCACTGTCTGTCTTTTTTTGTTGTTGCAGGGGCTACAACTGAAGTTCCCTAGCGGGAAAATAAAAGTTATTCTATTCTATTATATTCCCTACGCCCCCAAAACACTCACATCTTTAGTTTTTGTAATAGTGAATACCAGGGTTGCATCAAATAAAATGTTCAAAATTTGGCTGATGGGAAATGTAGTGCAGTTTATTTTAAACCACAATTCCCATAACTGCACTGTACTTTGAATCGGCACCATCGGCAGAAGCCCAGGATGGATACCGGACAGCAGGTTCTCAATCACTCTAACAATAAAAATAAAAAATAAAAAATACAAAGTGGCTGTTGTTGATGCAGAGCCCAGTACACAGTACACTCTTTAACCACAGGATCCTCACCCCATCTTTAGTGCAAACGCTAAAATGTAACGTAGCTTGAGTTAAGCGCAGAGTTCGGCCGGCCAGCTGGCATCTCTTCGATACGGATCATGGCCACTGTGTTCCCGGTACCATGGTAACCAAGCCCTCCTCAGATCTGGGGAAGGGTGGGGGGGGGGGGGGGGTTACGTACAGCCCCTCTCCGGTCTCCTCTTATGTCAGCGGTGAGGAATTTGTTGGGTTTAGGGGCAGGAGTTTGGAGTGTGCCTCACCTCCGGGTTCAGAGCTAAGCCCAGACTCTCTGTCCCAGAGCAGTGCAGGAAATGTACTGTAATATCACACGGCCTGCTCCTAATCCCACCTATATGTACTCTGAAATGCCAGGCATCCCATACGCAAGCTCCTCTCTTTTCCACACACACACACACACATATATGCACGTGCACACACACACACACACACACACAGATATACAGAACACAAACACACACAAAAAATATAGACACATACAGTTGAAGTCGGAAGTTTACATACACTTAGGTTGAACTCATTAAAACTCATTTTTAACCACTCCACAAATTTCATGTTAGCAAACTATAGTGTTGGCAAGTCAGTTAGGACATCTACTTTGTGCATGACACAAGTAATTTTTCCAACAATTGTTTACAGACAGATTATTTCACTTATAATTCACTATATCATAATTCCAGTGAGTCAGAGGTTTACATACACTAAGTTGACTGTGCCTTTAAATTTAAATTTTAAATTTAAACTTGATATCTTATTTTCTGGTACTCTTAAAAGCGATACTATAACGTCTCTGAATTTGAATGGATCTCTATGGGAATTGGGGGGTGGGACTTGATTTAACTGTAAATTATGCTGGAACAGTATGGAACACATGATTGTTAAAATGGCTGTAAATCATCAAGGGTCTGAGGTATCAAACGAGCTTCAAACCATCACCCTGCTGCCAGATATGCAGTACATATGGATGGATCACTTTAAGGGTTGTTTCTCCTGACAAATGTTCCTATTGAACTCGATGGAAAAATAAGTCAGGAGAAGAAACCCTTCAAGTTATCCATCCATATCTACTGTTTGCTAACATTAAATCTGTGGAGTGGTTAAAAATGAGTTTTAATGAATTCAACCTAAGTGTATGTAAACTTCCGACTTCAACTGTAGGATATGCATGTAGAATACGGTAAAGCTCATCCAAGTTTAAAGACAGTCCACCAGTTCCTCACAGTGGAGACAGTAGGTCAAATCACAGTTCTATACCTTCGGATATATAAAGCATGGATGTGTTTGACCATGTAAAACTGGGATCACAACTCTCCGTCTCCTGGTATCCGGTGTGTATCAGCACTTGAGTGCTGAATTTAAGTCTCTGATTGACGCTGTGTGTAATGGCTCGCAGGCCATGTAGTAGAGGCAGAAACTCTGGTTGTTTTCAAGACCAGTCTTGGTATGGTGCTGGATACTATCTAGTTTGTAGGGGAGCTCTAGGTACCCTTTAGTGCTAGAAAAATGGCCAGCACTGTTGGGCTGAATGTCCTGTTCTTGTTATGACTAAAGAGCCACACACTTTCGATGGCCTACACCGACTGTGGATTGAAAGGACCTGCCAGAGCTGGAGTTCGACACCCCCGATATAAAAGATAAAATGTATAAGCCCCCAAAACGCACAATAATCTTGCTGCATCCGTCATTTTTGAATACAATTGAGAGGACTGTTGGGAAGCACTACAAGAGCCTAAACGTAAGGGAGGTGGGAAGGTACAGCGCTCCTTTTCACTGTAGAGGAGGCTAAATCACACCTCAATCTTTTCACTTCAATGCCTGATGTCCAGGGTCAACAGCAACGTTGATTATTATAGATCTACAGCACAGGTTGTCTTGAGATTACTCAGAATCGCACAGGGTAACAGCAGTGCAGCCACGGAACAGCAAAATGCTTCTCACTCCTGTCAGACTACTGTTTCCCTTCAAAAAAGGCAATTTGGCATGTAGACAGACTATAGGAGATACGTTGACCTTCAACACACAATGTACAGGTGAAACAAAACTCAAAATGAACTGAACTGCTTATGTCTCTCTCACTATGGCATTTCGTGCAAGAAAACTGTTTCCAGATGATGTCTGGCACTTCTGTGTGTGTGAGCAACTTTATTGGATGTCGTCGACGCAGTCCACCTGACCTCCTGGCTCCAAATGTAAAGCCAATAACGCATCCTTGGTTTTTACAGTGTATCTGAGCCGGACAGGTTCTTATGGTGTTGCCCCAAAAAGATCTAGGCCTACTCAAGCCTGGCCACCATAAACTTTTACTTCTCAAGCAGGTGGCGGAGAGTAATTTAATACTCTTGTTAGAAAAAACCGCGGGGGTTGTTTATATTTGACCGTTTGTTTTATCGCTCTCAGTAAGCCCTGGCACGATCAAACGGCAGCTGAGCTGTGGCGGTTGAAAGCTCCATGTGTTAGCTAAGGCGGTGACGCAGCGGGACCACCTCTATGAAGGAATTTGAGGGGGGGCCTTTTGTCTAAAAAGCGCCTGCATGTGCCATCTGTCCCGGCGTTTGAGTAACAACTGCCAAAGCATCTATCGGATAGATGCTTTTGGTTTTTTCCGGTGGAGTTTACAAAAAAAATTCCTTCAGCGCGGCCTTCTCAGTAGTCTGTCGTATAACGGAGGAGGCCGACTTCTACGCTGTTGTTGTTTCTCTAGTTAACTTGCATAACTTTCCCACCTCTCGCATTCGCCAGAAAAAAAGCTCTGCTTCAATTGCCTCCTCTAAAGGAGTTAGGTTCAAGACAAAAAGTATAAATATTCAATATTGAACTTAGTCTTTAGCCTCTCATTGGCCGAAAGCCCCCCCACACTTTATTTTTTTTGCTGCTCCACTCTTTTCAATAGCATAAACTCCGCCCCGGATTAGGTTGCGCGGACCGAAGTTTCAGGGCTGCTTTTGAATCGCAGCGCCTGTTGTGATGAGATTTGGGTTCTTGGTCAATTTCTCATAGGGAAAGCATCGCGGAACAGTCGAGGAACTCCATTCGAACTGAATGGATTGGTATGGGGAAAAGCGGATCTCAAAACCTGGCTAATAGGCAGCTTTGGATCGCGATACGTATTATGATGGTTTTAGTTTCACTGTGGCTCCGACCAGGTAAGGAGAACGAATAAATGCGGGTGTTCTGCATGATCTGCATGCGTCTCCGTTTTGACCTGGAGTTGGAGTTAACTTCTTTTGTAGTTTGTAGAGCGAGTCGTGCGTCAGAGATGTGAAAGGAAAAAAGCTTCGTTTTCTTCGAAGTGTTTCTGCTTCTATTTCGGGTCACATTGTTTTCAAAAGTTAAATTCAAGTTTTTTTTCACTTGCTACATATGCATCGCCGATTCTCGTGCTATTCCAGCAAATTGCACTATGCAAGATTTGTATATGTATTTATTTTTATACAAACCAACTGGGGAATAAGAAAGAAAAACAACGAGTAAGTTTAGCTATATAAATGTCCACTGAAGAGAAAGTATACCGCAAATCGCTGGCAGTGCTGTAAGACTCATTTTCCATCTTTACGGTTAAGTTCACGGTTTCCCCTCTCTCGCGCCAGCGAAGTTTTTGATGTTATTGCCTCGCCGCGTCCCGAGGAACAGCTCGAGCTTTGTTATGGGCGAATGTGGTCTGTGAATATTTTGCAGATAATTATGTACAAAAACAATGCGAGGGAACTGGCTGTAGCAGACTGCAATACACAAGAGAGCAAGGCAATAGTTTATATGTTTTTTATTTTTACGATTGTTATTGTTATTGCTATTTCATTTGAATTAATTAATACCCCCTTGATTGTACCCGTTCCGATATGCTTTGGCAGTACACTACGTTGTACTTCTGATGCTAATAAAGCTGATTTGAAATAATAAAAAAAGAGAGAGAAAATTAAGTACCCAATCAAAAATGTATGGACACATTTGGCAGGAGTAGTTACAGTGGTATCCAGCTACATTAAGAATCTTTTTTTGAGGTGGACAAGAATCCCTCTCCACCCCCCGCCCCCTACATAGCAGCATTTTACCGTGAGATTCTCCATTATGAGTATTTTGTACTTGCTAGTGTGGTGACGCTGATTGATTTTTAAATCCAGAGGGTTGACAGACCAACACAATTATTATTTTCCTCTGACACCATAATATGACCCGAGTTACGTTGCGAAATGACTGTCAAGCGAACTCTTCTGGTGCTGCGAGAATTCGCAGGCCGTTCAGATTTATTCTCTCAAAGGGAGAATGTTTTTGAGAGAGAGAGACTATCTATTGGCTGTTCCTCATTGGGGTTGATCGACCAGCTCTGTGCTACCATTGCATTTCCCACCTTCAGAACGTCCCTCCGTTGGATTTGTAGCAAATTGGAACCAATTAAAAAGAAAAAAGAAATCAGGGGGATATACACTGCCTGGCCAAAAAAAAAGTCGCCGTTGCAACCGTCATGCTTCATGCCCACTGTACAAGCCTCTGGAGGCAGTGTTATGATCTGGGGTTGCTTCAATTGGTCAGGTCTAGGCTCAGCAACGTTATGCAGCAATAAAATGAAGTCAGCTGAGTACCTGAATGTACTGAATGACCAGGTTATCCCATCAATGGACATATTCCAGTATGACAATGCCAAGATTCATCAGGCTCAAATTGTGAA
Organism: Ilyophis sp. 1 JC-2022; assembly: GCA_022702515.1. Lineage (NCBI taxonomy): Eukaryota > Metazoa > Chordata > Actinopteri > Anguilliformes > Synaphobranchidae > Ilyophis > Ilyophis sp. 1 JC-2022. Next base: position 147,043,663 of record CM040395.1, read on the forward strand.
AGAGTGGTTCAGGGAGCATGAAGAATCATTTTCACACGTTAATTGTCCACCAGAGTCCTGACCTTAACCCCATTGAAAGTCTTTGGGATGTGCTGGAGAAGACTTTATGGAGTGGTTCAACCCTCCCGTCGTCAATACAAGATCTCGGCCAAAAACGAATGCTACTCTGGATGTAAATAAATGTTGTGACGTTGCATAAGGTTGTCGAAAGAATGCCATGATGAATGTGCGCCGTAATCAAAGCGAAAGGCGGTCCAATTAAATATTAGAGTGAACTTATTTTTTGGCCAGGCAGTGTACAATGAAGCAGGATTACTGAGTTAGCTGGGTAACTGCACTGAGTAAAACCCGGAACACCTCCCAAATCTGGAACATGGACTGAAGTAAAAAGAGCTGTTCCGGGTTTTACTCTGTGCAGTTATCCAGCTAACTGGGTTTTACTCAGTGCAGTTATCCAGCTAACTGTGGGTTTTACTCAGTGCAGTTATCCAGCTAACTGGGTTTTACTCAGTGCAGTTATTCAGCTAACTGTGGGTTTTACTCAGTGCAGTTATCCAGCTAACTGTGGGTTTTACTCAGTGCAGTTATCCAGCTAACTGTGGGTTTTACTCAGTGCAGTTATCCAGCTAACTGTGGGTTTTACTCAGTGCAGTTATCCAGCTAACTGTGGGTTTTACTCAGTGCAGTTATCCAGCTAACTGTGGGTTTTACTCAGTGCAGTTATCCAGCTAACTCAGTAATCCTGCTTTGAAGTTTACCCCCTCTGTTGTATTAGAGACTTTGGGAAGTTGGTGTACTGTAGGTTTCAGGCACCAAGTCTCACCTCATAAGTGTCCCTGTGCTTATCCTGTAGTAAGGAAAATATATCTTGTAAGTCTTAGGTTGTGGGCTCAAGACTTGTATGTCTTGAGCCTCACTTCATTTCAAACGGAAATGGAATATACTGGAATAATTGTAAATATTGATGTCTATATTATTGAGATATTATTATATTATTGAGATAGTATTATTATTATATTATTGAGATAGTATTATTATTATTATTATATTGAAATTATAGCAATAGTGCTATGTCCTGTATATGAGAGTGACAATATGTATGTTTGGCCATATATATTGTGTGAAGTGATATTTTATTTAGATATATTGGGTGTATATTCTCTTTGTGCATTCCATATGAGCGTGTTTTTCAGGCTTATTTAAAGTAAATTTGAAGTTCAGGTAAAGTAAGTTGCGCAGGATGAAGCGGACGCACGTTTTGTTACGGTAATACTGTGCAGAGACACACATCAATGTAAACTCACAGTGGGGTAATTCGGGTGAGAGACGTCACACATGCGGAGCGGGGCAGCCAGCACAGCCAGGCCATTAAGCTCAGGGACACACAAAAGGAGTTTTCATCTATAACAAGGCAAAAAAAACAGGCTCTTATAAATATACACTGACCCTTATTTTTTTAACGACCGTCTTGCAATTACCATAAGAAAGAGATGGCTCAGCCTTGAGCAGCGGAATGCCCTTATACTGGGCTGAATGAGAAGAGTACCATGGCTGTCCAGGTGTAGCCTTATACTGGGCTGAATGAGAAGAGTACCATGGCTGTCCAGGTGTAGCCTTATACTGGGCTGAATGAGAAGAGTACCATGGCTGTCCAGGTGTAGCTGTGCTTCTCTTTAGAGCAGTGGAATGCCCTTATACTGGGCTGAATGAGAAGAGTACCATGGCTGTCCAGGTGTAGCTGTGCTTCTCTTTAGAGCAGTGGAATGCCCTTATACTGGGCTGAATGAGAAGAGTACCATGGCTGTCCAGGTGTAGCTGTGCGTCTCTTTAGAGCAGTGGAATGCCCTTATACTGGGCTGAATGAGAAGAGTACCGTGGCTGTCCAGGTGTAGCTGTGCGTCTCTTTAGAGCAGTGGAATGCCCTTATACTGGGCTGAATGAGAAGAGTACCATGGCTGTCCAGGTGTAGCTGTGCTTCTCTTTAGAGCAGTGGAATGCCCTTATACTGGGCTGAATGAGAAGAGTACCATGGTTGTCCAGGTGTAGCTGTGCTTCTCTTTAGAGCAGTGGAATGCCCTTATACTGGGCTGAATGAGAAGAGTACCATGGCTGTCCAGGTGTAGCTGTGCGTCTCTTTAGAGCAGTGGAATGCCCTTATACTGGGCTGAATGAGAAGAGTACCGTGGCTGTCCAGGTGTAGCTGTGCGTCTCTTTAGAGCAGTGGAATGCCCTTATACTGGGCTGAATGAGAAGAGTACCATGGCTGTCCAGGTGTAGCTGTGCGTCTCTTTAGAGCAGTGGAATGCCCTTATACTGGGCTGAATGAGAAGAGTACCGTGGCTGTCCAGGTGTAGCTGTGCTTCTCTTTAGAGCAGTGGAATGCCCTTATACTGGGCTGAATGAGAAGAGTACCATGGCTGTCCAGGTGTAGCTGTGCGTCTCTTTAGAGCAGTGGAATGCCCTTATACTGGGCTGAATGAGAAGAGTACCATGGCTGTCCAGGTGTAGCTGTGCTTCTCTTTAGAGCAGTGGAATGCCCTTATACTGGGCTGAATGAGAAGAGTACCATGGCTGTCCAGGTGTAGCTGTGCGTCTCTTTAGAGCAGTGGAATGCCCTTATACTGGGCTGAATGAGAAGAGTACCATGGCTGTCCAGGTGTAGCTGTGCTTCTCTTTAGAGCAGTGGAATGCCCTTATACTGGGCTGAATGAGAAGAGTACCATGGCTGTCCAGGTGTAGCTGTGCGTCTCTTTAGAGCAGTGGAATGCCCTTATACTGGGCTGAATGAGAAGAGTACCATGGCTGTCCAGGTGTAGCTGTGCTTCTCTTTAGAGCAGTGGAATGCCCTTATACTGGGCTGAATGAGAAGAGTACCATGGCTGTCCAGGTGTAGCTGTGCGTCTCTTTAGAGCAGTGGAATGCCCTTATACTGGGCTGAATGAGAAGAGTACCATGGCTGTCCAGGTGTAGCTGTGCGTCTCTTTAGAGCAGTGGAATGCCCTTATACTGGGCTGAATGAGAAGAGTACCATGGCTGTCCAGGTGTAGCTGTGCGTCTCTTTAGAGCAGTGGAATGCCCTTATACTGGGCTGAATGAGAAGAGTACCATGGCTGTCCAGGTGTAGCTGTGCTTCTCTTTAGAACAGGATACAGGTATTTAGACTGGATTTAGCACATGTACGACCCACATATTGGCATTGTGGGAGGGGTTTGTGTTTGAAGGGTTGTCATGACGAACGTTGCTTAGAAACGTTGGCTGCCTGCCTGCCACACCAGGGACTGGGCATGCTCAGTACTGTTCACAATGGGGTTCCAGACTGTTGGTGCAACCCACATTTGTATCCCCAATACGAGTGCACTGGGCCTAAAATCATGAGCTAAATGTGCTTTTTGGACCCCTAGGCTGGAGTATAGAGTTTATCCTACTCTTGGGTGAGTTAAAACTCACGTTAACAGACTCCCAGCTGTATTTTTCAAGCCCAGAAAAAAATAAAATAAATAGTGGCCCCCCTCTTCCTGTTTTTTGTGGTTCCTGATTTGTTGTTGAAGCTGCTTGGCAGGGTGGGGATATGCCGTTCCTTGAGGGCCGGTGTGTTTATGTGCGTTTTTCTTTCCACCAATTACCCTTCTGCATCAATTAGCTAATTAGCTGTACACATGAGCGCCAGTTTACTGGTGGATTAGATCACAGTAAGACGTCTGACACGGGGATACTGAACCAGTCTTCAGCAGTCACTCACAAGCTTTCTAAAAAAAACATGAGCGAATGTCAGATCCTGTGAATGTCTGGCCGAGTTGATAGTTAAGAGCAGAACTTGGCTTGAGAAACAGAAACTGATCCGGCCCTTCTTGCTCAGCTGCGCTATTTGGGAATTAGCTTTTTTTTTACTGGAACTTTGCTATAAAAGTAGTTTTTTAAAATGCACAGAATTACAGATTTTTCATGCATTAGTGAGGTTCATTAATGTGGTGGTTGCTTATGTTTTGCTGCATGAAATGTGTGTTGATAAATGTCTAATTAAATGTTGTATTTTAGTTTAGTTTGTTCCATGGCTATCAAAGTGGCGATGAGCCACCACAACGCTTTTAATAAATGTGAAGTGCGTATAAAACGTTATGATCTTGTGTGAAGGGTTGACTTCCTTTATAGGTTTTAGGAAACTTTTCTGTTGTTTTCCCTCCAAATAGACTTTGTATCGTCATCCCAATGACCTGAATGCATCTCACATACTTCTGCATGCATCTCGCATACTTCTGCTTGCATCTCTCATACTTCTGCTTGCATCTCGCATGCTTCTGCATGCATCTCGCATGCTTCTGCTTGCATTCTTATTTAATTTTTTTGTGTTTTATTTTTTCCTGCTTGCATTCCCCCTGATTTGTATGATTTCCAAAGCCACAGGTCCAACTAGAGTTCCTGGACAAGGAATATTGGAAATCTGTCCAAAAACTAAGTGAAAAACCTTTGGATGTAATTTTACTCGAAGTTCTTGTAGTTTGTGTTTGTCTTGTTATTCTGAAGCATCTTCTAAGTTGTTGTCCCCATTGCTCTTTGTCACTTTCACAGGAACAGGAACTTGTTATTCACAGTTTAGTGAATCGTTACCAAAGATTTAGATATATGACAAGATACGCAACTGGCGTTTTCCCCATTGGAGTTTTTGTCCGCGCAAGGGGAAGTGATCAGGCATGCGCAGTAGTGTTTTCAGTTAGCTTAGCAACTAAAGTTACATGACGTATGCTTAGAGTGGTGCGCATCTGCCCGGCGCTAGCCAGATTTAAAGTTGTTTTTTTGGATAGTCAAAATCATAACGAGTTGTAAGTAGTAGTACTGGGTCCTGACAACCTCGGCTTATATAATCGAAAAAGAAAATGGAGACTTTTGATTTTGTCTGTCTGATAATGTTTAGCTGTTTAGCGAACTGTTTTGTAAAAACTCCATTGACCGCCAGTCATTCAATGAGTGCCTGTTGTCTGTCTAATAAGTTCCAAGTGTGGAGGTTCCAGCCCCGAGGTTGGACCTCTTGCTCCGCCTACCCTCTTTATCGTTACTGCCGTGGCCGGGTGTGTAACGCTGATCTCTGTCCCTCCTCCGTCCTCAGCTCACTGCCGGGTGTGTAACGCTGCAGGTGTGTAACGCTGATCTCTGTCCCTCCTCCCTCCTCAGCTCACTGCCGGGTGTGTAACGCTGCAGGTGTGTAACACTGATCTCTGTCCCTCCTCCCTCCTCAGCTCACTGCCGGGTGTGTAACGCTGATCTCTGTCCCTCCTCCCTCCTCAGCTTACTGACGGGTGTGTAACGCTGATCTCTGTCCCTCCTCCATCCTCAGCTTACTGACGGGTGTGTAACGCTGATCTCTGTCCCTCCTCCCTCCTCAGCTTACTGACGGGTGTGTAACGCTGATCTCTGTCCCTCCCTCCCTCCTCAGCTCACTGCCGGGTGTGTAACGCTGATCTCTGTCCCTCCTCCCTCCTCAGCTTACTGACGGGTGTGTAACGCTGATCTCTGTCCCTCCTCCATCCTCAGCTCACTGCCGGGTGTGTAACGCTGATCTCTGTCCCTCCTCCCTCCTCAGCTTACTGACGGGTGTGTAACGCTGATCTCTGTCCCTCCTCCATCCTCAGCTCACTGCCAGGAGTGCCGCATCCAGCGATGCAATGCGGAGTACGTGGCCTCTACGTCGCCCTCCGGTGGCCAGCTGCAGGAGGACCCGTCGGCGGCGCGGGTGGGCTACTGCGCCGCTCTGCGGGGCTACTCCCTCTGCACCCGCCGCACAGCCCGAGGTTGCCGCGGCGACCTGGTCTACCACTCGGCCGTTTTCCGCATCAAGGAGCTCTTCTCCCAGCGCAACTGCTCCGTGGACGGGCCCACGTTACCTTCCCGCGCGGCGGGGACCCCCGGCCCCCCTGTCCAGCCCCAGCTCTGCGATTACGAGAGCCAGGCCCTGGCCGCCGGAGGCCCGCCCGTCAGCTACGCCCACTGCAGCCTGTTCGGGGACCCCCACCTGCGGACTTTCCGGAACGAGTTTCAGACCTGCAAGGCGGAAGGGGCGTGGCCCCTCATCGATAACCGCTACCTGTCCGTGCAGGTGACCAACGTGCCCGTCGTCTTGGGCTCCAGCGCTACCGCCACCAGCAAGGTGAGTTATGTACGCCTCTGACTCTGTTACGTGGAGTAGGCCCTCTGCATTCACAGCTCAGTGTGGGTTAACCGTCAGGTTGAGCCTCCAAAGATGGCGTCCTGCGGCATCAACTTTTGATGAGGACCTGTCATTCAGCAGTTGAACAGAGATCAAAGGTTTATAAAATATCGCTCAGCTGTGAAAAACTCCACCCCTATATATTATGACATCACTTAGCCTAACCCCTTTACTGGAAAAGGTAGATGAAGGTAGCCATCTGTTTTAAATCGTTTAAATGTCAGATTAGGCGAAACGTGGCCTTGGTTGTCAGGCTCATAACCATACAGCACTAAGAGCCTGACCAGGTTTGACACTCTGTTATGCGATATGTCTACTCTAATTCCTGGGTTGTGCTTTTCTAATAAACGCTGTCAGTTACTTCACCTGAGGATCATTGATCTTGTACTGGATCAATAACTCCTCGGTTCTGAGCTGCTCCGCCTAATTTAAAAGACTTTCTTATCTTGAAACAGGCACAGTATTTTGAGAACCAAGGCATACCTCTACCGCATTTGTATCACATGAAAGGCACAGCTCTGTAGATTCACTGATCATTAAATAACCTGGATGGGTCATCGAGTGCTCTGGACCGGTCTCAGTAACGTCAAGTTCAGTGGATCCACTTCCCAATCTAATGATATTCACGTTGCAAGGCGTGTGCTCTAATATGAGTTACTCTTAATAATGATTGTCCATGCAGTGTGCAGTTTTCTATCCATAATATAATATAATGTAAAATAATGGTCCCCAACCCTGTTACTGGAGATCTACCGTCCATTGGTTTTCACTCCATTCCTAATGAAACACACCTCCTTCAACAGCTTGAGATCTCGTTGTGCTGCTAATTAGTATAATCAGGTGTGTCAAATTAGTGTTGAAATGAAAACCTACAGGACAGTAGATCTCCAGGAACAGAGTTGGGGGACCATAATATAATATAATAGATTATAATATGATGTAATATAATTATTTGGTGTGAAAACCACCAGATTGTGAACAGGAGATTTTTTATTCCACAATGCCACATTTGCCTAACTGGGTGGCAGTGTAGTGTAATGGTTTGGAATCTTAGTGTGTAATTAAGAGGTTGCAGGTTCGATAGCCAGGCTGGGCAGTGCCATTGTATCCATGAGCAAGGTTCTTAACCTGAATGACTTCAGTAGATATACTGTAGTTATACTGTACGTGTATTGTAGCTATACTGTATGTATACTGTAGTTATGCTGTAAGTATACGGTAGTTACTACTGTTATGTTAAGACTTTTATGCTGCAAGTATACTGTAGATACACTATATAGTTATATTATAAATATACTGTAGTTATACTGTAGCTACAGTAGGTATACTTTATGGCACAAACAACCTCTGTGCCCAGTGTTTCTCTGCATTTCTGACATGATTCATTAGATTATTTTCACACCTTCCTCAGACTAGGAAGCAGAGATATAGGGCTCCAGTTAGACCTACACCAGGTCATCCTATTAGTTAAACCCTTGTCTATAAGCAACATATTCTCAAAACTGTTATTTCCCCACCTTTACATTGAAGATTTATCATTACATTTTATTTGTTAATCAAGTTTGGTAAATTATCACTTTTTTGGTCTCTCAATGGACAAGTGGCTAACATTAAATCCATGGTGGCCTGCATTTGGCCTCCAGTCTTCTAGCTGAAGAGCGCTGACTAACATGTAACATTACATAGCAGCATTAAGGCCATAAAGAATGCTGCTGGTTCTCTAATTGTATTGGAAAACTTTAAATGCTGAAATAAACAAAGGCAATGTGGCAGATGTAATTTATAGAAAGTCTTGTTTTTTTTCCTAATCAACTAAACCTAAATCTTCAATCTTGAGCTGAAGTGATACGTTTTCCCCTTTGTCACTGTAGAGGCATCGCTCCTCAGTATCATACTGCCACCCTGTGGTGCTATGTGGTACTGTAGGCATAAACTGCTTCCAATGTGTCAGGTTCTACAAGACAATGAAGTCCTGTGTGAATTGAGCCCAACCTGACAAGTCAAGTGTTGCGCAATGAATGGCAAACAAAAATACTCCACAATTTTATTTGTCATCCTCCGTGACGTGGACGAGTTATAAGCGCCATCCCCAAAATGGGCGCAGCCAGCCGCTAATTCTGATTCGCCCTGCAGTCCGCCAGCCAGCTGAGCTGTGCAGCCAATGGGCAAGAGGACAGCAGATTTTGGGAAGCTGGTGCAGCAGCAGGCAGCAGCATTTTTAATTTGGCGTGTGCTTGCAGGTGACGCCTAAGACCAACAATCCACTTCCAGGTGAACAATAAAGTCATATTCTATTTCCCTGGTATTCAAATCACGGTCCTTGTGGCCCGAGAACTGCTGGTTTTCCAGAGTTGGTCCAGATTTGAATATCTATGTTCTATTCTATTGGAGCCATATTCTAGTGACCAGGAGCTGCTATTGCCTAACTCCCTGACCGACTCTGTGGCTAACTGCTTCCCCCCTGTGGTAGTATATGTAGTATTCATCTATACAGCTGGATATATTTACTGAAGGATCTGTATCTTGCTCAAGGGCACAACGGGCGTGTCCTACCTGGGAATCGAACCTGCAACCTTTAGGTTTCTTACCCATTATGCTACACTGTTGCTCCACAATATGTACATTTGGCCGTAAATCGTGAGGTGATATTATATGTAGATATGTTGGGTATGTATTTTCTTGCCGCTCAGATGTAGATGTAATGGGTTATCGTAAATGACTCAGGTTTGTATCTGCAGTTCTGCAGCCAATTCCCACAACCAATCTTTCACACGAATTAAAGACAAACAGGTCAGTGACACACAGTCAACCGGACTGTTGACTGGCATTTAAGTGCCCGACAGTGAACTGATCCGAACACCCCCCCCCCCCCCCTCCCTCCGTCTTAATCTCGTTTGAACTGGAACTTATCAACTTATACAAACAGGATGAACTGACACATTAGCGAAACACAATAACGCACAATAGAAACATTAGCGACCAATATTGTGTGACCTGAGAAAAGCTGAGCTAACATGGCTAAGAATAACGATAGCACGATAGCCGTGACGTGCCATTTGAGCGCTGGTGTTGCTCCCTGAACGTAGGCTGGTGTTTCTGTGTTTAATTGGGACGAGAGTCTCAAAGTGAGGCGCTGTCAGCTTTGATTGAGTTTATTATCCGGCAGCGTGATAAAAAAGTCAGACTGGCACAGCCGGGTGCTTTCGTTATTGATAAGGCCTCTCACGGAGACTTATCAGAGCTGTGCAGTGCTTTCTCCCTTTTTGACTGAAAGATTTTTCTCCCTGATGTGTTGTCAAGGTAACGGTGATGTACAAAATGGCAAAACTTTATAACGAATGGACTGTCTTGATTGACTGTGGGTTGAGAAAACTATGGTGACAGGTTACAAAAGCTACAAACTTATTTTTGGCAATCATACTTTTTATTTGTTTGCCTAGGGTTTTTTTACAGAGAAATTAAACAAGTTATTAGAATTATCTGTGATATCTTGGTGAAAACATTTATTCAACTATTTTTATTAATCAAATTAATCTTTTTAAACCTTACGTTTTTAAAAAAAGGTTTTAGATTTCAGGAATTATATTGGCCTACTATATTCTTACAGATAAATCTAAGTAAGCTAACTTTTGTGATTTGATTTTTATATAATATATAATAATAAAATTAGTTAGTTTTAAATGGTTTGTTTTGCCTTTTGTTAAAAACACACTGGGTCAATTGCAGTGTGCTTAGCTGGAGTGCTTAGATGGAGTTTAAGTGTCAGGATTAAACTTCTAGACCACAGCACTGCATTAAAACTGGAACAATTTATTCTTATTCCACAGCTTTGGGTAGCTGTTCCAGTTGTAATGCAGTTCTATGTTGTAGAGGTTTAAACTCCAGCTCCCCGCTGTAATTGGCCCATTTGGTTTACCTGTGGCTCCGCCCCCCTCTCTCCAGATCACGGTGATCTTCAAGGCTTTCGGCGGCTGCACAGAGCCCAAGGTGTACCAGGCCACCACAGAGGACCTGCCCTCGGTCTTCCTGGACGGGACGCGGAGCGGCGGGGAAGGGGGCAGCCTGTGGATCGCGGAGCGGGGCGGGGCAGCGGGCGAGGCCCGCCGGGTGAGGATCCAGGCCCACTACGTGGGGACGTCCATCATCATTCGACGTGTGGGACGGTATCTCACCTTCGCCGTCCGCATGCCGGAGGCGGTCCTGAGCTCGTCCGAGGACAGCGGCAGTCTGCAGCTGTGTCTCCACGGCTGCCCGCGGGGCGAGCTGATCGGGGACCACGCCTTGGCCCCGCCCCTGCCCCGCTCAGGCGACGGCGGCCCCGCCCACGCCCCGCCCTACACCGCGGACCGGGCGGCGGCCAGATGCAGAGAGACCCTGCAAGTGGAGGATGTCTACTTCCAGTCCTGCGTCTTCGACTTGCTCACCACGGGGGACCCCCAGTTCTCACTGGCCGCTTTCGGAGCACTGGAGGACCTCAAGGCACTGCCCCCCAGCCGGCTGGAGGAGGGCTCCGCTGGGACGTCTCGGACCTACAACGGGGTCGCCCCGCATGGGACAGGGGTCGCCCCTCCCTCGCTGCTGCTCCTCCTCGCTCTGCTCCTGCTGCTTGTGTTCAACTGAATAATCATAATAATAATAGTCATAATAGCAATAATAATAACAATAACTGACCTCAGTGTGAGGGCTTCACCCAAACATCCATCCAACCATTTTTTTTATACACGACACAAATCACCACCCCCCCCCCCCCCCAACCTTTGACCTGTACTCCTATTTCAGGTGTTTGCACAGGCCTCCAGACTCGTCTAACGTGAAACACGGCACAGTGTTTTTATCTCCTCCGAAAAGATGCTAGGTGTCAGGGAAGCTAATCCATCCACAAACCTTTGCAAACGCTATCGCTGTGCAGAAAATAACCCGCTGCAAAGCTGCCGCCCGGAAATTATGTTCTTGTCAAAGTCCGCGGCGAGACCAAGGGCCGGTTCTGATGTGTCTGAGACCTGCAGTACTCTATATGAAAATTACATGCAGTAACACGATCAAAAGAGCCATGAATCTTCCTGGAAATGTATCTTGTGAATACTTAACACTTTGGTAATATTTAACATATAAGTTGGTGATGTCAAAATAAAAGGAATTTAGAATGTGCAAGAATCCAACAACCACGTGGAAGTACTACCTATGCCTATTTACATGTTTTTCTTTTTTTAGCCACAGACAAATCTCCGTAGGACGAATCTCCATTTTGTAGGGGGGGTGTAGAGGCCCATATATTGTTAATTTACGGTTGACACACTTTTTACATCTTGCCGTGCTTCTAGCATTGTTATTCGTGGTAAAGAAACAGATCTTCTAAACAGTAATATATTAAAGCATCGTGTATAAATGTTCAATAATATGTAAATGTGTGTGTACATATTGTACTTACAATTTGATGTAAACCTTTGATGTTTGTTACTGATAGTTTTTTGCATATTTTTAAAGGGAAAGAATTTAAATAATACGAATGTGCTCCCATTTACTCTTTGTAAATTCCTATATTAAAAATATTGGACACAGCGATCCTGTTGTTGAATGTACATTACAGAAACGTTTCTCTCTGAAATGCCTTAACTAATGCAGATTAGGATTTGGGAGTAAAAGTTAGATATGGGGTTATAAAGAAGGTATGGGAGAATGCAGGCGGGGATTTTCATAAATATTTAGAGGAGTTATTTGGCATCTGTCAAAAGTGGTTACATTTCCAAAATGAATAGAGCATTTTTTCCAATGCATTGCAGCACTAGCTCAGGTTTGTGATATATTTCTTGTCTAACAGTTGTTATTTACGGCGTGGGTGTTACAGCCTTTAAGATTTGCGTTGCAGCAGACTTGGGATTATATTGTTCTGTGAGACGCCGTGGGTAAGAGAGGCTGCTGAATGAATTCATGTATATTACAGTATTTCCTGCCCCCCCCCCTTATTAATAGGCCTGAAAGACATCGATTTTTATACCACCGTGCAGATATGGGAGAAGTGATAGCTCGTTAAATTGGTGATTCAATATTCAACACCCCGGGTTTTTGCTGCGAGATGATTTCACTGAGTGATGAGGCGCGCGCCGTTGAGTCCACGGCTCGTGATTTTAATTAATGGAACGTACTTTTTCTTCATTAGAACACAGAAACGGGGACGAATTGAAACAGTCTTGTGGTTCCCAAGTTATTTTCACGAGTACAGAGCCTTGGCTTAATCGCTTGACGTTATTTAAGACTATGAAACAAATGTTTTAGCCTACACTTATTCTGGGACAACTATGGCAGTTTTTGTTATTATTATACATTATATTTGTATGTGCCTTTCAAAAAACTCAAGGACACTTACAGTGGTGAGGGGGAACCTAGTAGCTTCCACCTGGGTGATGCACGGCAGCCATTTTGCACCAGAATGCTCACCACAGATCAGTTGAGGTGGAGAGGGAGAGAACAACATTTTAAAAATGTTTTGCTAATTAAATCAGGATGACTAGGTGGCAGGTAGAGAGAGCCAAGTTGGGAATTTTACAAAGAGTGTCCTGGGACCTCAGTTTAACATCTCATCCTAAAGACAGCCTCTCCTACAGCACTGCACTAGAGCATTGACCTGAAGGAAGATCGCCTCCTACTGGTCCGCCAACACCACTTCCAGCAGCAACTTAGTTTTCCAAGAGGTCTCCCATCCAAGTACTAACCAGACCCACACCTGCCTAGATTCAGCAGAAGCAAAGCGCATGGAGGCGCATGTAAATCTACTTTTTACAACTTGTATGAACCCTGATGCAGGGCCCCCATACGTCAGGGACCCCAAGATCAGGATGTCCATAAGTCAGTAACGTTTAGGACCTGATTCACTAAGACCTTTAGCAGGTTCAAGATTCAGGTCATTGCCCAACTGTCAACATTTCCACAAAGTTTCATCACAATCGGAGTAGAAGAGTTACAAACAGACAGGAGCGAACACGCGCGCGGGTGTAATAACATGACCGTCTAGGATGTAGCTAAGGTTGCATAGTCCAGCGCAATTGGTTGAAATGTTCCCAACGCATCGTCCGCTTGTTTAAATTTAGGTAGCTTGCAAGAGCAGACGGCTGTGGAACAAATATATAGAGCGGAACTAAAGCTGAATACAATACAAACAGATTTCTGAACCAACAGCACTAACTTAAATACCCCGCGTGGCAAACGCAGGGGCCCTGACGTCACGTATTAATTAAACACAGCTGTGTCGGTAGCAGGCCTACGTTAAAATATGAGCCGGAATTGAAAAGCAACGATGAATGTGAGTATTATTTCCAAATGAAATGGCTCATTATTGCTTTATTAAATACATTTCAAGCAGAGAAGCATTTCCAGTAAATCCAGAGGGCCTCAATCTGTATTTTAGATATTTATGCACGAACTGCGCCACATGTTAGGCGCACGAGATCTGTTTGAAGGACATACTCATATTAATCTACACAACTCCTCGTAAGTGTTTTCGACTAAGTGTGGCGTTTACACATCATGACAAACGTATAAACTGTCTTTAAAAATAATTGTAAAACAACCAATGGAATGACTGGTAGTATATTTACTTTTGGTCTACGAATAAGCCTATAGAATTTAGCAATGTTTACGACATCGACGGGATTAACAACAATTGTCATCGTTACACTTAAATGCATTTTAAATGAGGAAAAGTTAAATAAAATTGAACCTTTTCACACAAAACACCACGTTAACACAGAAGCACATTTTTAGTCTATGTTAGATAAACGACCGAACGCTCGCCATTAGAAGTTCAGCAACAGTAGTAGACAGTATCCGGTTACAGAAACTACCAAACAAATCTCTTCCCTTTCCCCTAAAGAAAGACGAGGGCAATGCCTATCCGGGGTGGTGGAGAAAAAAAATCATATGATTTTGTTAGTGTGAGATTAATTTACAATATACAGGCCTTGCAGCACCTGCCTCCTTGTCGCGTTGGGCAGCGATACTCAAATCTGGCGCTTGGGGCCAGCTGTAGGCCTATGACTCATTTCATTCCTCTCCTCTAATCAAAGATTGATTTTGCCCTTTAAGGTATAAGATCTCAAATATGTGGTTAGAATGTTCTTAACTGTATATTATAATGCTGATGTAACAATCACTACTGATAATGGAGTCCTAGAACGCTGACTTAGAATAATTTAAAAAAAATGAGACCGTACTGTACGCACACCCAGAGATCTCTCTATATGTCCCCTTTAATGAGACCGTACTGTACACACACCCAGAGATCTCCCTATATGTCCCCCTTAATGAGACCGTACTGTACGCACACCCAGAGATCTCCCTATATATCCCCTTTAATGAGACCGTACTGTACGCACACCCAGAGATCTCCCTATATGTCCCCCTTAATGAGACCGTACTGTACGCACACCCAGAGATCTCTCTATATGTCCCCTTTAATGAGACCGTACTGTACGCACACCCAGAGATCTCCCTATATGTCCCCCTTAATGAGACCGTACTGTACGCACACCCAGAGATCTCCCTATATATCCCCTTTAATGAGACCGTACTGTACGCACACCCAGAGATCTCTCTATATATCCCCTTTAATGAGACCGTACTGTACACACACCCAGAGATCTCTCTATATGTCCCCTTTAATGAGACCATACTGTACGCACACCCAGAGATCTCTCTATCCCCTTTAATGAGACCGTACTGTACGCACACCCAGAGATCTCTCTATATGTCCCCTTTAATGAGACCGTACTGTACGCACACCCAGAGATCTCTCTATATGTCCCCTTTAATGAGACCGTACTGTACACACACCCAGGGATCTCCCTATATGTCCCCTTTAATGAGACTGTCAGATAACTTTTAACCAATGACATCTCTGGGCGTGAAACTCTGGAAATAACCCAGCACAGATATTAGGACCCTTACGCATAAATCTCTTGAGCGTGATAATTGGCAATTCACCCCCAAGCCGAAGGCAATATTACCCTAATTTATTACTGGGATATGCTGGGGTCACACGGAGACCATTGAGATTAGAGTTTATCAGAGAGGGTATTGATTTTCATTAGCTGATCGTAATAAAGACGAAGCGTTGACCAGCGGCCACACTTTACAGTAATTGGGTCAATTTATTTCATAAAGCCCTGCAGGTCAGAGTTGTCTGGGTTTTTCTTTTCCTTTTTTTTCTTTCTTTCTCTCGTTGTCTTTGTATTTTTAATTTTTTTAAAACATTTTTTTCATTAATGCGTTTAAATTTTTCTTTAACGCTGCAACAGTATCTATTGCATTCTGTGATGCACACTGGAAAGTGTCATATCAAATATTAATTTGATTGGATTCATTGAGTGATTGATGACTGTTATGTGGCAGCTGGCTAGAGAGGGTGCACCTTTGAGAGTGACTGACATTGCGCTCAGGATGGCAGAAACTACAAAATGACCTTTTTTGATAATTATGTGCAAGTAAACGCTTGCTCGAGAGGTTGTTGTACTGTTTGAAATTTTTTTATTGTAAAACTGAAAAAGGAGAGGAGAAAGACCAGTAAGCATTTCATTTTTATACAGACTTTTTTTTTTAAACAGAAATGATAATACATACAGTACATCATAAATAAATTAATAAATATAAACAAAAAGTCCCTCAGAATAAATTAATAGATAAATAATGACATAATCTAAAAACAAAACCCCCTAGTAACTGTAAAATGTCAAAGCAGCAAGTATAAGAGATTTGAAAAGGGTGAAAGCGTTTGGTTTCTCAGAATATTACTGGAACATTTTTAATACTTTTTAAAAAATAAAGAAAAACTGAAGGGTGTTTTCACTTGGTCTCAGTGAAGAAAACATGAGAACAGCACCCTCTCGTGGCCAGCTTTGTAATAACAGAAATATCCATCCACGACCCCCGCTTCCAAAATGTTCATTCATGTGTTAAACAGAGCCAGTACTTGTCTGTATTTTTTGTGCTGAAAGCCCTGAAGTACAACATAATAAAAAATAAAAAAACAACCCAACAATCCCGCCCACCCCCAATCAGCCACCCAATTACCTCCCTCCCCCAGAAAAAGGTTCTGTGCTGACAGATCTTTCCTAAATATACATATTTCAGATTTCATATTTATAGTAAGCTATTTCTATTTTTTTCATAGCATTCAAATAATAAAGAACCATATTATTCATAAGAGTATTATCAATATAATCACCTTTATGCCCAATACCCCCCCTCCCCCAAATTACCCAGCATGCTCAGAGACTGGGTTGGCGTCATGAATTGAGAAGTGGAACTGACGGAATGAATACGGCTGAATACAGGCAGCAAGAGGAGATGGAGAATGACCCCTCCCCACAACCTGAACAGAAGGTAAAATGCTTTTATTTAAATTTTAACTGGATGACCTTTGCCTTAAGCAGAGAATTTACTTTTTTGTTGTTTTTCTTTTTTTTTTTCTTTTTTTCTTTTAAAGTAATACTTTAAATAAAAAATATTTATTTTAAAGTGGTGAGCAAAGCTCAACACATTGGGCTGGTTCTGTAATCTAGCGCAAGGCCTGTCTCAGTGCAACGAGAACTATTGCTGTTAGCTCAGTCAGGCAACCTGTAAGACGGCTTGGCCTGGTCATCACATGCCACCCAGCGCCACCTGTATGTACAGGCTCCGCCCACATAACCTTTGACCCCAGAAGCTTGTTTACTTGTGTGTACTAGATGGTCGTACCACAGATTCTATAGGCCCACCAGACGCTTGGCACCGCATTCTTAACACAGAACATTCTGTCTCTACACACCATTGAAGCCGCAACGTTCCAATTTGATATTTAATCTTATGAATATTCAAGTGGACGTTCTGAACTGTCATATAGCACTGGGATCTCCTGTTACCAACTGGGACCACCTGACACCGTGCGATAGAGACATCTGGTTAGTTTATAGAGTCTGTGATGAGCACAGCTGACAACAGCAGAGGTCAGTTCTTGGCTTCCATTGGTTAACCCAAGCCATTATATACAGTGTATATATATATATATATATATAGCAAATTTGTATGCAATATTAATAATGAAAAAAGTAACCTCGTAAATAGTAAATAGAGTCCTTGTTGAGGAACTGCAGCATGAGAAATTTGTCTAAGCATCTTGAGGGCCTGTGTGACTGTTTATCACCAATGGGAGAGCAGCGAGTCGCTTTCCTCTCTCCTGATTGGTCAACGGAGAACCCCGTCTAGGTCAGTGGCTCCCGAGCATTCCGAACCCACAGGCTAATTAATAAGCAAGTACACCCCCCCCCAATCCCGTTAAGGAAAATTTGGACTTGAAATGTATGTTCAAATGCAGACTTAAATCATTTTTAAAAACTTGCCAAACACTGGAATGCGTGTCACGCGTGTCGGACTTAATTTCATCACGTGTATCTTGCGACCCGCGGCAACCCCTCCGGATGACCTAAAACATGGGATCCGGCCTACGGTTTTGGAACCACAGGTTTACATTAAGGGGTTAATGGGATCCCTGTTGGAAAACGTCACACTTTCCAAAGCAGATATTTTTCATTGCACATTGTCTTCATTAACCACGGTTTTGCACACACTTGCCATTTTATGATATTTCTTTTGACCCACTTCACGAAGGACTTTGGAAAACGTGACTACCGTAGGACGCTGAGCCTGCTGACACCAGGAAACGCTTGAACATCTGTCTCTGTCTCCATTATGTCACTTTGTGAGTTTTGCAGCTTTGTGTGATAATGGTCAGAGTGCGCTGAAAACAGATGTTTAAGCGTTGGATAATCTCACGAGAGCAGTGACCTGAAAATTACAGCGCCATAACTTGGTATATCCAGGCAGAAAATGCCGCTGTTTTAACCTGTATAGATAAACTGTACTTATAGTTTGGCAATATCTCCTTTTAAAGGCATTGATAATGTGTTTTCTTGTTGACTGCAATGCACAGCTGCCACTCTTTGAAGGATCTGGTAAACATCACTGACACTGATAATGGGAACCGCTCCGGTCCATAGCAGCTTGACCCACTCCAGGTTTTGCAAGCCACCTGAATGTATTCTGCTCTTATAAAACCTGGACTGCTGAAACTGCCCTGTATTCAGAGGGTTAACTAGCACTGTCAGGTCTGAGGGGAAAATCGGGCGATGATAAATAAATAAAAGGAATATATTTGAATATGTCAAAATATAATGAATATATATATTTTTTAAACTACTAGTAGTTGTCTAGGTCTTTTACAGTAAGATCAAAGTAGTCATATGCATATATTGTAGAAGATTGGTCTAACAACCTTGCACAATATATTCTATAATACATGCGTGAATGTATGAAAGTGGTAATAAATTAATTGTTTTGTCATAGATGTTGTGTGTGTGTAAGAATATGTAATGTATATATATTGACTGGATAATTGCTTGTATTTTCTGGATTTTGTTATATGTTGTATATATGTTGGTATGCTGTTTTATATATGGTGTATATATATAGTGTATTTTGGCAGGGTCTGGTTCAGAGTGTTTGCTTGTGTCATGCTTGCAGTCAGACCCCATTACAAAAAATGGCTTGTTCCTACACAGCCTGTGTGTGGAGTCTAAATGAGAGAGGGAGAGCGAGAGAGAAGGGTGCTGGTGGCAGGTGGGCAGTGGGTGAGGCAGTTGGCAGAGCCAAGGGCATGACACCACTCAATAGGGGTCATGTGACCAAGTGCCCCACCCCGCCAAAAGAAAAAGGCAGCATAGAGAGATCAGAAAGTTATCATCAGGAAACGATTTACTGAGAATTATTTTTTGTCCAAAACTGAAAGACAGACTCTTTCTGTCCCAAAGGGCAACATGAATTTTAGCTTGATTCTGTGCGCTTTCCCTGTCAATAGACGGAATAATAATAATAATAATAATAGAGGAAATTAAAATGTGCTGCAGCAGCAGACATGCGAATAAGCCTCATCCGGGACGCCTTTCTCTAAATGAGGCCAACTGGCCAATTAGTGCTACCTCCGGAGGAAGGGAGGCTGGTGATTGGCTGTCAGCCGATACCGCAGATTCTGTAGACTCACCAGATACTCAGCTCCAGATTCTTAGTGTTAAAAAAAAGTTCTGCATCCCGACGGTTGATGCTGAACCATTGTCCTCTGCAGATTCATTAAGGGTCACGAGTCACAACCAAGGAGAATACTGTGGTGACGGACGTTCTACTGGAAACCTACTGTAGTTAGGAAGCAGAGAGGACAGAAGGAACACATGAGCTGAGTGTCTGGCACCCTTCTATGACATCACAACACATTCTTACATTCTGACTGTACTGTAGTGTTGTACTGGAACCCCCTGTAATTAACCCTCTGAAGAGTAGGTTCTTTAGAATGTTGTATTTTAGTTGGTGTTATAGAATTTTCAGCTACCAGTAGCGATGGTTACATCGGCATTAGAATGTTGAGTTAAGAACATTCTAATCACTCAGAAACAGAGAGAACTGGGGATCTGGTGAGTGTTATGAATATCTGACACGCCAGCGCTTGCCGGCGATCACTTCAGAAACGGCTTCCCCCCCCGCTGTGAAGACTTTTTCCTCCCAGAATGCTTTTAGACTCCTCATGCCCATCACAGCTGTCTCCCACTGTCTCACCCGCGGTAACTACGCAATATTCTCGCCCGCTGTGCTATTCTCAGGGCTGCGGCAGTGTTGCCAACGTGTCGTTTCCCCTCAGTCAGGATTCTCAAGCCTGTTAAAACCCACCAGGGCTGCTCTCTGCTATAGTACAAGTGGGTACTTTCAGAATGCTTATATTGTTAACCCATAAGAAGGCAGTGAGCGTTTAGTTGTGTGAACCAAGCGCAGGTCATGTCAGACGCCCCTGTAAGCATGAATTATGTGTTCAACCATTGGCTTTCTCTGGGTTAACTACAGCCAGCCTGTGGCCTGCTTTAAAATCAGGCCATTCCAGAAGGTGAAGTGGTCACGCTTCTCTCTCTTAGCTGTGGAATTTTTTTTACGTGTGAATTAAAACAATTTTTTTTGCAAATGGAAACCGTGTTTAGCGACTCAACCAGAGTGTCATTGGATCACAACAGGCTCCTGCAGTTCAGAGCGGGCCTACTCTCACGCAGTTCAGAGCGGGCCTAGTCTCACGCAGTTCAGAGCGGGCCTAGTCTCACGCAGTTCAGAGCGGGCCTAGTCTCACGCAGTTCAGAGCGGGCCTAGTCTCACGCAGTTCAGAGCGGGCCTAGTCTCACGCAGTTCAGAGCGGGCCTAGTCTCACGCAGTTCAGAGCGGGCCTAGTCTCACGCAGTTCAGAGCGGGCCTAGTCTCACGCAGTTCAGAGCGGGCCTAGTCTCACGCTTGGTCGCATCGTCCTGCTCGGCGCTTTACTTCAACGGCGAAAAATAGCCGTTACACATCGACTATTTTTAGTGACAGGAAATTAGTATAGTAGCTACAGCACTGGCATGCCTCTGTTATTTGTGGAGTAGCAGCCCACTGTTGCTCATCCACGGTGTCAGAACTGATCTGTCACTCGCCGTACTGAGGCTACTGCCACGCGGAATCGACTGAGTGTCTCGTTCCCCTTGGCGACACTTTCGATTTGCTCAATTCCCGCGTTGCCCTAATTTCGCTGGCACATCGCTGAAAAGCACAGGCCCCTAGTTAGAGTGGTGATGGTGTCTGTGAAGACCACGCCCATTTGTGTGGACAGTGGGAGGGGCCTTACGGTCGGGGGAGGGGCTGTTAAGCTCAGAGAGAGTTGGCTGGCACTTGAAGTCGGTTCAAAAACCTGCTCTGAAAAGTGGGAGGGGCCTTATAATTATACTGGGGGGGAGGGACCATGCAGTGGTAGGAGGGGCCAAACCTGTCCAGTCCACAGGCTGGCTAGCACTTGACGAGCCTTAAAGCCACGCCCCTCCCATGAGCACTAGGGGGGAGGGGCTAATCTCATGACGCCTGGAGAACTTTGGCCATTGAACTTTGAACTTTCCATTAAGGGAGTTTGAGGTAATTTGTATGCTTTATTAACCATCAGAAGATGAAGCACTTTAAAAAAAAAATATATAAAAAAATAATAATAATTTTACTGCCTTGAGTGAGCAAGGTACCGGCTGGTACATTAACCGCCAGGCTTTACTGCCAGATTATGGGTGTTATCGCTGCTTTAATGCTGCTACCTTTGCTCTTTCTGACACTCGGAGGGGAGTGGGAGGGAGGAGGAGGGGCCTTGTTCAGCGGCTGCAGTTAAGATCTGTAATGTGCAACAGCAGTGAATCTCAAAGTGCAATGCCAGTGAACTGGGCTCTGACTTTTCTGGGGACGGGGATTTAATAATTAATGCTCAATTTTAGATTCAGCTGCATTTTAGGTTCCAACTTTCACACTACATCTTGTGTAATATTTGGGTTAGCTTACCATAAATTGCACCCTCTGTCATTTGTGAAATGAGATGGGGACCTCATTTCTACACATCCAGTCTGTCAGCTTTTTCCTGGGGCACATTTGTAACATTGAATGCGAATGGGGACGTGGAAATTATCTGTTTGCTGGTGCCTCATTTTGGCAGTAGGGTGTGATGGTGTGCCTTGGATAAGAAGTGTCTGATCAGCTAACAGGCCTGATGTTTTGCTATTTTTTAAATTCTATGTTCTATGACCTTCCAGAAATAGGCTGATTTTGCTCTTTAATATTTACCTCAATTGGCCACTGGGGGGGGGGGGGGGAGGTGGGTGTCGGTCAGAGGGAAGCTTTGTTTTTCCCCAACTAATAATTTTTTTTTTCCTTCAGTGGTTTTTCATCCTCATGCGCGGTTTGATGGTGTCTCACTGCTGATGCACTCTGGGAAATGTCGTTTTTGCATGGTCACAGGGTCTGAGCTTCACTTGTTGTAACCAGTACCACACATCTGTGAAACCATATCTTGCGTTAAAGGCGACTGTGTCGAACGCCCTTAGAATTTTAAATTCTCGCAGTATCCTGTGCGTGTGCCAACATGACTCTCTCTCCCGAACGACGCGAGTGGTGTGCCCTGCAAAAATGCTGGATTAGCTTTTTTACCACATTTATTCAAAAATATTTAAAAAAAATTTTTTTATACGAAGAAGCCATGGTCTTCTTTCAGTGTAGTGACATGCTCCAAGGTAGGGTATTAAATCCTGACTGTGATTGGACGAGCTCTGGCCAGCAGCCTTGTGGGGCAGCATTTGATTGGCTGTAGCATTACCCAGGGAGGGAGGGGTTTAGGCATCGGTGTATGTCAATCAGAACTGTTGTAGTTCCATATCAATTGAGTCAGTTCATGAAATAGAATAAATAAATATAAATATAAAATGGCATGAGAAAAACTAAATAAAGATGTCATGACTGCCTGTATTTTCTCTCTTGAACTGACAGGATGTTGCTGCGATGTGGTTGGCCAATGAGTTTGAATGATGATTTAAAATTGAGAGAAAGGGAGACATTTGTGGATAAGATGTGGTTTTGTTAAACTGACAGCACGGTGAATTATGCCACTAAACAGGAGTCGCCATGTTGCCTTCTCTAAAGATCCCTGGCTTCACCTTACTCAAATGCAATATCGTTGACGTATTGACATGAACTGTATTGGCAAGATATTGTAATGCAAATGTGTGATAAATATATATATGAGCAAATGTACTAAGTATTGCCACTTTCAGATATTGCAGTATATATGTATAGTTTTTTTTTGAAGATGCAGTGAAATATCAATATATTTTTCAAAAAGTCAGCATATCTGCAATATATTAAATTTCTGTAAGGGCAGGACATTGAGAAAGAGTGAAGGACTTTCGTAGCATCAGTAATCCTGAAGCTAAGCTGTAGCGAGGCTTAAAGGGGGAGAATGTACCTGGGGGAGGGGGGGGGTGTAGGGGGGGGTACATTGGGCAGGAGAATATACCTCGAGGGGGCGGGAGAATGTATCACGGGGTGGGTCCTGGACCTCGAGGGGGCGGGAGAATGTATCACGGGGGGGCGGGAGAATGTATCACGGGGTGGGCGGGAGAATGTATCACGGGGTGGGTCCTGGACTTTGAATCTCATGTCCCCTGGATGAAGACTGACTGCAGCAAAACATCCAAACCGCGTCCACAGAAACACTTCATATCAACATGTCTGATGGAGCTAAACATTAAAAAATGTCTCCCTATTATAACTTTTTAAAAATCCTTGTGTGTTTTCTCACCCCCACCCCCCGCCATTTTTGTTTAATTGTTCTAAAACCCACAAAGCCGTAAAACTCATAAAACAGAAAATAAAATTGAAAACTGTCTGTCCTCCACCCTGACACTTGTTTTTCTTCATTTTTTTTTTCTTTTTTTTCTGATAACGTTATCAGTAGGTTGCAGTAGTAATATCGTTATTAATATTTGTATTATACATAAATTTTTGAGAACAATAAAAATGTTTGGTCCTTTGGTCCCTAAAGGGGTATGTGAGAGAGAGAGAGAGAGAGAGAGAGAGAGAGAAAGAGAAGAGAGTTTCGGTTTGCAGTGTTGCCGTGGAAACCTCCGCTGTGACCTCAGAAAGTGGTTGTTCTGCACTTGCAGAAGCAGTGCGAGAGAGGGAGGAACCACGAGTCCGCTGGCAGGACAGAAAAGCGTTCTTTAGTTCCCCCACCGTAATTCCGTCATCTTCAACTTTTAACCCTCATTTTTCCAGTTTGGTACAATGCCACAAGCGCCTCTTAGATATACATGTTGTTATTTATATATAATTATTTATATAATGTATATGTGTGTGTGTGTCTATATATATATATATATGTATATATATATATATATAAATCTATTTGTTGCTGCTTTATTGTGTTTGTTTGTTCCTTTGTTAACAGTTCAAGTCTGGGTGAGAAAGAAAGCTGCATTGTTCAAAGTTTTCACGTTTTTCAGTTAGACCCTCTTTTTGTTGTCGTTGTTCTTATTCTGCTGTTGCTGTTGTGGGTGTCGCCAGTTCCAATCCCAGTTTCCATTCAGTCTCCATAAAATAAGCGCTGATATATTCCAATCCCAGTTTCCATTCAGTGTCCATAAAATAAGCGCTGATATGTATTCAGAAATCTCTTTACTGATGCAGTTCGTTTTTTTTTGTTCAGTTTTTAATTCCAACTTTTTTTTTTTTTTTTATAAAGAAAAAAGGTTTTAGCTCCTTACAGATATCTTTGTTTTCCTCCAGACCTAAGAACGAAAGAATGATTAAAGTTACAACAATCAGTCAAAACACAGGTGTATTTAGGATTTTATCTCAGTTTGATGGAAAGTAATCCAGTCTGATCACATGTGCATGCCATTTACAGGTCTGTATGTTGACCTAAAATAAAATCTGTTCTAGTTAATTATTTCCAGAATGCACAATGCCAATATAGTCTGAACATGATAAATCTAATTAAGTGTAGGTGTGGTTTGGAATGGCAGAGTTTGGCAGTGGTTTGTTTGTTAGTGGCTCCACCTGATGGCTGGAGGCCTGACCTGTGCTGTCGCTGCAAGCTCCGCTCAGGTTCCATCAGTAGGGGCGGCTGGCGTCCTTGGGCCGTTTTAACTGCACTTTCAAACGCTTCATCCCGATCTGGAAGCCATTCATGGCCTGGATGGCAGCCTGGGCGCTGGCGGGGTTGTCAAAGCTCACAAAGCCTACGGAGAGAAGATATGAGACACTTTGAGTGTCTTTTAAGCGTCTTTGAGTTTATGAAAAGCACTATATAAAATAAATGTATTATTACTGTCACATCACAGAGGCACAGACCACACACTGACATCACAGAGGCACAGACCACACACTGACATCACAGAGGCACAGGGCACACACTGACATCACAGAGGCACAGAGCGCACACTGTGACGGCACAGAGCGCACACTGTGACGTCACAGAGGCACAGAGCGCACACTGTGACGTCACAGAGCGCACACTTTGACGTCACAGAGGCACAGAGCGCACACTGTGACGTCACAGAGGCACAGAACTTGAGTACACTGGATGAGAAAGTTAAGTAGCCAAAATGTTCTCTAAATGTAGTGTACTTAAAATCCCCGGATGATATACTAATTTCTGGGTTTTCGCTGACAATAGTATGGAGTGTATTTTTTTTAATGCTAGTGTACAGGACACAGAATGCAGTAGATGGGGCTCTGATTTGGACATAGCCTGTGCTTTTAAAGCAGTCACACACACACACACACACACACACATAAATAACATGCATAAACTGCAGACACAAAATCCAGCGGCCTGGTCCGAGCCAGCTTAAATAAACTGGATGAATAAATAAAGACACAGACATAAATAAATGAAGCCCCTGAATCCAGATTTATTTTCTCATGTGAATCCTGCTGAGATGGAGCACCTCGCTGCTGCTTGGATACGCCGGCGGCTGGTGTGTGGAGGTCTTTCCCCCTAAGAATGTCCCGTGAACCTGACCTGCTTTCATAGGTACAGAATGAATGCATGCATGCCAATGTGCAGCTCAGGGTCTTCGCTTGCGTGCCACCAGGCCCTGGACATTGCTGTCTGAAACCATTCCTGTCATTCGGGCGTGTACTGTGCTGTTCTGTCCCATATGTGAACCCAGCGATTATTAATACATCTCAGCTTCTAAGGTCACAGAGGTGCTGTGTGCCTGTAAGCCATTTGTTGTCATTATTTAAATCCCCCGCCCCCCTGCAGGCTAAAATGTGTAAAAGTTAGCTGCGACGCTGCGGCGCTGTGGCGCATGCCCTTGTTGCATGCCGCAGCATGCTCGCTGACCGTGTAAAATGCGACGGACTGCACTTTATTGGGTCTCTGTGTGGCAGCGGTGCAGAGCTGTGCAGGCCCGGGGGCGATGCCCTGCCCCCCCCACTTAGTTTCATTAGATAATGAAAAACAAAAAATGTACATACAACAAACATGCAGTATAAACTATTGCTTTACTTTTTGGTTTCATTCAGCAAAGCACTGTTAATTGCAGTGTTTGACTCATGAAGCACAGTTATATCCAGAGTTTAACTATTAGAGTACTCTTAAACAGGGTTTGACTCAGCAAACCACTTAAAAAGCAGTGTTTGACTCTGTGGAGCACTGATAACCGCAGTGATTGACTCTGGAGCACTGATAACCGCAGTGTTTGACTCTGCGGAGCACTGATAACCGCAGTGTTTGACTCTGCGGAGCACTGATAACCGCAGTGTTTGACTCTGCGGAGCACTGATAACCGCAGTGTTTGACTCTGTGGAGCACTGATAACTGCAGTGTTTGACTCTGTGGAGCACTGATAACCGCAGTGTTTGACTCTGTGGAGCACTGATAACCGCAGTGATTGACTCTGGAGCACTGATAACTGCAGTGTTTGACTCTGTGGAGCACTGATAACCGCAGTGATTGACTCTGGAGCACTGATAACCGCAGTGTTTGACTCTGGAGCACTGATAACCGCAGTGTTTGACTCTGTGGAGCACTGATAACCGCAGTGATTGACTCTGGAGCACTGATAACCGCAGTGATTGACTCTGGAGCACTGATAACCGCAGTGATTGACTCTGGAGCACTGATAACCGCAGTGTTTTACTCGGTGATAGGCGCAGTAATTGACTTAGTGAGGCGCTGATAAATGCAGTATTTGACTCGGTGAGGCGCTGATAAAGGCAGTGTTTGACTCAGTGAGGCACTGATAACCGCAGTGTTTGACTCTGTGGAGCACTGATAACCGCAGTGATTGACTCTGGAGCACTGATAACTGCAGTGTTTGACTCTGTGGAGCACTGATAACCGCAGTGTTTGACTCTGGAGCACTGATAACTGCAGTGTCTGACTCTGTGGAGCACTGATAACCGCAGTGTTTGACTCTGCGGAGCACTGATAACTGCAGTGTTTGACTCTGTGGAGCACTGATAACCGCAGTGTTTGACTCTGTGGAGCACTGATAACCGCAGTGATTGACTCTGTGGAGCACTGATAACCGCAGTGTTTGACTCTGCGGAGCACTGATAACCGCAGTGTCTGACTCTGCGGAGCACTGATAACCGCAGTGTTTGACTCTGTGGAGCACTGATAACCGCAGTGTTTGACTCTGTGGAGCACTGATAACCGCAGTGTTTGACTCTGTGGAGCACTGATAACCGCAGTGTTTGACTCTGTGGAGCACTGATAACCGCAGTGATTGACTCTGGAGCACTGATAACTGCAGTGTTTGACTCTGTGGAGCACTGATAACCGCAGTGTTTGACTCTGTGGAGCACTGATAACTGCAGTGTTTGACTCTGTGGAGCACTGATAACCGCAGTGATTGACTCTGTGGAGCACTGATAACCGCAGTGATTGACTCTGGAGCACTGATAACCGCAGTGTTTGACTCTGGAGCACTGATAACCGCAGTGTTTGACTCTGTGGAGCACTGATAACCGCAGTGATTGACTCTGGAGCACTGATAACCGCAGTGTTTGACTCTGTGGAGCACTGATAACCGCAGTGTTTGACTCTGTGGAGCACTGATAACCGCAGTGATTGACTCTGGAGCACTGATAACCGCAGTGATTGACTCTGGAGCACTGATAACCGCAGTGTTTTACTCGTTGATAGGCACAGTAATTGACTTAGTGAGGCGCTGATAAATGCAGTATTTGACTCGGTGAGGCGCTGATAAAGGCAGTGTTTGACTCAGTGAGGCACTGAAAAGGCAGTGTTTGACTCTGTGATAGACGCAGTGTTTGACTCGGTGAAGCACTGTTAAAGGCAGTGTTTGACTCTGTGATAGACGCAGTGTTTGACTCGGTAAAGCACTGTTAAAGGCAATGTTTGACTCACCGAAGCACTTGCTCTGGTTGGTGGCTCGGTCCATAAAGACCTTGGAGGAGATGACGCTGCCGAAGGGCAGGAACATGTGCATGAGCTCAGTGTCGCCAAACTCCTGCGGCAGGTGGTAGATGAACAGGTTGCAGCCCTCGGGCCCTGCAATGCAAAGAATACACACACACACACACACATACAAACACACACACACACACACACATACAAACACACACACACACACATACAAACACACACACACATACAAACACACACACACACATACAAACACACACACACACACATACAAACACACACACACACACACACACATACAAACACACACACACACACACACACACACACATACAAACACACACACACACACATACAAACACACACATACAAACACACACACACACATACAAACACACACACACACACACACATACAAACACACATGCATGCGCACACAAATTAAGATAAAACATCAAATTTTCAATTTCATAGTTTATGGATATGTGCCTGTGTAAAATCTCTCTTTTCATATTCTATCATGACCGCTAAAATCCCTCCCTGGGGCTACGCTAACGCAGCGCCTCGTGCAGCTGGCAGCCACCGGGGGGTGCTGGTGTGCACAGTTATTTGATACCGGATCGTGGGGCGTGTCCACACTCTGTATTACAGTGCCTTTGCCCCCATACATCCCCCTCCTGTTTATCATTGGTTTTCAGCAGCCCAGCTCTCAACAGTCAGCCAATCACAGCCGGTCTCACCTTCCCTCTGCTGCGGTTGCTGGATGACCTGAGTTGGCTGTGCCATCGTCTGGCCAATAGGGGTCAGTGTGGTCGCTGGGTAAATGGCTACAGAGAGAGAGGGAGGGAGATAGGGAGATAGGGAGATAGGGAGGGAGGGCGGGAGGGAGGAAGAGAGGGAGAGAGAGAGGGGGGAGAGAGAGGAGGAGGAGAGGGGGGGAGAGAGAGGAGGAGAGGAGGAGGAGAGGGGGGAGAGAGAGGAGGAGGAGGAGAGAGAGGGGAGGAGAGAAGAAAGGAGGGGGGGAGGAGGGGGGAGGAGGGGGGAGAGGAGGGGGGAGAGGGGGGAGGAGGGGGAGAGGGGGGAGGAGGGGGGAGAGGAGAGGGGGGGAGAGAGGAGAGGGGGGGAGAGAGGGGAGAGGGGGGGAGAGGAGGGGGAGAGGAGGGGGGAGAGAGGGGGAGAGAGGGGGAGAGGAGGGGGAGAGGAGGGGGAGAGGAGGGGGGAGAGGAGGGGGAGAGGAGGGGGGAGAGGGGGAGAGGAGGAGGAGGAGGGGGAGGGAGGGAGGGGGGGGGGAGAGAGAGGGAAAGGTAGAGAGAGAGAGCTCTTGTAACATATAATGCATTCTTGCATCAGAATGGATTAAGACTTTTTTTCTCCTCGGTTGATTCTGTCAGCTGAGCGCTTGGCAACACGTCACAGATTCTGAGTAAATATCACACCTGCTTATTTATTGTGCTGCGGTGAATCGATCAGTGTGTCTCTGTGTTTATTATTGTACGTACACTTCATTTCCCTCGTGCCTTTCCTTGTATTTCCTGCAGGGGACATTAAGAGTCGCTAAACGCAATCAGTGCGCTATTATTGCTCAGTTTGAGAATGTGCAAATGGCACGGCAGCGGTTTACTGTACAGCTGAAAGAGCAGGACGGTAAAACCTATAACGTCCTGATCTTACAAAACCTCTGTGGCATTTGTATTGATCACTATTAATATTTCCCTGTTATTGTGAACCCTGATACAAGATCACACGTTCGGTTTTATAGCTGACCACAGATTCGATCCAGTGGAGGTTTGAACCCACAACCTCCCGGGCGGGGGCGGGTTCGGCGCTCGTACCCGTGTATTGCTGGATGCCGGTGAAGGCCTGCTGGAGGGTGTCGGCAGCCGTGGGGCTCTGGGCGGAGTAGGGGGACAGGCCGTTGGTGTAGACGGCCTCCACGGCCTGTGCCGGATGACCGTTGGGCTGGTGCGGGATGCCGGTGAATCCGTTGACGATGGGTGTGATGAGGCTGGGCACGGCGGAGGCGG